>JAGFZM010000128.1:144195-198397 GCA_017657215.1 Limnothrissa miodon | reverse complement strand
CACTCTTCCTTCTTTATCTCTCTATCATTTAGGCTTCTACCTTTCTTCATGCCCTCTACTATATATCCCTTTCTACCTATATCTGTTCCATACCACTCCACCCCACTCTCTCTTTCCTTCTCTCCCTCTCACTCCTTCCATCTCTTTATCGCTCTCTCTTTCTGCATCCCTCTATGCTGTTGGGGTCTGGTTACCTGATGCAGAGAGAAGGGCTGCGTAAACTGAGAGGAGGAGTTGCTCGCCGCTGTGGGCTGCTGGTGAGGTCATCCTCAGGAGGACTTGGATACACACACACACACACACACACATACACACACACACACGCATGATACACAAATGGGCCCTATAGTTTCACACACACCACATACACACACAGTGTCCTTGGGTGTCCAAGACTGGGCACTGCGGTTTGGGCTCCAAGGCCCACAAGAGATCAGTGGGAGATATCAAGGAGACAAACACACACACACACACACACACACACACACACACACACACACAGAATTGAAATTGGAAAAATAAAAATGTGTAACGCAATGCGGCCACTACAAGGATTGTGGTTGGGAAGCTATCTGATCGGAAAATGAAATAGGAAACCGCTGAAAACAGAGAAGGGGATTTTTTTTTATAAATTATTGCGTGTGCACTTTATGTGTGTGTGTGTGTGTGTGTGTGTGTTTTGTGGGTTACTGAGATAAGAAATTGAGCTTTTATTTTGGAAAATCTTTTTTTTTGTGGGAGCATGAAAGAGAAACATGACATCTGAGACAGGCAAGAAGACAAGCCAGCAGTTCTTCTAAAGAGAAACCTTTTCTTAAAAGCCAGTCCTCAACGTCCTCTTATAGTTCTCGATTTGCACATTCGTCAGGGGTTTAGGTTTTTTTGGGGGAGCTTTGGCTGCCCCCTAACCCTTCCAGGAACCAAAAAACCCGTCAATGGAAAGTTCCAGTACGGAACCTGCAATTGTTCTTGGAACCCTTTTCTTGCAGATTGTGGAGCGCTGAGGGGATTTCTTTGTCTAGTGTTTTATTGATGTGAATGACATTGGCTTAATGGATTAATTAACTTGCATGCACACGTGCATTAAAACCTTGCCAATGCCCAGATGAGGGAGGGAGAAAGGGGCAGAATGAAAGAAAAGAATTCCGAGGCCTCTTTCTCTCTCTCCCTCCCTCTCTCCCTCTCTGCTGATCAACCTGTTTTCTTTGCTAGCAGGTGGGGGGTGGGAGCTTACTATTGGTTCTCTGCCTGCTTTTTTATCCTCTTTTTTCCCCAATCCTTTGTCCCTTAACACACTCACACACACACACACACACACACACACACACACACCTACAGTAGTGTGTGTGTGTCTTGGGTAGTCTCTGGTTGTGGAGTGAATACCTCTCTCCTCTGTACCCCTCTCTACCCCCCACCCCTCACCCCCCACTCTCTGCCTTGTAGTGCGGAGGCTTGGGGAGTGGATGATGCACACGCCACTCAAAGCTGCTTTACCGGGCCCCGAGGTGGCGCTTTGCATTTTTCCACAGACAAAAGACACACCAGACAGCAGGGGAGAAACTGAGGGTGTGTGTGTGTGTGTGTGTGTGTGTGTGAGAGAGAGAGAGAGAGAGAAACAGTGGGAGCATGAATGCATTTGTGTGTGTGTGTGTGTGTGTGTGTGTGTGTGTGTGTGTAAGTGAAAGAGCAAAAGGGTGAGAGAGAATACATGTGTGTGTGTGTGTGTCCAAAGAGGAATGACTGGAACTGTGGGTGAGGTTGTGGTGATGGAGGTTGGGGGTTGGGCACAACGAGGGAGTGGGGTGGGGGTTGATGGTAAGCAGGAGTAGATTTTAGGATCGGGGATGTAAAAGGATTATGGGGCGAAATGATCAAGGGGATATTTTCGGATGGTGCTAATTTAGGCCGCTAAGGCAATCTGTCACTTGTGGTTTAGCTGAAAAGAAGCTGTCCCAGTCACTATCATACTGTCAAAATCCCATTTCTCTGTGTGTGTACATGCATGTTTGTATTCTAATAAAGGTTTACTTCTATGGTTTACTACTACAAAGGCCCCAATTTAAATGGCAGACAAATAGCTTACACTCTTCTTTTCTCCCTAAACACACATTCATTCACAAAGTCAACTTGTTATGTAAAGTGCAAAGTCCATCACAAACAGTCCATTTACTAACGCTACAGTTTGGCATGATCAAGTCATATCAGTGTTGTTTGGGATCTTGTTCATGGTATGAGTATGATGCCTGTGTGAGTGTGTGTGTGTGTGTGTGTGTGTGTGTTTGTAGCACTGGTAACCAATAAACAGATCAGACAGACGGTAAGAAGGTCAGAGAGTGCAGCCACGGTGGTGTCAACGAGTGCAGTGTGAAAGCAAGGTCACCACAGAAGCCGGACACACCATGCACACTGCACATATGTTATTGGGGAGTGCAGGAGCAACCAGATGCCCCTAACTGGTCGGGAACAATTCTCTTCAAGCACAACTATTTCAAAAGAGAAAAGAGCCCTTTTACCTTCACCCCTAGTGCAATAATATGTATTCTTTCTTCATCCACCCTTAACCACCCGCCCCAAACACCCCACCCCACAGACTCAGGCCCAGCATCTATGCTACCACCCCCACACATTTGAAGTAGACTAAGAAAGAATGACTGAGTGAGTGAATGAAGGAGGCGGAGGACAAAAAAAACGTATTGATTTCCGCCACTAAGGCACAGCCCCATGAGTGCTCTCTGGCAGGACGGGAGTAGGTTAAGGAATGCCCAGGCGATCAATGAAGCTCTATGCACTGGCATACTGTATGCGGTGGCAGGCTCTCATACGGTTTATTGTGTTACCATTTTACACTGGGAAATCACAAGGCAAAGCAGTTGACCCTGAAACACATTGAATTCAGAGTGTGTGTACCTGAGTGTGTGTGTGTGTGTGTCTGAGTAGGGCTTGTTAAAAACCACATTTAGTTGCATTTCTTTGCTTAAGTTTGGTCAACTAGGCACTGTATGATAGCATCTGTGTGTGCGTGTGTGTATGTGTGTGTCCAGTGGTCCATACAGAACTACTAAATCGCACGCTCGCTTTTATGTTCCAACAAACCGCCATGACACAGGATAACACTGTTGGCACGGCAACCCAGCAGGAAGCGCAAGGGACTTTGTGCCGCTAAGGTCAGCTGCCGACATGCCAAGGCTACCCTGGGCAAGAGACTGAGCGTGCCCGGGCAGGCCGACAAAAACCCATGGCAGAGGATCACCACGCAAACACACACGCTGGTTCCGATCGCTACTGCCAACACAGAGCAAAATGGGAGAGAATAGAGGTGCTTTGGGGCAGTGTGTGCAGGCAGTATGGAGAGAGTATAGTGGAGCTTTGGGGCAGTGTGTGGAGGCAGTATGGAGAGAGGGGGCTACAGTACATGCACTCATTAGTTATGTTCAACTTGGGTCAGAGGACAAACATAAAAAACGGAAGATAAACAGTCCAAAAAAAAAAAAGACACAGACACAACAACTAGATGTAGATGTTACATATGCGCCATATACAGTATGTGTACATATAAACCATATACCATGTTTTAAGATGTTTTTAAGTTCTGTAAAAATGGTTTGGATTGGAAGGTAATGGACAGCTGTTTCACTATGGTAAAAAACACGGATGTCTGGGGTGTCTGTATTGATTGCGAATTCTCTATTTAATCACTGCAGTGCTTATTAACATATTTGCAATTTGCTTCTCTTACTGTTAAATTTCCTTAATATATTATAAGAATGTCATTATTCCAGAATGCATGTTGGAAGAGTAAAAAAGCAGTGTGATTTTGACCAGTTTAAAACTGGAATGGCATGAGAAACACTGACCTTCATTGCGTCCTATGCTTTCTGCCCGCCACCATTAGGAGTGAACATCTCGGCCAACCAGGACGATGAGACTGACATGGAGACATTTCAGATGGAGATCGACAGACAGAGCAAACAGTGCACGTTCAGGACCAACGCGGGAAATTACTGGACACTGGTGTCCCACGGAGGAATCCAGTCAACAGCCACAGAAGTGTATGTGCTCAGAAGCTGCAGAATTACAATGTGTGCACACAGACAAACATGTTAGAAATAGATTTCATAACTAATCTCTCTCCACTTCAAAAGATATTTTACTTAAAAAACACCCTCATAAAAACTAAATAAAAAGAAAACATGAATAGACTGACACTATATACTGTCTATATTGTCTAGAAGTTACCCAGTCTCCCAAACCCATCCAGTGTCTTTGCTCTATGCAGAGGTGCCAACAGCATGTTTGATATCCAGTGGCTGGGGCGACGTATAGCACTCAGGGCCAGTAACGGGAAGTTCATCTGCACCAAGAAGAACGGCCAGCTCGCAGCAGTCAGTGACTCCATTGGTGAGTTTCAGGGGACCTGGGTTTGAGTCTGACATGGTCATTACTCATGAAGGATATCTCACCTCATCTCCTTCCTGTCTTCCATCACAATAACGGCATTTTTCTCTGTACTGTAAACTTGAAAAGAATAAGGTCTCAAGTGACTGAAATGGATTCACAATGAATAAAACATCTGTTGTAACTATTTAGGTGAGGATGAACAGGTGATCCTCAAGCTCATCAACAGACCTATTCTGATCCTGCGCGGGGACAACGGCTACATCTGCCACCACAAAAACTCCAACACTCTGGACGCCAGCCGCTCCGTCTATGACATCTTCACCCTGCAGTTCAGCAACGGCGCCTACCACATCAAAGGTTAGCAGGGGAGACTTACTCGATTGCAAACCACTTGCTTGGGCAAAATTTAGTTATAAGCTGTGTTGTGTCAGAGATACCTGAAGGCCTGAATTCATCCGCTTCAAGACCAAATTAGTCAAGGACTATTAAGGGGTAACACATGTAGTATGTTTATATGTTTGTGAAACATAGTAAGCCTACGCCTGGAACCCACCCCACCCACCTTCTGTTTGCTCCTCTGCACAAATGAGACTTCAAACTATACTAAGATTCCATGGTTCATACAATAACAGAATACAAAAACAGTTATAATATATTCCATTTATGCAGTGGTTTTAATCAGCCTGAGCCATCATGCAGGCAAAAAGAGTAAATTTATTTTTAGCCTGATAAATTAAATAATACAAGTAGGAACGAACCTACAGAATCAAGACTACAGCTTTAAGTTTTAAGAATTTAATTATATTTGTTTATATCATAATTTTCTTTTATCCATCTAGGTGTGGGCGGAAAGTTCTGGTATGTCTCCAGTCCTGGCCTGGTCTGTTCAGATGGTGACACACCCGAGGACTTCTTCTTCGAGTTCCTTGAGCACGGTCGCATCGCAATCCGGGCCAAGAATGGCAAGTATCTGCGCGGCGACCAGGGTGGAACACTCAAAGCAGATGGTGAGAACGCAGACAGCTCCTGTCTGTGGGAATACTGACATCTATTGGAGACTAAAGGAACTGCATTTGGAGCCTCAATTGTCCCTGGCACAAGCAAGTTCAGTGAAGGCCCTCCTCTCTGTATGACTCAAACTGCCAGAAAGAGGGGTGGAATCCATCCATTTTATTAACAATAATCCTAGTATTTCCACTTCATTGTCTTTTCCCTCAAAGTAGCATCATTTTGGTTGCAGAGTTATTGTTCGTTATCAGACAAGGTCTTTTGGACACAGTGCACAATGTAGCAGTGTATTGAGATCTGAGGTTCAGAATATCTAAAGTTCTATCAAAGTCTTTCCCTCATCATGCATAGAAGACTGGGTTCTTTATGACCACTAAAGCCTTCAACGAAATGACAGTTTGTTGCACATTCCGGAATGATAGTTAGTTGGCCCAACAGTCATTAATTTTTTGCAAGGCTCTCACAGTTGTAGTGTCCATTTAAAAAAAACAAAAGCACAACTCTATCACCCCATTCATAAGGTACAACCACACTACTAGGCTGGTCCACCAAAAATGGCCTTAAAATCGTTACATAGACGTTCCCTTAAGCCCATATCGAGTTCCTTTCCCCCAGCAGACCGCATCCTCCTTTACTGCACACGAATGTCTGTCACTGTCAATATTTTGCCAATTCCGATGTCACTAATTACGGCGAGTCATTATGTAACGTGAGGTGGGACTGTTCCGGAAATGAGAGATGAAGGTGATTGCGAGTAATGCGAGTGAGTGGGTGCTCCACTATAGGACTCGTGAGGGGGTAGAATGGGGCCGCTCAAGTTCCTCGCGAATGCAAATGACGGCGTGATGAGATGACTGGTCGCACAGAGCATGGAGTGCAGCGGCCGTCAAGAGGAGAGGAGCATACAGGGCGGGGATGGGGTTTCAGCTTTATGGATGCAACCCCCATCCTCCAACATCTTTCAATTTGGTGTTAACATTTTCATCCCTCAATTTCTTTTTTCTTTTGTGAAAGAGAAAGGAGATTTTAACTATCCTCTGTGAACTTCAATCGATGACACCGATAAAGACTGACTGACGTGACTCTGATTAAATAAAGTGTTTTTAGTGGGGGCACGCAATGTTGTATGTTACAAATGAACGACTTATATTAAAATGTGCGAAAGGCTCAGAAGTGTGTGTGTGTGTGTGTGTGCGTGCGTGTGTGTGCGTGTGTGTGTGTGTGTTGGGGGGGAGGGGGGTCCAAATGCTCACAGCACCTCTAATAAGGATTAACCATAACATAACATTGAATCATTATTAGTAGTAGAAGCAGGTCACAGACAATTGCACATCAAAACTGCAAATGCACACTTGAAGCTAAGGTAGGAAATGCAACATTTTTTATTGATGAGGTTAGTATGCGGTGGGGGGTTATCCATGGGAATGCAGATTGTCACTGTGCTTTGACAAGAAATCAAAGATCTGATTTTGATATAATGTTTAGTAAACTGAGTACACTGTGTTTTTGTCTCATTTTTATACATTGTTTATACATTGTGTACTGAAAATGTTATTCTTTTAGCAAACACAGTATCCCCTTGCTATTAGCACACTATGGCCCAGGCCTAATGAGACGTGAAGTGAAGAAGGTGGCAAGGAGCGTTGGCTACCTCTCCGGTTTGTTTTGTTTGGGTCAAATAAACATCAACAAGGCCTTCTAGCAGTCTAGCTTACTCTACCTTCGGTGCAAAGCTTGGAATGAAATGCCGCTTACTTCAACACAGAAATATGTTTCTCCCAGAGCTTGCCTCCTGTAGTTAAAAACAAGCTGGTTACAAGATATTTTACCCCTTTCAGGTCAAAGGTCATACTACCTTGGTTACCAGCACAGTTTTGAGTCAGTTAATGATGGTGTAACCGAAATCAATAGTCCATCCATCCAGCATTATTTTAAGTACATCCTAAGGACACATAATAAGGCACCACAATCCAAAGCAGTCTGTTGTTAACATAGAGCCACTGTAAGCCACAAATATGTGACCCATGGGTGACTATGGGGGGAGTCTATTGTACCGGAAAAAGTGCTGCTGCTCCCAACACAAAACACTAGAGGGGGCCAATGCCTCAACGCCCGTCTATATGGCTCTGACTGGGTTATAGTTACCATGACTACACCCGGTACACAACAGAAACTCTAGATTGAAGAATTATTTGGAGGCAATCCAGGAGCGAACAACAGGCCACTTTAGAACGGTTGATGTTTATCCCGACTCCTGCACAGATGGAGACATTTGTCAGACATTCACAATTAGAACCCATTGAATTCTATAGAGGACTGAACTATAAAAAAAATGAATGGAAGAAACATGTTCTGAACCGTCTTCTAAGATTGGGAGAATATTGGGAGAATATTCACTGCAACACAAGATGTCAGTGAGACATTGCTTGAGGGGGTGAGGATTGTAACTTTAGGAGTAACTGATTTTAAAACTGATGATTACTGCTGTGTGCTTCCAGAGATCTGTGGCCAGTCCAAAAGTTTTTTGGTTTAGTGAGTAACCTTGCAGGTTTGAACTCTAGTGTTTGGCGTCTTCTCAACCAAACTCCTTTTGCACACCTCTCTCACACCCTCAAGGCCTAGTGCACACTCTGACACCCTTTCACATTGTAACCACACAAGTTCCACCGGTCTGTCTGTCCATTGACGACCTGCATGTTTGTGCTTGCTTGCTCGCACCTGCATGTTTTGCGCAACTGTTCAGAGGATGAGCAGTGGATTTTCTCTGAGCTGCTGGTAGATGCTGAGCAGTCTATGGCTGCTCCTGCTGCTCGTGGAGCTGACTCCCAGAGCGCAGGGCTCAAGGGTCTCCTGGAGGGCCTTATACAGCACCTAAGGGACACAGAGGAGCAACACACAGAAAGAATATTTTTAGTCCCAACATGACTTCATTTGATCAATTCTGGGGGGAAAATAAAACACAAACGTTGATGCTAGTCACCCAAACACCCCGAAACCATATGACAGAAGGAACGTTTTATGATGCGTTTTGCAATTGCATTGGCTCAAACTGTAGGCATGCAGTCATAATTCCTCGTCGTAATGTATGACTATATATTACTTGGAAATATAGCCCTCTTTCTGTCGGCCTACTAACATTTGTCTTGAAGGCGAGAGAATGGGTGGTTAGCGACAGGCAAAGTTTAAAAATAATACAATACGAACTTTCAATGCTGAGCAAACTAAAATGATCCCAAATGCCTTTTACATGTTGACCTCTACCTAAAATCTTACAATAAGTAACCACAAGCACCAGACATAAGTATATTTATGCACATGATTAATTAACCAAAAAACGATTCACACAAGTCACCCGAAATGACGTGAAGCGCCCTGGATAACAGAGAGGTCATCTTTATTTTGTTTCTAGGTACCCTGGATCCCAAGTTGTCGCAATTTAAAGACTGTGAGAAGTTACGTGTGAGACATTAGGCTTTTGCTTTATTAAAATGCACCTTCATTTTTTAACCCCATGGAATTAATGGTGTGTGTGTGTGTGCTGTTACCTTAGAATGCTGCTTGGCCTGTTTCACACTCTCCGCTCTCAACTGTACACGTGACTCCTGGGATGTAAGTTTGGGCAAGGCCTGCTGGGAAGATGCAGGATTACACACACACACACATACAGACACACACCTGTTTACATGAAGGTTTTAAATCATGAGCTTTAACATTCTGTGTATTGTGTGGAGTGCTTTCCCCCCACCTGGATGCGTCTGAGCACTGCATAGTGGAGTCCGCATACAGTTGCCATGGAGAAGCTCTCAATCTGAACCTCTAAAACAGTTAGTGGTCCGTCTGTACACACATCAGTCAGGGTCACCTGGGAAGTCAAAAGAAAGGAAAGGAAAGAAAAAAAGAAAGAAATTGCTTGAAGAAATGTAAAAATGGATAAATGAATAAGGTGGAAGAATATTCAAGGTGAGAAGGACCAGAATTGTGGGCTAGATAGGAACACATAAAGAGAGTGTGTAGGGTGCAATGTGACTCACCTCTTTGACGGTCATCCTGGCTGCATGGCCTGCAGGACATCGCCCAGTCACTGTGGATGTCTGGAGACCCTCCAGGCCCTGTGCACCAGGACACCCACTCAGCAGCCACCTTAGAGCGGACGCACCCGCCCCGGGCTCCCCTGGCCCTGGAGCTTTGACCCTGGTTCTCAGGAGCTCTGCGGAGAGCTTGACCACCACCGTGTACGGAGACGATCTTTGTCCAGGGCCTGTGCTGTCACCCATCTCCATCCCTCTGGAGCGGAGGAAGGTGGAAACCGCATCAGGTGGGGCTGGAGACTGCTGGGAGACAACACTGAGTGAAGCGTTAGTGTCCAATCGGAGAGCACCCAGAAGATCTACAGTCAGTGTGTTCAGGGGCAGAAAGATACAGTTTGATTGCTGGCTAGGTAACGATGAAGATGTAATACCAGTGTTCTCTGGTTCTTTTAGATCCTCTGGAGAAGCAAGAGAACACAGACAGAACATGATAGAACAGTGGACAGTCAGCGGTAGGGAGAGAGAGTGACTGGATCCCAGAGGCAGTGTCACATTAAGCTTTTGTCCTGAGCTTAGCTTGTGAACTGGGAAAGTATAATTTCTCGAAGAGTTCTCTCGGTCATGCATGGGGGAACCCGACATGGCATAGACATGAACACAAAGACACCAGCCATGTTCTAGGTCAAAGGCACTACTGTTCTCCAATGTGCAGGTGAGCATCAGGGATTCATCCTGAAGAACGTGGCTCCAGCTAGTGACACCATGACAATTGATTCGCTGCTGACGGTCACATGTCTGTCTTTCTGCTTCCTGATTGAACTGCATCAGGCTGCAAATGTTGAAAACTTGATTAAGACGCCTCAGGCTCTCGTTCCTCTGCTGAATGGTGCTTTTAAGTGCAGATGCTCTGTGGAGAATAAAGTAAAACCAACAGGAAACTGACATGTTAAAGCCTCAGAGAGAGTCTAAAGGTACTTCAGTACAGTACTGCGTCGGCGCAGTAACATCCTTGAGGGAGAACATATACAGTCAATGGGGGAGAAGATTTGTCAGGAGTGAGGATATTACTGCGCCGACGGCGAAGGGCTCCCAAGTGTTCTTCCGCCATACATAGTTCCCCTTGTTATCTGCTTAGAAAATGTAAATGAAAATGTGAAAATACGTTTTATTTTGTGTCACCACAACCGTCTTTAATAACTATTCGAGTGTCCGCATGTAAATAGGAAAGACGTGGATTTGCTTGGTGGCTTCTAACTTCAAGGCTATTTGGTGTGCATTGAACTGGGTTAAGCTAAATGCTAAGAAAGTAGCATCACGCACCAGAACGATTGCGTGCACGCACAGAGACAAACAGGTATGTATCAACTCGTCTAAGTTAGGGGAAGAACATATTCCAATACTGAAGTACGGTGGCGTGTTGCTTTAAGACAATATGCAGGTATTGCACCGATAGAAAAATAAGCATGCTTTTACAAAAAAACTATTAATTATCTAGTTAGACAAATGTATACTGTTGGGCTATGATGCCAGATATGAGAGGTATTCCAGTAGTCATGCACTTACCGCTCCCAGACGTTCCCAATCCCTGCCAGTAGATCCTTGACCCTCTGCCCCGCCAAAGATGCAGGAAGCTGGGCCATTCCTCCTCCAGTCTTCCCATCGGGAAGTCGGATCTTCTGGAGCCTCCCCCTGAGAGAGAGCGCCAGTATCTCTACAGCGCCCCCTTCTGTTTAAGACACACATTGAACACAACTGTATGGGTATAGAACTATTATATTACAAATCGATAAAATGAGAAGAGGCAACAGAATTGCCACAGAAACAGCATGTCGTCACGGATCGGACAAATGTTTCAAGCATGTCATAGATTGGCAATGTTATTTATTCAAAATTCAAACCTAGATTTATATACACTGAAATTCTCTAACTGGGTCAAGACTTAAAGGCAATAGTCCCAGAGCAGGCTTGTAATTAGGCAATGGCTTATGTGATGTTTGTGATGCTACTGGCTTGAGTGAGGACATTATGCGGTTTTCCAGAACACATAAACTTCAATTACAAAAACAATGAGGTCATTCTGAGGAGAAGTCAGACTGACACTGAAATTACTATGCAAAGGCAGACTGCTGTGTTCTCTTGCAATGAAAGTTTGACAAGTCTTTGCCATAGACTAACGCCTTTGTTTACAATGTGATTTGTGACTTTCTAATAACATATCATTAGGCCTCTGAAATAAAGTCACCATTGCAACATAACTTGGTGTGTCTATAGCGTATTATGACGCTTGCTTGTGTGTGTGTGTGTGTGTGTTTGCATGGACAGCTCCTGTACAGCAACGAGCAAAATGACCTCATTGAGTCCTGTGCCAGAGGCAGTAGAGTATTGCTTGGCCTGCTCTCCTGACAAAAATATCCTCTACACATAATCACACAGCAGTCTGAGACTGTACCCAGCTCATCAATTACCTAAGCTCTTCTCAAAAAACTTCCTGTCATCTTAAACAAAACATCTTAGCTAAGCACAATGACACCTCTCTCTCACACAAACACACACACACACACACACACACACACAGAAGTCGTGATGCAGAGTGGGCTACAGTACCTGTCAAATCACCTAAGTGTAGGGCCATGGCAATAACCCCACAGACGTTCAAACTGACTGTGGTAGGAGTGGGGGAGTCTGTCTGTCCTGATTGGTCTGAGGAGGAGGTTGATGATGAGAGTGAGGATAAAGATGCATTCGTTATGTTCAGCTTCAGAGACAGTAAGTCTGTGGCGGTACTGTAGTATACATGGCTGCTACTGCTGCATGCACAAAACACCGGGCCCCGAACGCTGAACTCACTGAACCGCACCACTTTCTCCTCACCCACTGCCTCATAGGCCGTCAGCACTAGCACTCTCCCTCTCTCCCCAACTACAACCAGGCTTCTTGGTGCATGCCCGGACGTTTCCATAGTGACAGAGGAGGTTCCGACATATGCGACTGGCTGTTCCAGGCTGTGCAACATGCGAAGTCCTGTCCGCTGCCCCAATGAGCATGCCGAAACCAGAAGAGGCAGGTAGCACAGGCGTCCATCTGGCAAACCACAGAGGATCACAGGAGAGTTGACGAGGGCGGCATCCACCCCAAACAAGAGGGTAAAGAGTACAGGCTCCAATAGGAAATCAGCCGAGGATCCACTCAAATTTCTGCCTCCACTGGGATAGATGCAACTCAGTGATACTCTGGAGTCTCTGACCCTGGTTCCTTTGTCCACAGACATGCTGTGTGGTGGCTTAACGGCTGCCACCTGGTGCTCTGCCAATTTCCGGAGACTGACACGTTTTGAGAAGGAGCCATTGGACACTCTGTAAACCCTCAAAGTCCATGCAGTATCTTCCAGAGAAACAGTGACCATGGTGTCTCCTTCCAGGAGGAAAGAATGAATGGTTGGGTCCTTAAGCACAATAGAGTCCTCTGGAAGCCTCTGCAAAACTGGTTCTTGATCACTGAGAGCTGTTGGGGAGGGAGACCTAAAGGTAGGAAAGACCCCCATTGTTTCATACAGAAAGTTGTGGATAGACTAGCTTAATTATAAGCCTATGACTGCAATAATCAGTGACGAACTTACCTCGCCTGTGGTACACTGCTGCAATAAACACCATCTTTCTCACAGAGAATATACAAATGCTGTTCAGTAAGCACCAAGCTTGTAACAGGTGTTTCCAATTGAAGAACGGCCTAGAAAACGGAGATACGTAATTCAGTATTACATCGACATGACAGTTGCTACACACGACGTGACATGACAGCTATTACACACGAAATGTCAAATTAAGAGGCTGCTGCGAAGGGAAGGAAGAAAAACTAACGCGGATAAGAGATATATTCACTGCAAGAAACACAGATAAACTATAGTCACTACTTACAGTGAGTCGCTTATCTTTGCTACTGAACACTAGTACGTCGTTACCAGTGCTAATGAGAATTGCTGTCCCAGCCGAAAGTAGCTTCACATTGGTCCTGCTAGACAAACCAAACTCTGCCCACGATTCCACGAAACACCTAATATAGTCCATTTATGAAAACTAACAAAATGGTTGTCACAAAAACACATCACCAACATCTCATTTCTTTTCAAGAAAATGCACCAAGATACAAATAACCAATCATAATGATTCTATATATTTCGTCTGTGGTGCAAGCAAAAAACATTTGTTTTTATACTGCCCTCTACTGGCTTGGAATCTGTAACTCTTTCATGGAGAGCGTTTATGGTAAATTACACGAACTGGAAGAATGAAAATAGCCTTGACCTACATGTGCTATTACTTAACTAGGAGTAAACTTCGTTTCATGCAACCCAAGTAATTTCCCTTCAGTTACCTACATTTCCAGTTCTCTTTGACTCTAACCAAAACTTTACTTTTGATGGAATAGTTGTTAAGACTTTATGTCTATCACGCAGTGATGCTAAATTATGACATTAGAATTGATTTGTGATTAATGTCGGCTAATTTCCGTCGGTCTTCTCCATTAGCTCATTATCTTATCTTTAGTTATAGAACAAGTGTCTTATCCTACAGTACAATAAAAGAGTGCATCTAACGTTACACATAGCCTATGGCCTGCTTTTGGAGAACCTATGGCCGCTTGTTCTCCCAGTGGAGAACAAGCTGTGCTCCAGCTCGTTCAAAAACGTCGCGCGCGCGCTGGGGTGCAGTAGCTGTAGATGTTGTCTCTGAAATCTTGCGTCCCCGGTGCGCAAAAAAGGAAGTTTATCTGTACGTTCGGATATTCAGTATCCTAACGTTAAAACGCTGGGTTCAGATAAACTTTTACTTTAGTTGCGATTTGACAGACGTAAATTGCATCAAGTGAACGTGAGTTAGATAGTTTGGAAAGTGAAACCGCAGCCATGTCAACAAGGATTCTTCTTGGTGGTTTTCGAGCTGGCGTTTTTGTTTTCAAGAATTCCAAGGGTTTGTCGAGAGGGGCAAACATATTTGTCTCTGGACAGCAAAGCTGGTACGATATAACATATTATTTTGAAAAACGCTCAAAGAGAAAAAAGAAACTTCAAAATACTGCTATGCTGAATGTATTTCTTTTTAGATTATTTAATAATGATTTTTTTTTTATGCATTTGCTTCTTACCTACTTAACAAAATGTGGGATGATAAGTTTCTCGAATGATGAGACATTTAGGAACTCTAGTAGGCTATTGTGCAGAAAGTTTAGGAAGAAAGTGTCATTCTCAGCCCCCACAAGCTGTAGCCTAAGTTACATAAGATATCCTAGATCTATATCTATCCCAGATGTACTAAGGGGCTATTGGGTTTTTTTTGACGGCCAGTAAAGCATTGTTTTTTTGTAAATATATAAAGTGCTGCAACAAAGATGAATGAGCCACAACTTAAGGCTATTATATATCTCGTATCTCTGCATAGTTTTTAAGAATAGACTCTTCCGGTTGGCTTTTGAAGCTATCAAATGTTTGTTAGGGGAAGTAAGAACAAGCGCAAAATGCCTTTGCTACGCCCTCACCAGCATACAGAAATGCGTAACAGTCAGATGCGCATGCGCAAGTGGGGGCATAGAACAGTGAAATTATTTTTTATTTGTATTTATGATGCTCTTTTCCCCCGTGCCAATTTCTCTTGCACCTTACACTTTACGTATATAATGTCTCTTGCACTTTACTGATACTTTTTACTTAAACTTTGTGTATCTAATGTCCCCTGCACACTACACCCCAACCCCCCATACCTGCACTGACACTTGGCATTTCTTCTGCACGTTTGTGGCCTTGCCAACTAATTTCAATTTCCAGGCAACTGTAAAATAACAATAAAAGTCTCTAAGTCCTCCTGTCCTCCTGTGTTTGTGCGTTATCTAAATGTTTTCCTAACTGAACCCTCTCACTGCTCTATGTTGTGACTCTTTCCTTTCCTTGTGAGTGATTAACATGTCAAAACCAGAAATGTATACCAGAACGTAATGAAGCAACTCACTTTGTGCATTGTGTGTATGTGTGTGGCAGTCACAATAGTGTTGCTGTTTTTGGAATAAGATGCCAAGTAATAACTATAACTACTGCCAGATTAGTGTAAATGAATGAGAAAAGCAACACTGAACAGACAGGGCCCGACACCATTGGGACTCAAAGCCCATATGCTTCTTCATCATCTTCATATTGTCTCATTCCATTTCGTCCCCAGCCCCATTCATGTGGACAGTCCCCCAGTGGAGCCCACCCTCACCACCAGCTATGCCCATGGCACCTCCACACGCTCCCTGCTGCCCTATACTGTGGGCCAGGTCCTGCAGGCCTCTGTGGAGCGGTGGCCCGAGCGTGAGGCTGTGGTCTTCCCGCAGGACGGCATCCGCAAGACCTTCTCCCAGTTCCAGCAGGACGTGAGTGCTTACTACAGTCTCGCACAGGAAGGGATCTGGGTAGTGAGGCTTATTTATGGCCAACTGTGAAGGTGAAAGTGTCCTTTGTCAACAGCCTCGTTAAGAATGCAGACATTTCCCTACTTGTGTACACCCACATTGCATAACATGTGCTCCAGGGAATCTATCATTCTTTTATCTGTTTAGAGCTCTTGACATTATCACCTTGTTGATTGCATGCACGCATTTCAGCTTCTGTTTACAGCATGTGGTTTTGTTTACAACAAGAACATCCAGAACATAATTTTGAACACATACATGTATGTAATTTATGTGACAGTTTTGATTAATTATCTTTGTTTCATTTGACGTGGCTTCCCTGTGCATTGGTCCTGTGATCTTGATGCTTTGAGGCATTGCCCTCTGCCAGTTGGGCCACTGGATTGTGCCTTCGGTCAGACGGCTGTAGTGACTACGAAGATTTGCTGTAAACACTCTAAGAGAAAGAAAATAGGTATTGAAAATAGCAATGTGTTGAGAGAAAGGTTAGAAAGGTTGTGAACTGTTAGTTAATAGGTTACGAGCTAACTTGAGCACATGAGCAAACATGAGGTAAAAAGGACGATGACTGGGTCAGGCAATGGCTTGCCAGCTGTTAGACCATGGTATGACATCACAGCACTTTATGAACTTTGGACAAGTTTAAACATGCAGCGGTTTGTTGATAGGATTCACACAGGATAAACTTTGACTTACTGTATGTTGATTTTGTCTTTGCCTTTGATGTTTAGACCTGGTATCTGTGCTTTATGAAGGTGATCAGTGCAAGTTAAACATTTATTCTGACAAATAAGAAACCGGTTAAGTGTCTCAAATAATCTTCAATTCAGCAGGGTATCAAGTCAGTGACAATGCAGCAGTTGACCTATAAATGGTGACCATGATGATTTCAAAGTCCATGCTTACACTGTACAAGACTGAGCAGTCACATGTAAGGTGTCGCACACTGGCTCTGGGTTGATGGTTTATGAATGGAGCCTTTCTTTCATACTGATAAACAATAGACAGTATTCTTGTATTCTGGAAATGGCAAATAATCCGGTTTGGTTCAACAATTATGATTGTGATGGTATCAAATATGGATGCAGGGCAAAAACAGAGTTTATCGGGGTTTCTGTGTACCAGCCCCCTAATAACAGGAAATGTAGACACAGAAAATATTTTCAGTTGCTTTATTTGAATGACTTGTCATAACTCAGACCCAGTTAAACATATTTTACCATGGTGTATGTACTGTAGTATGTTTGTGTGTGCATTTGTGTGTGTGTGTGTGAGTAGGTCTCTTAAAGAATATTCTTAAATGTGTGTGCATTTGTCTTTTCACATTAAAATCATCCTACAGCAGGCCTCTAAATAGAGTATGCGGTGTGTGTGTGTGTGTGTGTGTGTGTGTCCTAGGTGGACAAAGCTGCAGCGGGTCTTTTGGCAATTGGCCTAAATCGGGGTGATAGACTTGGCATGTGGGGTCCCAACACTTATGAATGGATCCTCATGCAGTTTGCCACAGCCAAGACTGGCATCATTCTGGTGAGATGGCACCATAGGCAAGCTCTTGCCTGACAACTAAGGAGGTCAAATATGTCACTTTTAAAGTTGTGTGTTGCAAACTGCACATTTTGGTAACAAAGCAAAGATATGCACGGTACAGCATACTTATGTTTTGAATAATGGGCCAATAACTATAGCTAGAATTGTAACAAAGAAAAAAAATGTCTTAAAAAAAGAAGGATTTATGGTGTGCATGTTGTGGATGTTCAATGTATGGATTTTCACATAGTTATCACGATCACCTGGTGTAAATAGACTTTAATGACTGCTTACAACTTATGGAATTATGTAGCAATAGTCTTAGGCTACCCTCCTAGACATGGGAACAGTAGAAAATGCACCTAGTTTGAAACCTACCAGTGACAAAGCCTTCTATCATTTTAACACCTCACGTCTTTTACCCTCATTAGGTGGCTGTAAACCCAGCCTATCAGCTGCATGAAATGGAGTTTGCTTTAAAGAAGGTATATGCACACACAAAAAACACACACAAACACACGCATGTGCAATTTGGACTAAACAGACGCCTCACCTAAAATAAGCAACAATTAGGATACATTAAATAATAAAATAAGTCTGTCTTTACAAATGAAGCCCAACTAAATTGCCATACAGTTTGGAATGTCTATGAATCCCACAAAGCCTTAATTGCAGAACTGTTGCAAAACTGTTGACTAGGATAAATAGGTAATTTTTATTAGCTTAGGACAAGAACAAGAACAACAAGTGAGCAGAACAAATGCAAAATTTAAATGCAAAATTTTAATTAACGGTCAGTGAGGCTGAGGTTGCAACATTCTTTTGCTTCATCCTAAAAATCAAGAATCCATAATTAAGACCAATTTCCTCATGCATCTTTTTCTAACTTTAATCAAGGTAGCTCTTGATTAAGAGGTGGGTTGTTTTCATCAGCTTCATTCTAGCCATTGTACGTTATACTGTAAGTGTTTTCCAGCCAAAGGGAATTTCGCTAACTATCCATTGTAGACTGCTAGTGCAACGACTCCCAACACAGGAGGTTTTATTTCAATGTACTTCAATTTCAAACCTCTCTCTCTCTCTCACTCTCTGACAGGTGGGAGTTAGTGCAGTGGTATGTCCCACCCAGTTTAAGACCCAGAGATACTATGACATGCTAAAACAGCTCTGCCCTGACATGGACAAAGCCAGCCCCGGCAGCATCAAGAGCAGCAGGTAGAACACCTACAGTACACAACACTAAAAGCTTTACACCTTTGAAAGAGAGAGAGAGAGAGAGAGAGAGTATTTCTGAGACAGTGAGTCTGTCAGCTAGTGCACTTTATGAGAATTTACTTCAAAGCACTAGATTTGCCATGTTGTCCTCTTGTGTTGCCTTTGTACACACCTAAAGTACAAACACCCACTGATTGACCAGGCAGACATAATTGGACGTTGGACATGCAACAGTCTATTTCATAACAGTAAAATAGTCATCAAGTCACATGGGTGCGGTCAGCAGAATCGCCAAATGCCTCTGGCTTTGAGCACAGATAATGCTGAGGCACACACACAGACGATACGGGGGAGGTGATGTAGTTATACATTGTGACTGGAAGGATTCAGGCTATTTTTTAATTTCTAGAAAATTCCATCACTGCTCCTTCTGGTCTTAAACCAGTTTTTAGTAAGATGGGTTTGTGGATTTGTTTGAGTTAAGAGAGCCTATCTACACTTATAGTAAACATGACGACTCACTGGAGCTCAACAGACCTTACAAGTACTGATCTTTTATTAAAAAGGCGCATGAAAAAAGTTTTTTTTACTACTGTGCCCCTCTCCCACTCCCAGGCTGCCGGAGTTGAGGACGGTGATCCTGACTGACTCCGAGCAGCCAGGTGCATTCCACATAAGCCATGTGATGGAGGCGGGCAGCAGTCAGTATGTGCGGCATTTGGAGGACCTTGAGAAGAAGCTGTGCTGTGACGACCCCATCAACATTCAGTTCACCTCGGTAGGCTACTATGGCTAAGCAAAAATGGAAGGCTCCCTGAAGCCTGTAGAATCATGTACTAGAGTGTGACCAGAGCCGCAGTACAGCTTTAGGATCACTAATCAGTTCACCAAGCTAGGCTAGAGCTACACAGCAAAGCACAGTGTCAGACCCCATTAACATCCAGTTGACTTCAGCAGGCTATGCCATGCACAATGTCAGGCCCCAGCTGGGTAGACTAGAGTAGCCTACAGCTCCCTTGCTAGGCTAGAGCTACACCACAGCTAAGCACAGTTTCAGACCTTATCAAGGGCCAGTTAATCTTAGTAGACTTTGACTACCACTTTGTTAAAGCACAGTATGAATAGATCCCCATCATCATTCAGTACACCATATTCTATGGTACAGCTATGCTACCGCTAGAGCACAGCTGCAGTGTTAGACCACATCAAGATATGCACATTACCTGGTGGGTGTTCCAAGAAAGCAGAGCCAGGTAGTCTGTAGTGATCATTAAGCTGTAGTCCTGTTGTTATACATTGCTGGAAGCAGTGGTAAATGTTAACTAAATAAGGGTTAACTCATAACCACTATCTTGGAATACCCCCCTGGGTACAGCTGTACACAGCATCAGACCCTATTAACATCCATTTCAGCTGTGTGAAAAAAAAGCTTAATGGCTCCATCATGGCTATAAGCACAGGAGACCTTTTACTTTAGCCTAAAATGCAAGTTGCTGTTACAGCATACTGTTACAGTATATTTGCATAATGACTGTTCCAAGTTGCTTTGCAAAGAGTCATATAAACCATCAAGCAAAAACAAACAAACAATGGAAACTGTTGTAAAGAAATAAACTGGGCCTTGTAAACAAGGCTTTCAGTGTCATTAATGAGCCAGCAACAGTAACTATGGCCTGGACTGAGCCAAACCATGGACTGAGCCAAAGGAGCAGTGAGTTCACATACATACACACACACACACACACACACTGGCCCCAATATTTATACGCTATATTTGACACACTTACTGTATCTATGCATCACGTGTGTTTGTTTTATAAACCAAGGACAAATGTACTTGAACAATTAGACAGTCCTGCTGAGGTTGTCCTTAAACTGTGGGTCCGCTGAGGCTAATGGCCTGGGAGGAATGCACGCGTTCAGACAGAAAGACACTTTTTTGTCGTCCACTGATGGTAATGAACAGAGACTATCTGCATTCCACTCAGCAGGCCTAATGTGCTACGCTCAAGCTGCTCTCTTGCAATTTCACTTCCTGCATACTCTGCCTTTTGATGTCAAGATTCAGCAGGAACAGTTTGTATCTGGAGCAGCTTTGAGAGTCACTGAAACATGAACACTAAAGGGAGTTTCTGTGCAGTTGCATAGCTGTCATTTGGTACAAACTACAAGAGAGAGAGAGTGTGTGTGTGCACATCTGGTAATTGACAGTCTCAAGTTTCAGAACGCTCAGACATGTTGTGAAATGACTGGCCATTGCATAAAAAGCAGACATTCCAATTTAGCTAATGTTTTTTCTTTCTCTTGGATTTCTTGATTTTCCCATGTATCTAAATGTATAATGGAGATGTTAGAGCTGTTAAGTTAATAAAATTACATGTGGTGAAAGTTAATAATATGACGTGTGGATGTTTGCATTGACAGCTTTTATTGATTAAAAAATGTGGCACTTTATACATTTAAAAGCTCTCTGTGCTTGCTATGGCATCAAAAGCGCCACTGGAAACAATCAATGGTGATAACGTACAGAGATTTGAAATTGGTGTCGCTGAGATGTACTGTAGGTCTGTGCAGGTGACGCAGAGAGGGGGGGGGGGGGGGGGGGGTGCATTTAATAGTCAGTTTATCAACTGTGTGTGTCCTTCCTGTAGGGCACCACGGGAGCTCCTAAAGGAGCCACTCTGTCACATCATAACATTGTCAACAACGCTTACTTCATCGGCATACGAGTGGGCTATCACTGGCGGGTAAGTGTACTGTGCTTTTATGTTTTTACTACATTGCTTTTTATAGCTGATTTTAAAGAAAATGTAGTAAGTCATTCATACCCAATTTAGGATCCATTTTGGTAAATAATCATAATAAAAATAGGCAAATAAAGTTGTACTCAAGTAATGTCAAACCACGAAAACCCTACAGAAAAACTGTGTATGTTTGTGTGTGTGTGTGTGTGTCTTCATGGTTCCCCAGCCCCATGTTAAGGTGTGTCTCCCTGTGCCCCTCTACCACTGCTTTGGCTCAGTGGGTGGTGGCCTGGTCATGGCAGTGCATGGTGCCACGTTGGTGTTCCCGTCAGCGGGCTACGACAGCGTTGCCAACTTGGCAGCCATGCAGGCTGAAAGGTAAGTCCACTGCCACCTCCAAGTCAAAGATGTGTCTCCCTGCCCCCTTGTTTTTCACCACTAGCAAAGGGTGAGCTTCTGATAACACTCAAGTGCTATCTCTCAGCAGGGTAATAGGCAAATATGCACAGTGTATCTTGAGCAACTGTGAACCACCAGTGGAGAGTTTCCCTGCTACTGTATATGTTGGATTTTTACACCACACATGAAAATTTAGGAGATTTGGTTAGTTTAAGTCTGAGTTATCATGAATCAGGTACAGATTTAGTTTTATGAATTAAAAAAAAGTCAATACAATGTAATTCCAGGTATGTTTTCCATGAAGTATTATTTTTGAAGCATAAAGAAAAATATATCAGATTTTTATTTGTACTAGACAATAGGAGTATGGCATAAAAGGATTTACCAGGATCAAGAACTGCAGCCCATCTTTTATAGTTTTCCAGTACCATTGCTTCAGTCTGAGCGTTTCTGATACTTATCACTATCCTTGTGTACCATAAACTCCAAAGAGTTCATTTGGCTTGTCTTTGTGTTTTGTCATGACCATTTCTATCAGGTGTACCTTTGTATATGGCACTCCAACCATGTTCATTGACATGCTGAGCCAGCCAGACCTGCCCAAATATGATCTGTCATCTATAGAGGGAGGTGAGGAGTGTGTGAGTGAGTGTGTGTGTGTGTGTGTGTGTGTGTGTGTGTGTGTGTAGTGAGTCCATCTGCAATTCTCCCCTATCTTTGTGTTCAGTAGTGAATCTTTGCTGCTCAAACACACATTGGGAACTCACTAAAATAAACCAACAAGAAGTCTGGCAGCTTTTTATTTTTTAGAACAGGGCGCAAAAGTACAAGGGTGCAATAGTCCAAAAATCCTCTCTTGCACTGATGGGTGACTGAATTTTTTTTTTTTTTTCGCTATTTTTGTGTGAATCCCCCCATTTGTATTTACTTTTCGCTTAGGACTAAATCTATCTATCTCAGGTTTAAATAACTCATTTTTTTTTTGATAATCTGCAGATGTCAAAAACTCTTAGTAATGTATTTCCTACTTGACAATTAAAATAAGAAAATTGTGTTTACATTGCATGTGCGGGAGAAATGTGTGGGACTGACTGTGTGTGTGTGTAGTTTGAAACATCACCAGCTCATATTTCCTGTGTTCTTGCAGCAATAATGGCTGGTTCTCCATGTCCTCCAGAGGTTGTGTGTAAGGTGATTGAAAAGATGGGCATCAAACAGCTCTCAGTGAGTACACATACCTCTTTGCTAATCTAATTCTAAAACTATAATATTGGAGCTGGCAAATGTGACTCTGTAAAGGTTCATGTGGTATTAAACCCCTATGCACAGGAAGTAACTAACAGATGTTGATAAAAATGTAATTTGATCATTGCTCCAGTAGAGGGAGTTCTTTAACTAAATGTCCAGTCCAGGGAGTTCTTTAACTAAATGTTTCAATATCTGAATTTTGGTGCTCAAATTTCATAGCGTTATCAGAATTTAGCTTATTTTAAAACCATTGCGTATTATGTACTTTGACTGAAAATTATAAAGTAAATTATAAATTAAATCATTCAACTTGTTTTAAATATATTTATATATACAGTGCATTTTATACTAGTAAGTCTCATGGTACTTCACAGCAAATGAAATGGTTTCCTAAAGTATGATTCTGTTCAATTGTCAGTATGCTTTTTAATTGTCCTTTTGTACTGGGTTCAGTTAGTATACAGAGGGATACAAAGTACACATTATATGTAAAGGTTAAATAACTATAATCTTACATACTCTGATACTATTATACCCTTTCACACAAACGCATACACACACACACACACACATTTTCATTTATAAAATGAAAACAGAACTCATCACGTCACCCAAGAGTTGGTTTCTTTGATGTTTATTGGAAGTGCACAGGCACACAACCACGAACACAATGCATAGGATGGTTACAAACATACAGGATTCTCTACGAGTTAGTATGGCAGCTCCCAGTGTGATCGGCTTCGTGCGACATCCCCATGCAGTGACCTGTCAGTACTTAACCCTTGCAGACCTTCCTGCAAATCCACCAAGCAAACAGTCTCATTACCAAAAGAAAACCTCTTGATGAGCTATTGTCCAAAGTGAAGGATTAATGTCCTGGTTATTGCAATGATCAGGTTGATCAAAATAATACATGTCATCTTTGATCATCATTGAAATTAGTCTAATACAAGATGACAGCTTTTTTCTTTGGCCGTGTTTGCTTGCATTATTTTGGGTGTGTTTTTTTTTTTTGTTTTGTTTTTGTTTTGGATACCTAAAGACGAAGTTAAGAAGTTAAATATGAGCCTGGTTCCGGCCTTCTTTTCAATCCGTTCTGTCCTGTTCTATTTCATCTTGTTGCTGTTATCAGAAGTAACCAGCCTCCTGCATCGCAATCTTTTGCTAAAAAGTCAGAGGTTGTGACCGATCCCAGCGTATTTTTAATGCATTCGTTTAATGTCATAGGCAAGATGCCTTAAAGGAAGTGAGGTCAAGAGGGACACCCCAGATAAATAACCTGAGAGACCTGAAATGTCCCGGTCGCAGGATGACCAGGTGTGGGTGACGATTGTTTGTGTCCTAGTGTGGAGGGTTAGGTATGCCTGACTGGCGCCTGAGGGAGTGAGTGAAATGGGGAAAAATAGAAAAACAAACAAACAGAAATAAACATACATGGCTACAGTTTTGGAAGGATTTGCAAAATTCCTCAGGTTAGAACAGCGTGTACTGTAAATGAATTTCTGTGTGTGTGTGTGTACTGTGTGTGTGTGTGTGTGTGTGTGTGTGTGTGTGTCCCCTTTGCTGCTCTATTGTTTTTTGTTTTTAATAAATTGCACACAGCATTAAAAATATATATTCATCCACATACCAGGCAAACATGAAATTGCTCTTCCCTTCAGTTTCATATTCCCTGTGTGTGCCTTTTAACATGCATTGCTGCCATGAGGGGCTTGATCTTATACCTGTTATAAGTGTAAGAAATGGACAGTCTCAAAGTAGCAGTTCTAGCATTGCTTCCATTTTTTTTTTTTTTTAGTTTTTGTTTGTAATGTTCCTCTTTGTCAGCTTGCTTAGCCAGTCACCTGGACAGGCGTTTTCTCTCTCAGCTCTCTCTTCTCCTTCTCTCAGTCTCCTGTGGAAAGAGAGAGAGAGAGAGAGCCAAGTCAAATAGCAGGGCCAGACCAGTCCTTCCTGTTGCATCTGTGAGTGGGAGAGGCTGTGTTGCTGGCGCCAGTGTGGAAAAGAACAGGCCGGTCACACGGCCAAGAGGATGAAGAGATGGAGAACGGGATGAGGAGAGGGAAAGAGAGAGGTGTTTTGTTCTACGTATATAGACAAACTCTCTCTCTCTCTTTCTGGCTTACATGCATGCGCCAGCACACACTCACACACACACACACACCCTGTCTTTCACTTTTTACGGTCTTCCTTCTGTCTTCCATACACACAAACAAACGAACACACACAGAGGAAGATCAAAACAACTTAACGTTGTGCCAAAATACAAAAGCCAAACCAAAATTGCATAACATCCTGACCCAGCTGGTGCCACACCAACCCTAAATCGACCCTAAAATTTTAATTTATTTCATTTTGTCCACCTCAAAATGTTCCCAGTGACACTCCCCCCTAACAAGCCAAATAATTCCACCTCGACCTAGAGTCTCTGGAGTGAGTGAGTGCCTCTATTTCCAATGGAGGTAGTATCAACTTGAGAGATGCCCCTCCCTTCATCTTTTCCTACAGGCTGAAAGACACTCTTATTAAGTGTGTGTGCGTGTGTGTGTGTGTGTGTGTGTGTGTGTGTGTGTGTGCTTGTGTGCTTGTGTGTGTGTGTGTGAGGGACCCTGCAGAGATTACGTGGAGATTTCAGAGTCGCTTGACCACAAGGGGAACTCCAGAGACTCTCCTTCTGTTTATGATTCCTGTGCCGCTCCATATTTCTCACACCGTGTTGACACCCGAGTGGGTCGAGCAAACGGAGCATGAGGCCCAGTATGAGCAATACGACATGTTTGGGTGGGAGTGGGGGGGTTGCTTGTTTGTGTTTGCCGTGAAAACATCCAGTCGTGGCGGGCGGTCCAGCTCCGACTGACCATTGTTAATGATGCCTCAGTTTGTGTTTGCCTTTGCCTCAAGGGGTCCACTTATAAGAAATCAATTAGCTGTCGTTTCCACACGTTCTATTTGCATTGGGGCAAGTAGGAGGTCAAAAATATATCTCGCTGAACAGTGGAGAGATGTGTTAGAGAGACTCATTCATCACAGCTTCTTTCAGGAGGGAACCAGCTCGGTTATGGTGTGCTTATAAATTGTGTGTGTGTGTGTGTGTGTGTGTGTGTGTGTGTGTGTTGAGTATGTAAACCTTTACATTTTTAAACATAGTCTTTAATGTTAGCACACCACGGCTGCGTGACAGTTAGCAGAGTTAGCATAGTATTTACTATAGCATCAGCATTTGGTTGGTTAGAACTTAGGCTACCTTAACTCCTTAATGGCGGGTTCCCTTCTTGGCCCTCTTGGTCTTGCCTTTGCAGCGACTTAATGCATTGCTGTCTCTTATCTGCTTGCCTCTCTGGGTGGAGGGTGAGGAGCACACAGCATCAGGTCGCTGGCGGCTCATATCCATCCATCTGGAAAAAACAAGCCATTTGCATTAGCCTTCGCATGCTAGAAGATATGGCACTACGTGAGATACCCATGTAAGGGCAGTTGACAATTGACAGCTGATGGCTAGCCAGTTTGCAGACTTAATCATGTGATTCTCAGCTCACACCACAGAAAGAAAAAATCTGTTAAAATGTCACTTCACTTAAAAAATCACCTCAGATATCGGATGGCTTGCTTTGAATATGAATGTTAAAACATCAAAAGAAAGGTTTTCTGAATATGCTGAGGTAGGGCCCTAGAGAGAAGTCTATTTTGGAGCACAGCTATTTTTGCTATCCAGATGCTCTGCATTGTTCTTTTGTGCTAACACAGCACACATTACTCAAGATATAAAAATATGCTATAATCTTTTTCGGTAGGCTATAAGGTTACACACTTTAAGTTTGAAAACTTCCTTAAAACTTGTTTGAAACTTCCTGTTGTCCTTGTGCAGAGGTATTTGAGCTACTTTAATAAACACCTCTGTGATCTTACTCTTTCCCAAGGATAGTATCTGACATTACACTTTGAAGGAAAGATGATGTAAAAGTTTTTGCCTCTGGCCAGGTTCACTAGGTTCATAAGCACACAAAGGCTTTTCCAACAGTTTGACCTTCAATTGACCTTGAAACCCTTTTGCAGGTGTCAAGTTGAGAATAATTTCTCAGCTTCTGAAAAACTGCCTGGTCATATTGAGAATAGTGAGTCCTGTCCTTCAATCCCTACATTCACAGCACAGATGATACAGATATCGCTGGCAGAAGCAAGTTTTTTTTTTTTGTGTGTGTGTGTGTGTGTGTGTGTGTGTGTTTTGTGTGCGTGTGTGTGTGTGTGTGTGGGATGGGTCCATACTTGCGTAGGTTGGCAAGCTGGCAGGTGCAGGCCCATGGGTTGTTGGCCAGTGTCAGGTTGGTGATTGTGGTGAACTCTAGGCTGCTGGGGAGGGACTTGAGCTTGTTGTTGTCCAGGTGCAGAGACTTAAGTGCCGTCACTCCACCAAAAGCCCCATCAGCAAACTGCAATGGCACAAAACAAAGATGAGATCATTGAAGTCCATGCCATCTATTTTGACTATATTGACCAATTGCGATCAGTCAGTAGATTGCGAGAAACTTGTGTTTCATTTCTTTTTGCTTTGGCTTTGACGTGCAATTGACTAAAAAGTGATCAGCACAGACAATCTGTAGCAGCTGCAAACTACTGCCTAACTTAGGGTACGGAACTTGAATTTGAGCATAACCATTTCAAAGAGAGCTGATTGTGTTTAGCTGGAAGTTGACTGCAACCTTGTTGTGCACTGAAGTGAGATGTAGCCTACAGAAGACTGTCTCAAATTTCTGTTAAGATTTCCAGAGTTCTGGGAAGAGACCCTCACACTCTTCTTCCACCTCTTATAGGCACATATGCCTTCTTGGTAGGGCTTTAAATCTATTAAGCATATTAGCTTCTGGATGAGATGAGGAATTTCGCTGGTATTTTCCTCCGTCTCGGTCGGGCGTTGGACGTGGGTGCTGGATGGGGATACTGAATGTCTACCGAAGCTGGCAAAGCCTTCCTCTCAGATGAAAGCCCTCTCTCATGCATGAGTGTGTGTTAGCCAGGGCTCTTATGTAAGCCTGACCAGTCCCTTAGCAGCACACACACACACACACACACACACACACACACACACACACAGAGCACAATCTTCTCAGAATCTGTTAAAAACCTCACTAAGGTGTGAGATGAGTTTTAGATGGAGCTTGGTTTGTTCCATTTTGAGGAAGTGGTAGATCTCTGGGCATGGATAAAATGGCTAAGACGATTCAGAGAGATTCTGATTGTGAATGGTCATGGTCAACCATCAAAGGCAGTCAGTGGTCCGGCCTCATCCACTTCTTCCTCACTAAATCAACGGTGTTCGTGTTTGTGTGTGTGTGTGTGTGCATCTGTGTGTGTGAAAGAGAGAGAGAGAGAGGAGAGAAGCAAAAGCAAGCACACCCATAAGTATATGTTAGTGTTTGTGCATGTGTTACATAACTCTGCAAGAGATTAGTGTTATTGAGGCATCTTTCTGGTAAATTTCCACTGGCCAGGAGACCTGATTCAGGGCGGAGGAGTTTGGTAATCAGAGGTTCTGCAAGATGGCCTCCTTCCAGTGTACGGACACTCTATCTGGGTTGTTCTCTCTCTCTCTCTCTCTCTCTCTCTCTCTCTCTCTCTTTGACGCACTCACTCACTCGCTCTCTTTCTCTGTTTCCTTCTCTCTCTCTCCCTCTATCATCTGCCCTATTGCTACTGCCCCTTGGCTCTTCACCTGCTTGCCCTTTAGAACCGTCCCGTCTGGTCCAAAAGGGTCCAATTGTCCATTGATGCAGGGGTAAGGGCGGCTAAAAAATACCTCCCCATCAGGACAGCAGTGCTACTGTTTACCTGTCTGCTAACCCTTGATGACCTGTTTACCAGATGCCCCCGTGGGGCAGAAGAGAAAACGGCCATCTCAAAAATACACACCTGGGTCATAATTAGACGGAGACATGGTTGGATGCAGGCCAGCAAACAAAAACACACTAAAAATACCCAGCCTGCACTAGGGGTTAAGTGGGGTGGGGTGTTTAAGTCGATAGTTGCTGCACTAGTGTGTGTGTGTGTGTGTGTGTGTGTGTGTGAATGTATGTGAAGAAGTTCGATGTTATTTTAGTGTTTCACCGTTCAGAGATTCTCACATTTACCTAGTAATATATGCATACACACACACATACACACAACAGGTTGGACTGTCCAGTGATTCTCACATTCACCTAGTAACAGACACACACACACACACACACACACACACAATTGATTTAGTGAGGAAGAAGTGGATGAGGCCGGACCACTGACTGCCTTTGATTGTTGACCATGACCATTCACATCAATCAGAATCTCTCTGAGCCCCTGACCCCCCCCCCCCCCCCCTCTCTCTCTCCCCCCTCCGGGACTCCACTCTAACCATAAGAGGCCGGAGACAGGTGACCACTCTGGTGGCACCACAAACCACTTCTCTCTATGTCTTTCTTTCTCTTGCTTCACATCTCCGTCTTAAATCTCTCCCCCATTTGCTTTCTCTCTCCCTATCTATCTCACTCCCCCAACCAACAGGTCAATAACTCAAACACTGAACTTCCATCTTCTCTTCTGTTATGTCATCCCCAAATCCTTTTCTACTCTTTCTTTCTTTCTTTTGTTTTTGTCATGATTTCTCTCTTTCTTTTCTGTGATGTAAAGCGAGCAAAATCTTTCCCATCTGCCCAGACCATTAGATAAGGTCACATGGTGTAAACACGCATGTCATCCGCATCCATGGCAACCGCAGCGCTCACCACTCGCCTGCTCTGCTCTGCTTGCCAGCTTCCTGAGTGGCTTGAATTCATCCCAGATCCTAAAACCATTCCAGGGACTTTAGGCCTAGACGGCTGAGGTGTGAGTTAGCCCGTAATTTCAGTAATGACCTCTAAGTATATATTTTACTCTTAAGTGGCTAAAGAGAGAAAGAGAGACAGCAAGAGAGAGGGGGAAAGAATGAGAGACAATGAGAAAGACGGAACAAGAGTGAGACAGTGAAATAATGAGACTGAGACAGTGAGGTAAATACAGTGAGATAACGAGAGTGAGACTATGAAAGCATAAAAATAAGAGGGAATATCAAAGATTGAGAGCTGGGGAGGTAATGAGAGCCAGAGAGAGGTAAAGACAGCACAGTTTATAGACATTATGAAAAGAGCAGGAGAAACACAGATCGACAGACAGAGGGGTGTAGAGGAGTGGGGAGATTGAGAGAGAGAGAGAGAAAGAGAGATGGCCACACATGTGCATATTTTGCCACACACGTGCATACAATCACAGCAATGCCCATGAAGCATCTCCTGTGACGGTGGCGTCTGGTTGGAATCGCACACGGATTCCATCAGGCTCTGATTAGTGTGGCTGAAGGAGGGAAAACCCATTAAGAGGCCGGCCGACTGCACCGAAGCCCTTCTAGCAGACACTCCCCCAGCCAGCCAGGCAGCAGCGAGGCCCTGGCCCACACATTTACTGCCAATAAAACACATAAAAACACATTAAACCAACCACAGTAATGCCTAGGCCAACATGTCAGACACGGAATTAGTGGCAAAGTCCTTTTTTGGGTATATCATTTGTGTATATCACAGTCTGTCAGTCCACTCTCAATATGACCTAGCTAACCCCATGGCAATAGACTTGTTATTATTATTTTTATTATTATTGTTGTTGGTTGTTATTTCACATGGTAATAGTTTGTAACCATATGTGTTGAATTACTCCCCGGCGTCTTTAATAATAAAATGCTAAAGTCAGTCATTTTTCTGTTGACTTCGGCGAGCTCATAACCAAAACAAATAGCAGCGCCCATCTGACCCAGGGTAGCCAGACTGTTCTCCCCTGTGCCGTCCAGAGTAAACAGTCTCTGTAAATAGCTCTCTGTGCCTGCTTATGAAACATTAAAACATCTGCCCCGATCCAAGAATCACACTCACTGGCTCTTTTTGAAAGCCTGCATGAAAATTAGAGGACTATTAAAGCTGCTTCCTCCCTAATTTGCAAGTGGCCGTCCCACTGTAACATAAGTTCTTCCTGTATGATTCCCATAATTTTGACATATTATTCCAGAGATTAAAATATTAGGTTGGCTTTGATTTTAGGATTCTGTCTATGCTGCTAACAGCTTTTTAAAACACTCTCAGAAAAAAAAACATCAGTAACTCCAAACCATAACATATAAACCCAGATAGACACACATAGACAGACAGACACACACACACAATCAGACAGACCTTTGCATTAAACAGAGACTATCTCCCTAATGGTTTAAATTTGTATGTATCACCATCCTATCAGCATTAAAATATACATTTAAAATACATTCAAATGACATTTTGATGTTCACGATGTTCATGTCAGATTGTAATCAGATCAGTTGCTTAGCATCATACTGTCTTCCAGCACACATACACACACACAGTTCAGTAGATGAAAATTGATAGATTACATCTTTCAAGCTTTGCAGTGTTATCCTGTTAAGTTAATTGCATAAACATTACACACACACACACACACACACACACACACACACACACAGAGAAAAAGAGAGAGAGAGAATCAGCTGCAGATGCAGAATCACCTTCTGTAGTCCCATGTTGTCGAGGTGCAGCTTCTCCATGTAGCGTCCGAAGCTGCGGAAGGCGTTGTCCGGGATGAAGGTGAGCGGGTTCTTGGAGAGGGTGAGCTCCTCCACCACCCTCAGCTTGCTCATGGCCAGCAGCGGATAGGTGGCCAGCTTGTTGCGCTCCAGGTGCAGGATGGCCAGGTTCTCCACGTCGTCCAGCGTGCCAGGCTGCACGCTGGCGATCTCGTTGCCGCTCAGGTGCAGCCAGCGCAGGTCCTTGGCACCGGCGAAGACGCCGGGCGTCAGCTCGCGGATCTGGTTGTTGTCCAGCTGCAGGATGAACAGGTTGATCATTGGCGAGAAGATGCCTTTGGCCAGGCTGCTGATGCGGTTGCCGTCCAGGTAGAGATAGGTGAGCTCTGCCAGGTCATCGAAGGCTCCCGGCCGAATGGAGGTGATCTCGTTGTCGGACAGGTAGAGGTAGATGAGCTTCTTGAGGCCCCTGAAGGCCTGGCCGGCGATCTCCTGAATCTTGCAGTGCTGCAGGTGCAGCGAGATGAGGCCCTTCATGTCGGCGAAGCCGCCAGGGGCCAGCGCGCCAAGCTGGTTGCGCTGCATGTTGAGCAGGCGTGTGGTCTCCGACACCTGGGGGATCTTCTTCAGGCCCACGTTGTCGCAGATGACGTGCTGCAGGTCACCGTGGCAGTGGCACAAGCTCGGGCACTGGCTGGGGGCGCCAAGTGTTGCCGGCGCAAGGAGCGCCACGGCAAAGGCCAGCCTCATGCACAGCATGGCGGTGTGTGTGTGTGGGTGTGTGTGTGTTTATTCTTGATTTGTAGTGGCCTTTCGCCTACCTTGGCTCTTGTTCTTGAGAGTGACAGGTGGCGTCTGTACTGCTGGCTGGCCTGTTTCCCCTTGAGGACGGAGGGGTAAGGTGCTCAGATGAAGCCTGCAGGAAGGATCCTTAGGAGGATGAACAGAGGAAAGGGTGGATAGGAAGCGAGTGTGTGAAAGAGGAGATGGAAAACGACTGACAGGCTAGCGCCTAGGCTTGGAGCAAATCGAAATGGGAAAGAGACTTCAAACGGTTTCAAAGAGAAGTGAGAGTGTGTGTGGTGTTTGAGAGAGAGAGAGAGAGAGGGTAAATAAACCGAATCAGAGTGAGTGAGAAAAGGAGGGCAGTGCAAAAAAAAAGGAAAGCAGATTCTCTTTGGAGTTTTTGAAGGGACAGCACGGCAGCAGAGGGAAGGCAGCACTATTTATACACTCCTCACATTTTCTCAGTGGGAGGACTGAGGGCTTTTTTCCTCTTCTCCTCCCTGAGTACAGGGCAAGCCAGGGTGTTACGTGGAGAGAGAGAGAGAGAGAGAGAGAGAGAGAGAGAGGGGGGAAGTGAAGTGTCTGTGAAAGTTTAGACCTGCTGCAGTATTGGGCAAATGGAAGGGGAACCTCTCATATTCACTCTCATACACAGACACACACAAACAGGTGTGCAAGCGAGTGTACACACACACACACACACACACACACACACACACACACACACACACTTCCCCCTCTGTCTCTCCCATTTTGCTTGTTTATATTTACTTTCCCATTTGTTCTCTCTTTATCACACACACACACAAGCATACACTCTCACATACTCTGCATGCATGCTTACACACAACTTCACACACTCCCAGTGAAAGACACCTAAGCCACAGCAACCATCAGTGTGTACTGTTTACAAAGCCAAGCATTTTGGGGCAGTGTTATTGTGTCTGTCTTCAGGTGGTCAGAAATGACCTGTCCAGGTCCTATTTAGGCACTGTGCAAATAGATTATTGGTCCAGCTCTCTTCTAAATAGCACATGAGCGATATAGAGGTTATAAAATCAGGTGAAGGTGCATTTACCCTGCTGTAATAGCTCCCCATCAAATCCACTGTCAATATTTGCTATTTTGTAAATACAGTTATACAGGAGCTCTGCTTTCTGTGATGAGTTTGGTGTTTACAGAAATCTGATCTGCATGATAGATCTTATAAAAAAAATCAACCCATAAATAAATAAATAAATAAATAAATAAATAAATAAATATATATATATATAGTGTAACTTATATTGACTTCATCTCTTGCCTTCCTATAATACTGGTAAAGGCAGACATACTGTGAGACAGACAAAATGTTAAGGTTTTAAGACCTTGCCAATGTAAACAAGAATTAAATATATTGTACATGTAGAAAGATTAATGGATTTTATATTATATATTCTGTATTAATGTTATTGATTTCTTGCCAAACATAAGAATAAAATTTCTTTAGGGTGTGGTGTGGTATGATGTTGCTGGTGGTATGCACAAATAAACTAGATGGGTGTAGTGTTGATATACACTAATTTGCTGCATTAGATGCATTTAGGGAATAAATACGTCCATTTCAAGAATGGAAAGGTTAAGATGGAGACCAGGCACCCCAGACGATTCTTTTGTTTTTCCGCCTGCGGCAAAAGAGAGGAGAATAAAAGAGAAGAAAGGTCTGGCTCCTGTGAGACTGGTGTGTGACATATAATTAGGGCCAGATGTCGTGTGTGTGTGTGTGTGCGTGTGAGAGAGAGTGCAAGCACATCAAGACATAACAATTGGAAAAAAGACTATTTCTATATATCCCGCAGTGAGAAAGAATTTCATGTACTGAGGTACATTCTTGAGACTGAATGTTTCATTTTTCCCCTTAGTTGAACAAAGGCAAGAAATGTGGCTGACAGAAAGACAGACAGACAGACACAGACTAAAATAGCCACATTCCACAGAACAAAAGAAATGATTGAATAACTCTTATATTAAAATAGAAAAAAGGAGGTAAGAGAAAAGAGAGGAGAGAAAAGACAAAGGTCTTGTGCAGAAAGAGGGGTGACCATGAAAACAAAACATTGAAGATGAGATTTGAAAGAAAGCAAAGAAGCAAGGAGACCAGAGAAAATGAGAGGAAATGTGAAGTTCACCGAAAAACATTGGACGAGAGAGTGACCATAGAACCTGAAAGACAGTTTGACGGGAAAGGAGGATGGAAGTGGAGAGGAGAAGAGGAGAGAGGGAAGGGAAGAGGATGAGGACGGAACAAACACTGAAAAAAAGTGAAAGAGTGGAGCCGCAGATGATGAAAGAGAGGAATAGACAGATAAAAGAAAGAAAAAGTGAATGTCAAAGAGAGAAAGATGGGATTAGGGAAAAAGAGGATTAGGAAAGTAACAAAGTAAGTGGATGACTTTCACTCTGTCCCCAGGGCAAACTGGCATCTCTCCTGGTACACCTTGGCCTCAATCAATGGAAAACACACACATACACAGACACACACAAACTCAGACACACTTTCTCCTTCCTGCTCTCTCTCTGCCAGATAGGTGGAATCTAGTGTTTACTCAACAAATCTAGCATTTTATTGGGAAAGTAGGCCTTCAAGTGTGCTCTAGACCTGTGATATCCCCCCATTCAAGCAAAGGGCCCAAGTTACCTTGCACATCCACCGGCAGCTACTTGCTGACCGTGCACCTGTGAGGAAACAGCAGTGCTACCAAGGAACGGAAGATTCCAGACTTGTCTATTGAAGGGAGCAGAATCTATACAGCATTCTCTCACTCAGTGGTTTCGTAGGAGATCAAAGTACTGCCACACTGGTGACAGCACCTGTCAAAATCTACCTGGTTGTCATGTATCACCCTCCTGGCCAACTAGGAGACTTCTTAGACGAGTTTGATACACTGCTCTCATCCATTCCTGAGCACGACTGCCCCTTGCTTGTCTATGAATCTTCATCTGGACAACCCAAGCTCTTCTGACTTCCTCTCACTCATCCATTCCTTTGATCTACAGCTGGTTCATAGTCCTCCAACTCACAAAGCAGGCAAGGTACTGGATCTTGTACTTGTCCGCAACTGCTCTACAGAATCCCTGACTATAACACCTCTGCACCTCTCGGACCACTACTTCATTCAGTTCAGCTTACGCCTCCCTGTAGTATCTTGGACCGTCCCTCCTCTGGTATCGTTCCACCGCAATCTCCGCAATCTCTCTCCCTCTCACTTTGCTTCTCTTGCTGCCTCTGCTCTTCCACCAGCATGTCCATTCTCTTCACTTGAGGTCAAAGATGCCACTGAGTCTCTGTGCTCTACCCTGAGGATGTGTCTTGATAGGCTATGTCCCCTATCCACCAAACCGGCTCGGCCCTCCCAACCGCATCCTTGGCTTGAGGATTCCATCCGTTGACAGCGTACAAACCTCAGAGCTGCTGAAAGGCAATGGCGCAAATCAAGAAATCCTTCAGACTTAAACAGGTTCCAGGCACTGCTTTCTTCCTTCTCATCTGATGTCACTGCTGCAAAGAAGGATTTCTATAATGACAAAATTCAAAACGCCACAGAAACCAGGAGACTATTCTCAACCTTCAAAACTTTACTCAACCCCCCACCACCACCTCCTGCTACCAATCTGACAGCTGATTCTATTGCTTCTTTCTTCAACGACAAAGTAGCTGCCATCAGTAGGCAGTTCTCTGAACCAACTGCAAAGGCTACAACTGGACCATATACTAGCGGAAGCACCTCCGATTGCAATAGTCCTGCCGCGACATTTGCTTCATTCAAACCCCTCACCGAAATGGATGTGTCCAAACTTCTCACTTGCAGCCGTCCTACAATGTGCCTTCTGGACCCGATTCCAACCAACCTCTTGCAATCCATAGCTCCAACTATCACACCAGCTATCACACATGTGATCAACGCTTCACTATCAACAGGAATCTTCCCTTCTGCATTCAAGCATGCTCAGGTAACACCTCAACTCAAAAAACCCTCTCTTGCTCCCGACCAAGTGGGAAACTACAGGCCGGTCTCTCTCCTTCCGTTCCTTGCTAAAACTATTGAAAGGGCGGTATTCAAACAGGTTACTGAATTCTTGAGCCAACAGTATCTACTCGACCACAACCAATCTGGCTTTAAGAGCGGCCACTCCACTGAAACAGCTCTACTATCTGTGGTTGAAGCCTTAAAAGAAGCCAGAGCAGAATCAAGGTCATCTGTACTCATCCTTCTCGACCTGTCAGCTGCGTTTGATACGGTAAACCACAGTATTCTATTGTCTATACTGTCAAACATGGGCATCAGGGGTGATGCATACTGCTGTTTCAAATCCTACCTCACTGGGCGACTGTTCAAAGTGTCCTGGCTAGGACACACCTCTGCGCCTTACCACCTTGCTACTGGAGTACCCCAAGGATATGTGTTGGGCCCCCTTCTTTTCTCCATCTATACCACTTCTTTGGGCCAAATCATCCGCCAGCACGGCTTCTCTTACCACTGCTACGCCGATGATACCCAGCTCTATCTGTCATTCTCACCCGATGACCCAACCATCCAAACACGAATCTCGGATTGCCTCTCTGACATCTCTGCATGGATGCAAGACCATCATCTCCAGCTGAACCTCTCAAAAACCGAGCTGCTGGTCCTCCCAGCTAAACCAACTATTCATCACAACATTTGCATCAACTCTGGCTCCTTGTCTCTTGCTCCCTCACGAGTAGCCAGGAACCTAGGTGTTATGATTGATGACCAGCTAACCTTCAATGACCATGTTGCTTCTGTTGCCCGGGCCTGCCGCTTCGCACTATTCAATATCAAAAAGATCAGACCATACCTAACTCAACAAGCCTCCCAATTGCTGGTTCAAACTATGGTCCTCTCACGCCTTGATTACTGCAATGCCCTTCTGGCAGGACTTCCTGCCTGTGCCGTCAAGCCACTTCAGATGATCCAAAATGCTGCGGCGCGTCTCATCTTCAATCAGCCGAAGAGGACGCATGTCACCCCTCTGCTAATCGAGCTCCACTGGTTGCCTCTGGCGGCTCGCATCAAATTCAAATCATTGATGCTGACTTACAAAGTGCTTAGAGGATCTGCCCCTTTTTATCTAAGCGCTCTCATAAAAGCTCAGGCTACCCCCCGAACACTCCGGTCCTCCAATGACTGTCGACTGGCAGTCCCGGCACCTCGCCCAAGGCAATCCAGACTCTTCTCATATGTCGTCCCACGCTGGTGGAATGACCTACCAAAAACAATCAGAACAGGGCTATCTCTGGAGGCCTTCAAAAAGCTCTTAAAGACCCAGCTATTCAGAGAACATCTTCTATCCTAGAACTAAAATGAACTGAAGCACTATCCCCTAGCACTATGCTCCTTAAGGCAGTGGTCCCCAACCTTTTTCTAACTGCGGACCAGTCAACGCTTGACAATTTTACCGCGGACCGGGGGGCCGGGGGGGGATTGCTCCAACAATATAACGATATTATAACATCAAACTCTCTGGTCGCCCGTGAATGAATCTCCTGTATGTTTGCGTGCCCGACACTCAGAAACTCTCCATTCCCCTCTCCTTTCCCTTCTCCCTCACCTCTGTGTTACCGACCACGGCCCTAACGCGCTGATACTGGTTGCTATGGTGGCGTTTACATGCAGTTTTGAAGGCTTCATTGCCTCATTTGAGAGCCGGTCACCGCATATTATGCAGAGCGGGCTTGGTGTGTGGGAATCACCTGTCGCGATAAATCCCTACTTCAAGTAGGACTCTTGGTACTGGCTGCTAAAACCTTTCTTTTTCTTGGAAGTCGTAGGCTGCTCTTCTCGCTCTTCATTGTGCCTTTTCGCTTTCACAAAGAAACTTTCCAAAGACACCTGTTTACTCATTTTGCTGGGTTAAATGAGGAGGAAATGAGGAAATTTGGCGCTCAAATGAGGAGATGTAACAGAGAGGAGAATACGGTCATTTCACAATAAAAGACGTTTCAAAATAAGACCGCTCGATTCAGATAATAAATAAAACAGAAATAAATAATTAATTCTTGTGCGGCCCGGTATTGATTGATCCACGGACCGGTACCGGTCCGCGGCCCGGGGGTTGGGGACCACTGCCTTAAGGTTTCTGCTATGTAGCTCGATTGTTATCCTCGTTTTTTAAGTCGCTTTGGATAAAAGCGTCTGCTAAATGCATAAATGTAAATGTACTGTACTTGTATATGTATTTAGCTTGAATTAGTTTGACGCATCTGTAGCTTCAGTTGCAATGATGATTATTGATTAAAAATTATATAGGCCTACTATTGATGCCATTGATGGTTGGTGTATTGATACAACTAAAGCAGCTATCAAGCTCACCTTGGTCACCAAAGACAAAGGCATCGAACCACTGGGTGATACATTCTGTAGAACTGTGGTACAGAGAGCAACATCATTTCATAGTTTCATAATTTCATAATATATATCTGGATGGAAGCGCAGAAAACAATACAGTAATCCATGTAATCTAATCTGTAGTTCTTATACATATGAAGGTTTGAATATTAAAATCACACCTTTGTCCTGTATCCACCATTCAGAGTAGCTTACATGTAATTGAACAAATGTGTCTGAAAGAGACACCTTTTTTTATTGCACAGCTGCCTTTGCTCTTGAGACCCACCGCTGATCTATCACAGCTGCTCCTGATCGATCTGTCTTGAGGCCCGGGCCTGATCTATCCCAGCTGCCCAGGAAACTTTATTAGAAGAGCAAAGTGGAGCAAAACTTCTGAAGAAAAATATAGGGCAGTGCACAACATTATTTTTTTTAGTATAGATTGTATGGATATGTACTGTATGTATGTAGGCATGGGTGAGGAAGAGAGAGGCTGTGTGTGTGTTTGTGTGTGAGAGAGAACATAATGTATGTGTGTGAGCAAGAGAGAGAGAGAGACCTCTGTGTGTGTGTAAGAGAGAGAGAGTGTGTGTGTTAGTTCTTTGTGTGTGTGTGTGTTCTTGAGAAAGGGAGCGAAATAGAGTTTTGGGCCAGAGTACAGGTGTTCCAGTACCATGGACAGGAGACTTGACAGGTGGGCCAGTTCTCAGGTGCGCTCCACATCTCTCATGGTCCTTCCAGGCCAGGTTCCCCATTAGAACCAGCTGAGTCAGCCTTCCCCTTCCTGTTAGCGGAACACAAGCATAGAACCGTCTGACAGCAGAGAGTCTCCAGGACAGGTGTCCTGGATTAACCGCGAAGCCGTGTAAACAGTCTTCTTCTCTTTCCACAATAGTCGTTGATTAATTGACTTTGTGTCTTTCTGGTTGTGTGTGTGTGTGTGTGTGTACAGATCGGCTATGGCACAACGGAGAACAGCCCAGTGACTTTTGTAGGCTTCTCTATTGACAGCATGGAAAGGAGGGTGGAGACAGTGGGCTGCATTGCTCCTCACACAGAGGTACGTCACTCTTCTCTCTCTCTCTTTCTCTAGCTCTTTGTTGTTTCTCTTGTCTTCTTATTTAACCTTTACTTCATATTTTACTACATAGTGTATGTAGTGTTCTTTGTGTATTAATCCAATGACATTTCAAATCTTGTAATCTCAAAAAAGTGACCATATGTGGGCCTTGAAAGTAGATTCAATGTGATGTTACTTTTTCTTTAAATTTTTCTTTTTAACTACAAACATTTAGGTGACATTTAATTAGCCAATGCCAGTGTCAGTTTCAAAAGGCCAACTTCATAGTCAGGGATCTGGCCTTAAACTAAAATGCCTTTTGGCCCACTTACCAACCTGACTATGGACTAGATTTGAGGCCAAGTAATATATAAATCATACTCTGGCCCTGGAAATGATTTAGTCACTACCAGTCTTGCCTTATTTCAGATATTGCTTACTTGGCTGCACTCTCAAGGTTTTTATAGTACACAGTCTAGAGTGCCAAAGTAATAAATTAAGGAAATGTCACACTCAGTAATTTCGACAGAAGATTACGTTTTTTGTTGAAGACTGATGCATAAAAATGGGTACTATCAGACAGTCACAATTTTGTGCTCAACCAAAGGTTACATAACCTTCTTAATCTTAATACATCTTAATACTTTTCTCTATTTCATTTTGTTCCTATTTTGTAGTAGATTAAAAACATATTCCAACCACCTGCTCCTCTCTTACTCAAGCTTTATACCCTGATATCTTTTAATGATCTGAATAAGTGAATGAATGAATGAATGAATGAATAAATGAAGCATTGTCAAAAATGGATGATGGTTGGCGTTGCTTTAGAATTTAGAGCGTGGGGGTTGGAGGAGGAGGGTTCCACTATTAAAATCCTAAATGATGCTGAAATAGAAACTGAAACCGTCTCTGACATAAGCTCCTGTCCAGGCCAAGGTGGTGGACCCGACCACCAGGCAGGTGGTGCCACTGGGTGCCCAGGGGGAGCTGATGATCCGAGGCTACTGCGTCATGCTGGAGTACTGGGCAGACCCGCACAAGACCCAGGAGTGCATCACCAAGGACCGCTGGTACTTGACTGGGTAAGCAGCACCTAGACAATGGATGGGAGATATGAAGACAATACAAAGAGCTACAGCTCACCAGGGACTGGTTTCTGTAAATTATGTTTCTGTCAATAATTTTAATCATAGAAAATAGATTTCAGGAGCTTTGGGAGCCTCATCTTTCAAGAATGAGAAAATGTAGCTCATAGAAGAACTCATTAAAGATGAAAACTATTCTATGATTATGGTGGTCTGGTACTTAAAGAAAATCCAAAAGCTTCAACCAAAGCTTGAGTTCAAGCTCTCTTTTATAGTGTATGTTGTCTAATTATGTGAAGACATGAAGAAGTTACGGCCTCCTCTAGATACACATTTCTCATGAACAGTAGCTTTCAGCTGAACACTAGCCCACAATGCCAGTTTATTGTTTGCGTAGTGACATCGCCTCTCTGGATGGATACGGCTATTGCAAAATTGAAGGGCGAATCAAGGACATGATCATCCGTGGAGGAGAGAACATCTACCCTGCCGAGATTGAACAGTTTCTGCACACACATCCAAAAGTGCAGGAGGCGCAGGTAAGACAATGGAGACCCTTAATAATACGCTTGGTTTAATGTTAGATGTTCAGATTACTTTACAATAGCTTTGACTAAAGGCTGTCTAGTTGGATGAAGCCACTGCAAAGGGGATGCTCTGCTATTTCTCTTATTTTTAGACATAATAGTCTGTTCAATTGAGAAGGTTTCAATTTGTATTTTGCTGAACATTGTGGGTTTGCAATTTAATGAAGAGCGTAAAGCTGTTTTACAGTAAGAAGTGGTATTGGATATTTTTAGATTTCTTAGTAGACAAAAAGTAGACAAAAGCAATAACACTGGCTGTATTGAGTCTACACGTGTACATCCAAAGCAACATCCAATGGGTGTGCATTTGCAGGTGATTGGCGTGAAAGATGAGCGAATGGGAGAGGAAGTCTGTGCCTGCATCAGACTGAAGGAGGGCCAGGAATGCACTGCAGAGGAAATCAAAGCCTACTGCAAAGGAAAGGTGAGAGCAGTGCCCATGTCTGGAAAAAGGAACCACACACACACACACACACACACACACAGAGGTCAGGATTAAGACACTGTGTAGCCTGAGTGGATGGAATGTGCTGAAAGGAAAATATGAAATCATGACCATAAAATCTCCTATAATTGTATTCTTTTCATTTATGACTGACATGTGCGTGATGTATTGACCCACTGACAGTCTCTACAAATACACCTGAAGGAGGACACTACTGTTGTATAATGTCTGGCATTACATTACCGCATATTTTTACATTCAGTAAACACAGTGAAACCACATGCCATCTGTTTGCTCTGTTTGTGTTTCCATTTAATATCAACAAAAGAGAAAACAGATTAGGAGAATGAATGTTTTGTTAGCAGGACTGGTTGGCTTGTGGTGAGTATTGGAATATTTACTGCTCTCTCTTTCAGATTTCCCATTTCAAGATTCCACGCTATGTGACTTTTGTGGAGAGTTATCCCCTCACAATCACAGGGAAGGTAAGGGACTGGAAATATATATGTGCTCTTTTGGTGAAAACAACTCAACTAATATTTTTCTTATTATTTTAGTTTTAGTTTCTTTGAGGTAATTAAAAAAAAAAAAGTTTTCATGTATGCTTATTTATACTACCTGCAGGCTTGAAAGGACTATATATCATACTATTTATAACAAAAAAAAACCAAAAAGTGTTCATACAAGTTGATTTCTATGAAGTCTGATGGCCATCTTGAAATTCTTAATAACTTCCCAAATGATGTAAAGTACAGTCAAGTGTTTAATGGCTGCACATACAGACACAGCCCCTAGGGACCTGCGTTTTAGGTTAATGAGAACCAGCTTCTTACTCACAACTGGGATCCTAAATAGCCTGAGACAGCAGACGGGTAAACAACTTGGCATTCTGCACGCAATGCCAGCGGGAGCCGATTCCAAAACCAATAACGATAGCATTCCATACACAGCCTGTGGCTGGCTGGCGTTCGGCAGGCCCGTGCGGCTGTTCAGGACGCAAGGCCAGAGAGTTTTTAGAAGGTTGGGTTTATTTCTGTTATCAGACTAAAGATGAACATATTTGTGTTTTTACTTTTCTTTAATTCGGCCAGATTCAGAAGAACAAGCTGCGGGAACGCACAGAAAAGGAACTGGGTATTTAGTGCTGGAAAGGAAAATCCCGTGTGACACAACAGGAGCCAAAACAGCAAATACCTATGACAAACATCACACACTCAAACGTCCACAATCAGTCCACACATCAGCCTCACCGCCCTTATGGTGCCGAAGAAGCAAGCAACAAACACTTAAGTCTATAGTAAACACTATATAAACAATGTCAATAAACACTAATGACAGCATTATTATAAATACCCTTAGTCATTCCCGAAGTGGCATCACCAAGGCCATCAAGATTATGTTGGAGAAAAAGGTAAAGAATGCAATGGAGAACTCTTTTTTTTTTTTTTTTTAAATCTCACAAACTTATTGTCATAGATAGCAATGGACAGCCTTTTAGTTTCTGATATACTGCAAGTTTATATTGAAAGTAACTTGTGGTGAACCCCTATATATTTTCCATCCTTAAATGGTCCGCATTGTACTTCATTGGACTTGAAAGTCATGCGGCAATCAACACCACTGTGCCTTCATGAATGTAAACTGCAACCAAAGGTACTTACCTCTCTCTTAACACAGCCAAAACATTGTGTGTGTATGCCTATACAGTCATTGATACTGAATTGTTGGGTTCCCATGTAATAGCAGGTAGGAAGACAAATGATGAGGGGACTGAATGTGATGTCACAAGAACATATTGTTTTGCTTTTAATAGTTTTTTTCCACACAATACTGTAGGTAATGTTGCCTAACTGATGTTTGTTACTTTAATTTTGTAAAGTTTCAGTATATGAAGGGCAAATATTTAAAGGCCTTTTAATTCTTTACCATAGGTATTAGCAAAAAAAAAATGAGTATATTACTAAACCTTGATGTAGTTGCTCAGAGACTCACTTGAATAAATTCCTTCAGTGCAGCTGCTTATGACAGTCTTGCAGCTGAGTCCACTGCAGCCTTTGCAGCCAAAGTTACTTACCTCTCTCTTAACACAGCCAAACCATTATGTGTGTGTGTGTATCCATACAGCCTACAATACTAAATTGTGTCTCTTTTTTATCAGAGATGTCAGTAAATGATGAATAGCACATCACCATTGTCCATTTTTTATTGGAATCCTTCATATTGGGCCAAGTGAGATGGTGTGAGTGATGTGGTGTGCTAATTTCCCAAGTCCCAAGGAGAGTACTGGGATTTACTTCCAGATGCTCTTCCACTCCTGTTTTGCTATAAGACATCCATCAGTTGTTTTTCCTTCCAACTGGATTCTCTCTGTACCGTTTGCATACAAATCCACACGTGCACACACGCATACACACACACTACCTGATTTATATGACAACTTAGCTGCCAGCAACATCTGTTCCACACTTGACTCTCCAGCAGTTCCAGGTCTACAGGCCTACCCAAGCTCCAGTTGTCCACCTGCTCCAGGAATCCTTCCCCTAGACTGTGCTGCACAAGTGGCCCAGGAATAGACAACGCCCCTCTGCATGGCTGGAGTTAGTTATATTGGTTATGTATGCCGGACAGACACCACAGATTTTATGTAATGATGACATGCATTATCGGGACATTTTCATTCAAGAATGCTGCACATACTGAAACCATATGTCATGTCCTGTTTTGGTTCCCATGTAATGGCAGGTAGGGAGACAGATGATGAGGGTACAGAATGTTATGTAACATGAACATACCGTTTTGTTTTTTATTTCTTCCACACATAACTGTAGGTAATGTTGCTTTACTGGTAACTGTTGTTACTTTAATGTTGTGAAGTTTCAGCATATGAAGTGTCAATAATGAAAGGTTTTTAAAACTGAGTTTGATTGAGTCAAGTCAAGTCAGTTTTAGTCAGTTTTATTCAAGAGTGATACCTAACTTTGATGTAGTTGCTCAAAGACTCACTTGAATAAAGTTCAGTGCCAGCTGCTTATGACAATCTTGCAGCTATTGCCACTGCACTGCAGCCACTTGATATGCATACACTTACTAACCCTAATAAAACAGATGCAGTCTCCCCCATGTGGTCGTCGTTGGCATTACAGTATAATGACCAATGACACAAAAACTTTCATCATCTTACCATTTTAACGTGCATATACACCATTATTTTTCCGTTTTAATTTGGGAAACCTGCCCAATTAATATAATAATACAAACATACTGGTGTGTGGCTATGAAGAGTTGAATTGAAGGTTAGACATTTTGTCTTACTCTAATGGTAATAATAGCATTTAACATCACAGATCGTGCAATATGGATTGGGAATGCCCAATTTATACTCTACTCTTTGGAAGGGGGATCCCAAGTGCAGTTTGGCATTGTCCCTGGTTCTCTTCTCTAGCTTTCCGCACCTGTTCATCGGGGCAATAGTCCTCCAGGTAAACAGTCGCCAGGTTGCGCATACGGGGGTTCTCCGACATCGAGAGACGCACCATGCACTGCACCACCGCCTCGTCAGTGGTATGGCTACGCGAACTCCCTGTAGTAAAGTTCATGAGGGTTGTGATGGCGGAAAGTACGGTCTCGTCTCGTCGGCTAGAGAGACAGTTCTTCACCAAATCAACGCCACCGCTGCGCAGAATCTCGTCGCGTGATTCGCGGTCCATGCTCATGTTACACAAGCCTCCTGCAAAGGAGACGTAGCCAGATGAAGTTCTTTGGAGAAGATTCCTCATTTCAATAAGTAATGTATAGTCTGAACATATCACGTATCTGTACTGTCCATCGCAAATTCAATTGAACGAAACACCAGTGTGAGACTAGTACAAGAAGTTGCTCACCAATTCCAAATTCCACGAAATTTTCGTTTTCTTCTGCCAACATGTCCAAAAACAGCTCTGTTACCTGTAGCCTCCTTAAATCTTCTAAATTTCGTGGGTCATAGGCAAAGTTGGCCAAATTGGCTAAAACCTGCTCCTTAGCCTCTATTTTAAAACAGTAAAAAAGATGAGAGGTAAGAATTAGCCTTAGTTGGGCAATTACACTCCTTCTTCTTGATCTACAATTAATGCTTATCCAAGCCTTCTTACCTCCACAATCAGTATCTTGAAATTCCGTTACAAGGTTCTGCAAATACTCAAATCTGTCCGATCCACCATCCTTGCACGCCATCCTTTCCAGTTAATGGGGCTGCATTAATAAAGAAATAATTAAACTTTAGCGAGGCAGAGACAGCCTGCTGCGTGCGAAAACTCAAAATTCTTTCACGTCATTCAAAACATCCGGTCCATCTAGGAATGCAGTCCCTCAACGAAATTATACTAGTTCCGGGTTATACTTTGTTAGTTATGCAAGTTATACATGCTTTCAGTGCGTAATATTATGTAACATTTATATATATTACAAAATATTAGTTTGTATTACATGCCTCTACATGGTAAATGAATGCGAAGTAGTTTCATAACATGTGCTCCCGGAAGTGTTGCGTACGTGTTCTGCTGTTTCTACTTCATGTCCAAAGTGGAGGTCAGGGACTGTTATCAGCTTCTGATGTCAATATTACTTATTTAAAGAGTTGTTCAGTGTCCACACTTTGAATGTCATCTGACAGTATGAAGCAGCACCAGTTATCCAAGGGAAAACGTCTTACCAAACCTCTTCTCTTTGGAACGCTAATCGTAGGACTGGCCACAGCATTCTTCAATAGGTGAGCATGGCTCCCTTGGCTACATTAACTTTATCAAAACAGAATAATTTTTCCACTTGATAGAAGCTTTCCAATGCTATTGAGTGACCTGTGATTCTAAAGTCTTATACGCCATAGACCTTTGGCAAAAAAACACGTTATGTATAACTTTATAGTTGCACAGCAGTATCAAAACTGCAGTTATTTCAAAAGTATTGCTGCAGTAGGCTAAATGCAATATATATATTTTTTATGGGGGGGGGGGGGGGGGGGGGATTAATGACTGCGTTCATTAATCATAGCCTACGACAAAGATATTGTGTCCTGCAAAATAACACAAAATTCCATGGGAATAAACTTTCTCCACACAGACATCTGCTCTTTGAAGACTTAGCAGACATCCGAGCTGAAGAGAGAGCTCGCAACAATGCCAAACTCCAAGAAGTGCTGGAGAGAAGATACCGGCAGATGGAGGAGTTGGCTGAGAAAAAGACTACTGGAAAATAACACTGATAAAGATGAGGAAGACAGACTGTGTTATAGTAACACTTTACCTGTGGACACTGGACCCCTTTGAAAGTGTGTGTGGCCTTAATTCAAATGTCTTTTAAGGTCATTGAGAATGAGTGACAGCTCTCAGAGCTTGCATTTCATTGCCATGGTGCCAACTTTACTGGTAAATAAATTGTGGTGTGCTGATGGTTTGTGCAGGCTTTGAAAACAAATAAGCCCATTGTTCAAATAACAGGAGCCAAAGGGGTATTTTTGTCAGTAGAAGAGATGTTTGTGACCTAAACCTCTGATGGATTGTCACATATTTCACAATCAGGTCTTGACATAGCAGAGGGACATATTGTCAAGGACACTAACAATGGGGATTATAGCCTTGGCTATAAGGTGTATTCAAATTTTCTTTGTAAAATCATAAATGTACATTGTCACCTCTATAAGAAATAAATGTCAATAGTTAGCACCTCACTTTGGGACCATGGGCCTCTAATAATGAGGAAAACATGCCACAATAATGCAACATATTACTGTAGGTCCATTTGCCTTCTAAGCAGATTTTGAGAATTATGTAAGTCCTTGTTATTGTAAGGTGAAGAAGTTGGTTTAAAAAATAAACAAAAATTAATTATTGTTTGACCTTAATGACCTTCTGACAACGGGAATACTGTACTGGAATACTGTGAAGTTAAAGGGATAGTTCGGTTTTTAACACATTGAGCCCCTTTCACAGGCTGTCTAAAATGCAATTAAGTGGTTGACATCGGAATTTTGACGATTGCTTCTGTCTCGGCTATTTGGGAAATGTAGAATCACCTCTGCCTGCCTTCAAAATGGCTAGCAATGGGCATGTGTTGTGTCTATCCTTAAAACGCTGGTTTTAAAAAAGTGCTACTCACCAAGTGGTTAGTGGTGCTCGATGATGTTCCAAAACATGTATCGTAGCGAAATAAAGCTTCTGTCATGTTTTATTTGTCACTTTGTTTATATGAAGGAGCAAATAGATCCCTATGAGACTTACAAAATGGCAAATAAAACATGACAAACTGTATATACGATACTTGGGTTGGAACATCAGCAAACGCCACTAATCACTCCATGAGTAGCACTTTTTAAAAAAAAACAGTTTTTTAAGGATAGAAACATGCCCATTGCTAACCATTTTAAAGGCAGGCAGAGGCGATTCTATATTTCCCAAATAGCCGAGACAGGAGCAATCAAGATTTTGGTGTCAACCACTTTATTTCATTTTAGACAACCTGTGAAAGGAGCGCAATGTGTTAAAAAACCGAACTATCCCTTTAAATATGAAATGATTGTATGAAAAAAAGGTGTAGCCAAAAAGCTCACCAGAGCTCAATTGTGCCACTAACTGAATAAGTACAGTCTATACCAAATACATGTTTTGATCTAAACAAACTTAATCTTTTCAAAAACATTTCAACTTCATCTTGGTTTAGGATATGCTACAATTTTCAGCTGTTTAAAGTTTAAAAATTTGTTGTGAAGTCACTTATTCATGATAAGGCTTTGGATAAATAAATTGGATGAACTAGATGTTTAAGTCTGGACATAACGGGTGGATGTCAGGGTAGAGTGAGGGGGCATGTTGAGGACTGCTTAAATTTACTCTCACTCTCACTTAAACCACTTGTGAACAACTGCCCGTTGTGATGTTAGCATACACTGACTGAGTTTTTGATCGCCACCAGGGGGTGGTGTTTCACAAGAGGGGTCAGAGCCGTTATCTCTGAGCTCTGAGAGGGGTGCTTACAGAAACATAAACTACATGCACAAGTTACACGTCATACGCGATTTATCTCCATGCAAATTTCAGAAACTACTTGATATATTTACCCTATATTTTAATACATACAACGTAGAAAGAACAACAGAAAACAATGGTCAAAATAGCTTTATTATCTCAGGACACCTCACCTCAAGAGATGAGTTTGTACATATACTTAAATAAAACTCAAATAAATTACAAATACAAAAACATATATACAATGAAAAGTGACAAACTGTAAAACAGCTTAATTTGGCCTGCTAAAACAGTCAGATAAAAAAAAAAAAAAAAACTAGGACACAATTTATATCAGTTTCAATAAAATGTGTACAAACCACAGAAAGTAACCAGATTCATAAAATAATGAAAAAATAAAAAATATAGTCACCAGTGATTTGGGTGACATCAATTTGCCAAGTTACTGGAGTTGATGTGTTTGCAAGTGTGCAATACACTCTGAAGTGCTTTGAAATTTGTCACCAATTTGAATTTAGAGAATTGAACAGGCCTTGCAAATGAGAGAAGCTGCCTGGGGAGAAACACATAAGCTCGATACAAGAGTCATATCAACACCGGCCACAGATCAGCCTGCTACCAAGTACTCAACTAACTGCCATATTCTCTAAACATCATCTTCTTCCCGTTTTAATTTAAAGTGTGGCCGCAAAAATAAACGCACTGTCAGACTATATCTTTTGTTTCCATGTGGGGGAAAAAGACAATATAAACAAACAGAATTTAAGAACACACAGGTGTGCTTGACCAATGCACTGAAATAAAAAGCCAGGGGAGTCCAGTGTTGCGGACGGCCACGATAAGGGCATTAACAGAGTTCTGTTTATAACAGAACATTAGACTACAGTACAGACCATTACTAGCAACATTCTCTCCAGCAGGGTCTAGAAATGTTACAGAGAGATCTGAAATTCGTTCATCTGCATATCATCAAGTGGTGATTGGTGAGGTCTGTCCCTCTGAGGTCTCTGTAGAATGTGTTACCCAGAGTGCATAATTCTCTTAGGCGTGACTTACTGGCCGAACCTCAGCAGCTTAAACATCTCAACTTAAAACATCAGCCCTGTTTGTGTGTGTGTGTGTATTTTTTACCCCCACCTCCCCACCCATCCTAATATTAAGTGGAGATTTTTTTTTCTTTTTTTACGAGTACATGTATAGCTTTAGATTACTATGAAACATACATACAAAATGGATAGCGCAATCCATATAGAGGGACACATATAGGTACAGACAACCATATGTATGAGACTCACAGTAATGCACCTTTGACCCAAGTTAAAGTAAGTGTATGTGTGTGTGTGTGTGTGGTGTCAAAGGGGAAAGAAGATACAGTACTACTCAGTGGGTGTGGATTGGTATTTGGGCTAATTAGTGTCAACATTAGCAACAGCATTTATGATTTGCCTGTACACGTGTTTTTGGTAGATAAATGTATCTGCATTGTGTGTGTGTGTGTGTGTGTGTATGTGTGTGTGTGTGTGTGTGTGTGTGTGTGTGTGTGGTGTGTGTAGGCGCACGCGTCACACGCTGAGGGGTACTAGGGCAGATGGCGACGAAGCGTTCGGGACAGAGAGAACAGTCAGGGCACCAGGATCCAGTCCATTTACCGTCCTGCTACACACACAGACAGACACACAAAGGTTGAAATTAGTATTGACAGAGAACAGTGAACACAAAGCCCACATCAGCAACCCCAGTAACCCCCAACACAAAGCTTCCCCTGTTCCCTGACACCGATAAAAAAAGGTCATATTTAATTAGTAGTGCAAACACAGTTTCTCTGATTTAAAACCTGAGGCTGGAGGCAGAGTGAGTGAGTGAGTGTGTGAGTGAGTGTGTGTGTGTGTGTCCTCATAATTAAAGAGGTAATTAAAAGAATTGGACCAGCTTTGCCCCATAGCTGTACAAACCCCAATGAATGAATGCCAGTGGGGGCAAATTATTTGGAGAAGTGCAATGAAGAGGGCAGGGTAAAAATACCAGGGGGGTAAAGAGTAGGGTTGGTGGGTACAATGAGTGGTGGAAAGTTGGAGTAGGCTGCTCATATCATCTCAAGCTTTTTGGGTCAGACACATACATACAGATACCTTGTAAGCACACACACACGCACACACACACACACACGGTCAATAGCAGTGTAACAAACCCATGCGGTCAGCTGTTCAACATGTGTGCACACATTGAGCTTTGGGGCACGGGGTCATGAATGGACCACTGTTGTTTGTAGATTCTGCCGGTCTGGAGAGCGTCTTTAAATGCGCTCTTTACAGTTGTTATCAGACACATTGTGAAAAGTAACAGCCTTACGTCTACCATATCAAAGTTTAAACTTTTCCCTACATTTACGCTGTCAGTTACAACGGCTGCTTGCGGCTTGTTCATGGAGACGTGCAGGTAATCCTCACGCTCCACTGCGGCCATGTTGCGCATGCTCACACACACACACACACACACACACACAGAAACACAGAACTTCACTTATAACTAATAAATACACACAAACCCACAAGCTCATACAGTGGACTTCTCTCCACTACAATCAAACATGCAGAACCACCAGCTACAAATTAGGGGTAATCATCTGCATTCAATTGTGTTAGAGTGTCTAGTTCTCATTACTTTATCCTACTTGTTGTCCCAGTTCTCCATAATCCAAAAGTGTGTGTGTGTGTGTATGTAGTATGTGTTTATTTGCATGTGGGTTTTGAGAGCAGGAGTTTAAAAGGTTCATTCGCTGTCACAGCAATTAGCAATTAGCAGATTAACATGTCAGAATTTCAATACACGCGGCCATTGTTTTGTACAGTACAGCTCTAGTCAGGATGCAGGAACCAGTTTTCTAAGCCACCTGTCACACAGTTCCCTGCCGGATCTGTGGTTCCAGTTCCAGAAACAAAGGACATTTTCCACACATATATGAAAGTAAATAAATAAATAAATTACAACACATGCTCTAAGGCAGTGAGATAAAGCGACATGCTATCTACAGCAACAACATCTAGGAGCATGTTGAAGTGTTGAATGAGAAAGAAAGCGAGATTAGAGTGAAACCCTTATGGTCAGAGGGCCATCAGTCAGTCATAAGAACTCCTTCTTTAGAGATTAACGGGAAATGGGGAGCAAGAGCGAACAGACAGAGGTTTCAGAAGTTCCACAGCAGAGACGCGCAGTTAAGCCCCCAAGCGTTGTTGTGTTAGTGGGGAGAACGCCATTCATACCCCTTACGCCATTAGTTCAGCCCAATCTCTTGTCTATGCAGCGCCTGGAGCTCAACGAGCAACCACATGCATGAACCCCACGGGGGGGAGGTCATTACCCAGGAGCAACGCAGGGAAAATGACCCTCTCTCTTCTGCTGGGGAGAAAAACACACACACACACACACACACACACACACGGACACACACACACACGGACACAATGGGTCTGAGAGGGTCCTCTTTTTAAACCACTCCCCACAACAACCTAATGACACTCTACACATCCATCTCACGAATTAGGTACTCTTCCGGGGAGTCTGTTTATTAGTACTACAGTGGAACTGGAAAGTGGAATCTGTCATGTGAAATGCGTCATGTCATAGGTCATCAAAACACAGTTAATAATGTTCCTTAAGAGCAGGTTCTCCACAGATGTCAAGAATATGGTGATGGCCAGAATAGAGGTATAGGTTATGGTGATGCACGGAAAAAAAGTATAGTGATGCGTGTTCACTTTGCACCTTCCTGAGTTAGGCATAGCTTAACTGGTTGGTTTGCTGGCATGGAGTTGGTGGCAGAAATGGTCGGGGCTGGTTGGTTGGCGCGTTCGTATGTGTGCACACACAGGAAGACGGAGACTTACGCTTTGTCGAAGTAAGATGTATGGAGCGCGTGCGAGAACTTGGTGACGTCGCAGTTGACCAGGTTCCCGTTGCTGTTTGTGGCATAGTTCTTCCTGGCCGCCTGGTCTTTGGCAAAATTGCGACAGGCGGCGAGTTTTGACTCCAGAGCCTAAACGACGAGAAAAAAACACCAGCACAGAAGAATTATGGGACGGAAGGCGGCGGGAGTGTGTACTATTGGAAATCGTTTGCACGTTGTATGACACTGACGAAGAATAAGCTTTTACAGTATGTCTACATCCTATAGGAAGCCTACGTTTCTACCTTATATGGTAGGCTCTGTTAGACCTACAGTAAACTTCAATTAGAGTAAATGGATAGAAAATGATATTAATGGTTTTAATGGAGAGAACCTAAGCTTATTGCCTTCTCCCTCCTCTGACTAAGTTGCTGGAGGTCAAAGAAAGTGACCATAAGCACTAGTCGGTGCTGGCCTACAGATACACATTAATGAAGTATGAAAATGGCCTGATAAAGAAATGATTACATGGATTCACATTACATTCTGAAACCTTGCCCTCAGACAGTCTATCTGCCCCTTTATTCCCTGCAGAAGAATTAGGAGTTGGGAGATGGTAGTAGACACAGTAGTAAGTCTAGTTTCCCTTCCCGTCTTCAATGTGACACAAATAAGGCATATTAAACTATAAGGGATATCCTTCACATGGTTTAGTTCCGACACACACACACACACACACACACACACTTACCCCAACCTTCCGCAGGAGGTCACCCACAATGTTGAGAGCTGTGATTCTGGCGGATGGCGTCAGGGCTGAGCTGGCACAGCCATTGGCCAGCACTGAGGGAGAGAGAGAGGGGGGGCGGGGTTCCATTACAGTGCACAGCCACTGAGGTCAGACTGCTTTTACATGTGCCGCTTTGAATTTGAGGTTTATTATGCAACTGCTGGATAAGGGAGACGGAAAAACACTAAGAGGCCAGAGAGATTAGAGAGAGTGCGTGAAACAGACAGGCAGTGTAAAGGACAGTCAGGGAGGATAGAACAGGACAGTGAGCAGGGGACAGACCTTTCTGGTTGGCGAAGGCGTTGTCCAAGCTCTTGGCAAGCGGCGTGGCAGGAAGGGAGAGCGAGGCCTGGACGGCAGAGTCCATCTTGTCATTGTCCAGCATGGGCGAGCTGGGCGCTGACTTCCTGCTGACGTCCGTCTGCCGCTCCTTCACTGCCAGCTCCTGCCTTAGGTCTGGGACACACATGCACACACACACACATATATGAAGCAGTGTGCCAACACAGACACGCACATGGCACACGCACATGGCACACACACACACACACACACACACACACACACACACACACACACAC
>JAGFZM010000128.1:111435-144185 GCA_017657215.1 Limnothrissa miodon | reverse complement strand
ACACACACACACACACACACACACACACACACACACACACACACACAAAAGCACAGAATACCAGCACAGAAACCAGAAACACACACACACACACACACACACAGGAAATTGATGAGCACCAAAGCTACATTGTTTGCATGTACTTTACTTATCATCATACAGATTAGAGAGAGAGAGAGCACTAATTTAACACAAGGCACAAAGGCACATTTTCCAGCCCTGCAGCAATAGCTCTAATCAGCAGACTCACAGTGTCGGGCCACACTGTACCTGCTCAGTAGCTCCTACTGTATGCTGTAGGACTTACAGTACTGCTACTGCATCCACTTCAAAGCCCAGAAATAGATGCGCGGTCAGTTTGTGTAAGACAATACAGTCAAGAGTCATGGCTACGATGGCAATGTAATCACCTGCTTAGATCAGTGTGAAATTCTGCTGACTTTTGCAGAGCCCAGGGGAAAAAAAAAATCTATCAACAGCATCAAGGTGATCAAGGTGATCAGAGGGAGAAAAATAAAAAAAAACAGCAAATCTTGGAGGCTGGGAATAAGTAAGATGCCACATGGGGACAATGCAGCTTTGCTCTAGGACACATACTGCTGTAAGTAAACAGGGAAAAAGTGCAGGATTCCCCAAAAGAGTGTGTGATTGAAGACATGCAGGAAATCTGTAGGGAGGGAGGGGTGGGGGCCTGGAAAGAGAGAATGAGGCATAGAAGAGGAAGTGCAGAGAAGGTGAGGAGAATGATACAGAAAGAAAGACAAACGTAATATACCTCTGGCTTCGTCCTTCAGTCTCTGCACGGACACGAGGAGTGACTCCTTCTCATCCAGCTCGCTTTCCAGAAAGGCGTTCCTCTCGATGGCCTGGTTCAGACGCTGCTCGAAATCCTCCAGGGACACGATGGTAGCCCTAAAAGGAAAGAAACGGGCATGTATGCATTAACAGACACACACACACACAAAAACACACAACATGCCTTTGAATTTACACAACACTAACAACACTAAACTCTCACGACTCACGACAATTAATTATCTTCCAGTTCCTCACAGAACCTCTGGCCTAATTCCTAAATCCTCACTTCTTTAGAGTCTTTAAAGAAAACAGCCTCTTCGATCAAACAATGGTCGAATTCTCCCCTGTTCCTTTGGTTTGTGTGCTACTGTTTATTAATGAGACCCCCCAGCTTCAAGCACTGCTTTTAAAGCCGGTAATCCCCCACTTTTTGTGCAGCATTCGTGAGAACAGCACGCCTCTTTCATTCTCTAACCGAATTGCCATTGCCAAACACCATTAGCACACCTTCAGTGCAGAGGCATCAGATGAATACACTTTAGCATCTACTGGGACACTGGCTGCACCAAACAGATAGAGGAACCAGTGTATTGGTGTGTTAATCAAAGGCATCAAATCAGAAGAATGTCTCTCTCTTGGTCTTATTTTATCTTCCTCACCTCTCCCATTCACACAATAAATAAATAAATAAATAAATAAATAAATAAAGGACAATGACACCCCTTACACCCCCATACCAAGGGCCATGCAATTGTACAAGGCCACACAGAGATGGCACATATGTTTGAGTCTGTGCTGTACACTGTACAAAGCCCTTATCTGGTCACTTTTTATGTTAATTATATGCAAGTTACATCATGGATGTTTAAGGATGCTTGAATTGCCTACAGGGTAAATAAAGTATAATCTAATCTAATCCATTTGACGGGGAGTAGTGTGCATTTCAATCCACCAAGAAAATATCCAAATAGACAGACATTCCTCAGTACTTTCCTTTATTATCTGTGGGCCCCACAGCTCAGTTATTTGGGATGTAGCAAGAATTAAGGATTAATCGCTGCCATACAGTGCCAATTTGGTCTATTTCATCTCTGGGGCTCATCAATACCGTACTTTTTCTTTTTACTAACATACAACTGCTTAAAACAACAGTTTGTTATATTTAGTTTTCAATCCCAAGTCCTTTTTAAACCGTCCCATTAAGAAAGCGTCTGGCTATGACGGTGGGGATCTGTGGGCGCATACCTCTTGGCCCTCTCCAGGTCGTCGTTGGCCTGCTCCAGCTCCCTGACATACTTGTGCAGCTGCTCCTTGATGCTCCTGGTCTGGCCCAGGTCATCCTCCAACATGGAGATCTGCTTGTAGCTCTGGGCATACTGCTGCTCCAGTTTCTCCTGATATGAGTGAGAGAGAGTAAAAGAGAGAGAGTAAAAGTGAGAGAGTGAGAGTGAGAGAGAGAGAGTGTGTGTGTGAGAGAGAGAGAGAGATGGATGACAGAGGGAACAGGAGGGATGAAATGTAAAGAAAAAAGAAAGAAGGTAAAAAGAAAGGGAAAAAAAGACATTGTGTTTGGTGTGTCAGAGTGAGTCAAGACAGATGATCAGAAGCAGATTGAAGACCTTCTGTTCTAGGCGTATCACATCTTATGTCAGTTTTCCAAGATGCCCATGGCATGACACAGAAAGCGACCCGTGACGTCACAATGTGCACAATTAAGCCTACATGCTCGGGAACCAAACTAACCCACATTGTATCATCTATTTTTCAGTGTGCGCCTACACACACGCACATTGCAGCCAGTGACCCATATCTTGAGCTTGGAATATAGCCGAATAGCAGGATCTCTCTTTCTGCCCCACTCAGGACTAACAAAACACAAAATACACTAGATCTGCTTTGTGAAAAAGCTTGTTTATAGGGGTGGGCAATATAGACGATATATACCGTATGCAATATGAATTTAGCCAATGATAGAGATTTTGGGTCATATCGCAATACCGTGATAGGCTCATTGCGTCTCCAAAGCCATGTGAAAAAATGCTACACCTTAGCTTCACCTTATTGATAGCACCTTTTCATTCTTACAATGAAACTGTGTAAGAGCCTATAAATTGAACAGCTACTGCCTGACACAAATGCCGCTTACCAGTTTACTTCTGTGTGAATTTGAGTGTCCAATATAAACACCTCCGAACGATGACTAAACAACTGTTGTACATATTGACTTTATGCTATGGTAACCATTAAGAAACTGTTATGCTGTAAGTTACATACCAAAGTATACCGTGATATATATCATCTACCGTCTATGGTTCAAAATATATCGCAATATAAATTTTAGACTATATCGCTCACCCCTACTTGTTTACTTTCAAAAAGAGAGTAAACAGCACTGCAGACACACACACACACACACACACACACTTGGCTAGGAGCAGCTCCACTGAAGGAGAACAGGAGTTTTATGTGTGGAGCACACAGAGGTAATTAGACAAAAGTCCCCATGCATTATGCATTAGGTTAATGTACCCCCTCTCCTCTTTTAGGGGGGTGATGCACAGCCAAGCTAATGGTGGAAGCTGCCTATTTCAATGCCACATCACAAATGCAGGCAAACATTTGCTTACAACTAACAACTAACTCCCAAGCTCTCAAAATCGATCAAGGACTAAATTCTATGTGTGGCAACACACCATGCACACACATTATTGACCAAGAGTGTAAGGCAATGGCACAAGAGAAGAAAGAAAGAAACAAAGAAAGAAAGAAAGAAAGAAATTCCTGCAGGGTACGCTAGCGCTATGCTTTCTGCAAAAGCCTCTGAGCTCTTGTCCCAGCCCCACCTCGCACCTGTGCTCAATGCCTGAGCCTTAGTGCGCTGACTCAGCCATGAATGGCTTTGCGCGCACACACACACACACACACACACACACACACACACACACACAACTACACTACACTACACTGACCCACTTCCACAGGCATACTGTAGTAACTCCCTCTACAGGCCTGCTGTTATTAATAGGATTTATGAATGCACCTCAACAACCAGGAGCTGGATTCATCTTGCACCTACAGCTTTTTGTAAACATGATTCTTCTTCCACAATTCCTGCTGTGCAAAGCACTTCTAAATACGTGCAATGCCTGCAGTGTAGTTCCACACAGTTTGGCCTAGCAGGCCTACATCATCATTGGAGAATTCCACCTTCCAACGCATAAACCCAGATGGCTTTATTAAGTGTGAATCATCAAGCTTTGAGGGATATTCCGGTCTTATTAAAAGAATTAATGTCAACTCCACAACAATCCTAGTCATGAAGCAAGATTAGTGCGTGCACACACTCAAACATGCCGTTTTGTAGTCTAGGCTACAACTGGGCATTAGAGATCCTATATATTCTAAATATGGTGTGCAGAGATATGGACCTCACCAGTCTGGAAAGAAGTCTGGGATGAGTTAATCATCTATAGGGTGTCAACATAATGGAGCTACTGGTGAATTAATGCTGTGACACAAAGGCCCAGCTGGTATACTTCTCAGTGCTAACATAATAGGCCCACTCATGAATATGGACCTTGTGCATTTAGCCCCGGACAGTCTGGGTTGCCCCCCCCCAGCTTAATCACCTAGTCCTGCATGCTCTGGCTGTCCCACAGCGCATTAAACCCATTGATATGAACAACAGCCTAGAGCAATACCGCTGGTGAATGCGGTGCAGTCTGGGCAGTCTGTCTGGACTGGAGATATGCTACCTCTAGGGAACACGCAGCAGGACAAATCAGCATCAGATGTAAACACAAACTTTTGTCCAAGCTGCATAATGCACGCAAATGCACCGATTAGGGGCAGAAGAAGGCACGCTCAAGGGAAACGTGTTGTGTTTGGACTGTCCAACTTCAACAGTTTATAAATATTCTATTTTACAGTATATTGCCATAATGATGATGTGCAGGAGCTTTTATTCTGATAGCATAATTAAATTAAAAGCTGTTTCTATAACTAGATATAAATACAGACTTTATTACTGCTTTTAACATTAAATATCATATTTTAATGTTTTTACAAATTTTAGGCAACTGTATCTACAAGAACCGTAACAATAAATAAACAAACTAAATTTACCTTGAGGGACTCAACCTCATTGTGCAACCGTTCGTTGTCGGCGTGCAGGTCCCTCATGCGGTTCTCGGCCTGGCCCAGCTGGGTCTCCAGCTCGGCCTCCAGCTCCCGACTGCCCTCCTGGAACTCCAACAGCTCCTCCTGGGCCTCGTGGTAGCTGTATGAAGACGAGGAAATTGGGCCGTTAGACTACAGATTCATTCATTCAGGGAGACAAATGAAACGGAGAGATTGCCAAGAATGTTCATCTGTGACAAAATTAAAACTCACTTATGGTTTTATTCTAGGACATAACTGAACTCATAACACTCCCCATATTGATTAACAGTTAAAAGACATACTGGCCTAACCTACAGTAGGCTTGTAGTGTCTCGTTCACTCTGCCTTGGAAAAAGCAACTGTGCCCTTAGCAGGAGAGTAGACGGCTATTACGCAAGACTGATCCCTTTGGAATTCAAAAGGCCCAACATAGCCATGCCTATACATTTTACTTATTTATAAGAAAAGTCATAAAGACATTTCAGTACACACTATCTACATCAATAAATAAGTAGATTACACACACATATATTTCATAAATTAATAACAGCCTTCCTTCTCCGGAAAAGAATTGTTGTAGGGTGACACAGTGCGACATAAAAATCGAAGCTTTTTCCAGACTTATGCCTCTTTAAAGGAAAGACACCATAAAACTCGGCATCTCAGTATCTGAGAGGAATGACGTGCCACTCCATGAGTTTGGTGGCTGAAGATGACTCCTGATAACGAAATAGGAACCGCTTACCAGGATATTAAATTATTGCTAATGGGAGCTCCAGATTCATGCTATTTTTGAAAGGCCATATCCGAGAATCATAAAAATATCTGGAAATATCTGGTCCTGTACCGGGGATGTAAACCACATAAAACCTGCCAAACACATGAGAGGAGACATGGACAATTAGAGGAAGAGGGACATCTCTGTCCTTTCCAGAGGACTTTCATTTTGTGCTCTCATTCTTTATGGTACACTATGAGTGGGCTATGTCCACATATCAGCAATCGTCATTCTGCACTGTGGCATCAAAGTTATATACCTTCCTCCGGGCTATTTAGAGCCTGCGTGTCTGTTGAAACACTGTGGTTCTGGGACCATCGAGGACAAACGCAATGGTGCCAGCTGAGTAGCACAAACTGGCAGCTCAATAGCAAGTGCTAGACAAGGTCACTCACTGATTTACAGACAGTTCATCAACCCTTTCATCAGGGACACAATTGAGGGCACAACAGAGGGCATGGTGACTAATTGCACACACTAACCTGGAGCAGTGAGCTGCTAGATGCAGTGGTGCCCATGGAGTGGTGGGGGGGGGGGGGGGGTTAGGTGGCACTTCAGCCATGGATATGGACGGAATAGCTATATTCTTCTCCCTGCACACATTTTTCCTTCTGGTTGGGGATCAAACCGATCCTCATGGTCACAAGCCAAAGGCCTTAACCAGTAGGCCACAGCTGCCCCAGTAAGTGTGTGTTTGTTTGTTTGTATGTATGCATGTATCTGTTTTTAACTCAGCAGGTTGCTTAAAGTGGGTGGTCTGCCCCTGTTGACACGAGGGGTGGGGAGTAGTGCAGATTATGTAAGTCTGCCCCACCGCCACCCCTGATAGAGAAACGGATATGGACCTATAAACAGATATGCTGTCCATGTCACGCAATGGTCATCATGAGAGCGTTGGGGACAGAGCCAGGCCAAGGTTCAGGGCCCAGTCTGGAGCCGGGAGGTCTCCCAACAGCCAACAGCCTGACAGGATATGGAGGAAGGGAAAAGAAGGGGAGGGGGGGGGGGTGCTCAGTTGAGAGAAAGTGAGCTCAATAGGTGGCTTGTTTAAATTTACTGACAACACCTTGTCTATACACTAGAAAGAGGATAGAAACCTCTATCCTCTGAGAGAGGATGTCCTGGGGATATATGTGTGGTATGGTGTGTGTGTGTGGTAAACACAGCGCTGTTACTAAACCTCATGAATTTCATCTTCAGAGGCTCAAATCCCTAAAAGCTCTTATACTATGACTGTTGATCTTTTGTTGACTGTTGACAGTAAAGATTTTGTTTTGAATACTGGCTTCAGTAACAAACATGATTCACTACAAAAAAAAAATAGATTTAATAAGTTAAAAACTCAAAAAAAGGCTGCAAGTATTGACAATCCCAACAAACTACATAATCAGGGTGTAGCTCTAAGCTTGTTAAACGGCAGTGTAGTTTGTGTGTGTGAGTGAGTGTTTGACATCCCCCCTGATCTTATCTACGGCTCTTTTTGTGTTACGTGATCGGCCTCCAGCAGGTCCTTGGACCCAGAGTTACAGGGTGCATGCAAAACAGAAGCAGGCGAAATGCCAGGGTGGAGATTACAGTAAGTGAGATAGACAGACAGACAGTCAGAGACAGTTCCCAGACATTGCGTTACCAGAAGCAACTTACTTTCCTTTACACGCAACCAATGGTGCACTGAAAACCACTGTTGCATAACAGCCCAGCCATAGCAGATGGTCCAAAATAAAGCTTCTTTTTACAAACCCAATGAAAGCAAGCCCAGGCCATTAACTCTAAATTGAAATAGTAACTTAAGTTGAGCACAATAACCTAGTCAACACTAAACACCCAAAACACTTCTCGTTTAGGAGAGAGGTCATTTACCTTGCCAGGCACCAAACAAAGGAATGGAGCAAGGATCATGGCAAAGCAACAGGGTAGAAAAGAAATCCTGCCACATGGGACGTTCAAGAGACATGACCGATGCTCCAAACCAGTTGCGTTGCATTGCCACTTCCTGGGTTAAGTTGGTTTACTGTGCTGATGGCATGTCAGCCAACAGCAGCTTTTGGAGGACGTTGACTTAAAGGGCAATTAGGGGACAAGTCAATCCTAGGGTCAGTCCATAGCCCTGTTGCCTTGCTGTCTAGGCTAAAGGACCACAGAATTTGATACTACACCGAAGAGTGAACAGGATGCTAATTAATGCTAACTGGAAAGGGCATTGCAAGTTCAGTTAGCGTTAGCCTATCAAACTTTTTTCTTGCACTTGGTGACCTTAAACAACAGGTCTGTGGATTGAATAAGCCCAGATTTCTCCTTTAACAGGCCAGCAGAGTTACAGTCCATCTAGTACAATATCGTCTGTGTACTCACCTATTCTTGTACTTCAGCGACAAAGCTTTCCAATACTCAATTTCCTCGTCTTTTGAGGAGAACTTCGGCATCATATTTGTGTCCATGACGGGTAAACCTGCAAGACAAAAAAAAAAAAAAAAAAAAAAAAAGAGTAGACATCAGTAAGCAAGCAACACACAGACAGACACACCATTTTATATGAAATAATGAGTCAGTGCTCGCGCAATGAGGTAATGTTGCCAGACAATACAAATGCTGTGAAACGATAATGAAAGTGCCTGAGTCAAATGATACACCATGCCCGGCTCACTAACAATGCTGACTTTAAAGTGCAAGAAGAAATGCAGGCAAGCTGCCTGAAAATTAGTAACAAACTACTACAAGTAAATGCCACACATTGTTAATGTAAATACAAGCAGATCCCTTGCATCAATCTCTGGTCAATCTCAAGCTCAATATGCTACCCAAAGGCTCCACCTTAAAAACAGCATCATTTTGTCTCAACATGGCTTCAAAAGCTCCCTGAGGTCCCATACAAATTCATCTTTGTCATCATAAATCACACTACTTGATTTGTTAGACTGTGCAGACTGTGCTCTGTGTGCACATAGGCATAGTATTGCTGGTGTTGCCCTTGTCATGGTACACACACTCCATCTGTCTCTCGCCCTCTCTCAAGTTCACAGGCCCAGTTGAGGACTGGAATTGAACTGTGAGCACAACACTGGGTTAATCAATAAAAAAATCTTTAGGTACAACAGAGTTAAACTAGGTCACAGTATGAAATACTGTAGATTAGGCCTATACAGGACACTGAATCTAAGAAGACAAACATGTCTGTCTGTCTGAATACTTTCTGGGATGGTGACACACCCAGTTGCAATATAACAAATACTGTGACATCACAGATCACCATCCACAGTTAGTTTGAGAGTCAAATTATGACTTAGGCAAATGGATCTTAATGTTTGCATTTACTGGACGACAAAACACTCAACAAATACTGTACCTAGAAAAGCCATTCAAGGCATGCAGTGAGCTCAAAAGAAACACGACAATCTAGATTAGCTGGTCTAAATTGGTCTTGGTGATGGTTTTATACAAGCTAGAAAATAAGTCTAACAGCAGACTCATGCTTGGTCTAAGCTGTATGTTAGTGTGACCTGCCAGTGAAACAGTTTAAAATGGTCATCATGTTTGTGTTCTGTTGGGTCAGTTCAACTAGTTGGGGGACAATTAGGCCTATGACTAGACATTATTAAGAAGTCCTAGAGGAATCTGGTTAGAAACTAACCATCAAACTGGGTATTGCGGCAATAGCAAAACGGGTTAAAACGACTATCATAAGCGGATCCAACTTTCAATGATCTTATAACTTTTTTCCTTAAGAATAGTCAAGTCAGCTTTTGTCAACTCTATCGCATAACAATAACTTCTATTTCAGTATCAGCAGGAGTGAAAGAGAAACTATTTGACGGTCATTAAAATAGAAACTTTAAATGACAATTATCTAAACTGATAATGCATTTTATTAACATGAAATAAAATCAGGCACAAATACCAAACAAGTACTTCATCTGTCGTTTTGCCAAAGCTGCCAATTGTCATATGACAATTGGCACAGTGAAGTTATTCCATAGCACCAAAGAAGACCTACTAGTACTTACTGTCACTTGGCAACCTTTCCGACGGTCAACGTTAAGTGACCAAGCTTTGATTATTTTAGCCAGGTTGCCATCATGCGTCCTATCGCCCTATTTCTTGACAAACGGCCAAGTAAATATCGTGGCAAAGGCAAACTAGCAGACCACCCCTAGATGTGAAACCTTAGCTTCCGACATCAACTGAAAAAAATCCCAACTATCATGTTTGCAAGCTAACGTTAGCTCGTACACCACGCAATGATAAATGGTGGTTACAAGGAGTAAACACAGCAATACGACACTCAACATCAGTATTTATAGACATTATGAAATACAAACGTTAACGTTGTCTTCGTGTGCATTTCCGCTGCCATAAAACCATAAACGCAGCGGCAAAAGCTGAATTGATATATCGATACCTCACACATCGCCATTAACTATTTAACGTCATCGTTAAGTGTAAACATGAGCTTATCATATCTAACGTCAATCCACTAAAATGCTTGTATTATGGCCTAAATATGTTGTATACAATTACCTGTTCATTTCCAGCAGCTGTCTTCATCTGTGACATGAGTTAGCTGGCAACACCCGTGTAGCCCGCTATGGCATCATGTTCGGTCGCTCCGTCAAAAACCAAATGATTGTGATCACATGGACAGCGTTGGGCAGACACGCTCAAGAAATGCCCGAGCCGTGACGTAAAGGCTTTGCCAGTTGTCAAGCTAAAAATCCATGGAGCCCTGGTTAGTCTGTTTGCGACATCGTGTGGTCATATAAAGATGTACATTGACGTAGCAAATGTGCAATTATAGGTTTTGCCATAAACTGGCCCACGTTTCATTTTAATTTCAAAGATGTGAGCTCCATCATTCTTATGTTATGTGTTAAGTTGAGTTCACAGTTCATATTTATTTATTTATTTATTTTAAAATCAATGAATCCTGTCTCTTCTATACCTGCCATTTGGTTACCCCTAATTACCACATTCTCAGTGGGAGTTCCAACATAGTTGCTTCTTTACAGTATTACCCCATATCAATGTTGAGTGACATCCATGTTTTACATACCAATTTAAAAACACCATTCTAAAATTACTCCCCAGGATTGTAGGCGCTTATCAATACAAATAAGTCAATATCCGTGTAACAGAAGATGCATCAATAATATCAACTTGATTTATTGTAGGACAAATTCAATATATAAGTTACAGAAGAGTAACTCAATTTAAAATTCCTGAAATGAATTAAGAATAACAATTAAAACAAAAAAAAAAGCTGCATCACAAAATGGCTATCTATCTAATAAATGTAACTGGTATTTACTCTTCAAGTTATCATATCATGTCAAGGATGTTTGTCATTTGCCTAGAAACCATTCTCTTACCAAAAAAAAACAAACAAACAAACAAACAATAAGGAAATAAAAGAAAAATGAACTAAATCAAAATTGAATACTTAACTAAGCTCCGTTCAAAAATCTGGACAAGCCCATGCAGGGCTTCTTAGTAGTATGTTGACATACTGGTACATATGACTGAAAACATTTGTAAAAATACTATAGTTATGCTTTAATCCCAATTAGTCCTTTTTCAGCACAGAAGAGGGATGGGACCGTCAAAGTGGTGAGAAAGCCACTGCGGAGGGACTAAACCGCAAAGGGGTATGAAAAGGAATGAGTGGGAAGTGGACATGAGGCATGGAGGGAAGGGGGTGGATGGCATGGCTGAGGGGATGGGCCTGGGAGGTTTGGACATAGGAAGGAAGGTGGCATTGGGTGTTACTGTTGGGAAACCCTCATGCTGGCCTCCACTGATCTACTGGTCTGTTTCATCCAGCAGTGGAGTGGCGTCGCCAGCGATGGACATGGGCGTGCTCTCGATCATGGGGCTGGGCGAGGGGCGCGGCGTCATTCGTGGCGTCTTCTGTTTGCGCTGCTCGGCCTCCTTCTCTTGACGCCACTGCTCCGCCATTTTGGCCCAGTCCACCGCAGTGTTGCTCTGCTTGGGCTGAGGTGTCTGCTGCTGCTGTGGCTGCTGTTGCTGCTGCTGCTGCTGTTGGTGGTGGTGATGGTGGTGCGATGATCGGCTGTGGGACGAGGACTTGGAGGAGTGGTCGCCATAGGACGACTGCGGCGTGGCGCCTGGGTAGCGAGGTGTGGGCACAGACTGGATCTCGGGTGTAATGAAGCCTGACATGTAGCTGGGTGACGTCATAGGGTAGCTGGGTGTTGCCATGGGCTGCTGGGGGGTGGCGAAGACGTGGTAGGCGCTGCTGCTGCCGCCGCCACCCGTGCTACTGCCTCCGCCACTGTAGGCATACTGGCTGGAGCCCCACTGGGCAGGGGTTGTATTAGGGTTCTGACCTTGGGCCTTGACCGCTGCAATGGCATTAAACATCTGCGAGGTCATGTTGGGCGGCAAGGCGCTGACAGCCCGTGTCAGGTCTGCGATGTTGATGTTGGCTGGTGTGGCATTGACGGAGGCTGGTGTCTGCGTTCGGCTGCCGCTGCTGGGGGTGACACCGGGCACGGGTTCGTGGTAGTGGTCCTTGAACCAGCGGAAAAGCCCGTTGACGGTGGGGAAGACACGGGAGCGATAGCGGAAGCCATCTGGGGTGATGGAGACATACTCGATCCGCGGTTTGCCCCGTGGTTGGTAGCCAAGCAGGAACTTGCCAGGCAGGTCTTTGCAGGAGGACACAAAGTAGGGGATGAACGTGGGCTTCTCCCGCTTGCTCCGCACCAGCAGCTCCTCCATTTTCTTCCTGTTGCCGCCCTCGCAATCCTTGAAGTACTTGTGGTAGAGCAGCTCACGGGCGAACGCTGCCATGGGCTGCACAAAGCGTGCTGTGATCTCATCCAAGTCCTCATATTCCTCATTGTTGATCCACAACTTGTGACCCAGGCTGAAGGCGTTCTCTTTGCCCTCCTCACGCACATCTACGTGCTGGTAGACGCCGTCCGCCACCTTCCAGGTGAGCGTGAGGTGGTTCTCGCCTTTGCTGCTTGGCCGGAAAACCATGTCGCCCTGGTCCATAGACTCCATCATCTTTTCGGCCTGCTTGAAGTTGATATTGTGGAAGGACGGGTGGGCGATAACACGCCGGATGTAGGTAGTCCGCTGGTTCTTCTTCTTCAGCTCCTCGTCCCGCTTTGCCTCATCCGTCTCGGCGTCAAAGTCATAGTAGACATCCTTGTGCAGCTTCCACTCGTTGTTTTTGTCCATCAGGTCGGACGTTCGGCAGGTGAGGTCAACGTTAAACTTCTCGATGTCAATTTTCATGATGCGACAGTGCACAGTCATGCCGACCTTGACGCGCTCTTCAGGGTGCTTGACGACCTTGTCGCTCAGGAACTTGGTGGGGATGAAGCCCATGACGCCGTTGTCCATACGCGTCCGCACGCCGATGGCCTGGCCCGGGCAGGAGCCGCTGTCAAAGTGGTTCCACACCTCGCTGAGCTCGGGGAAGTTGTCCTGGCGACAGAACGGACATTGCCACAGGCCTGTCTCATCGTTGCGGATGGCCTGATCGTAGCTCTCACCCTGTGGGCGGCGGTGAGCGATGCCCGTCACCACGCAGGTGATCAGCTTGCCAATGTAGAAGGTCTCCGGCGTCTCTTTGGTCAGCATGTTGAACACCTGCTCAGAGTTTGGCGACCTGTACTGTGCCCGCAGGTCCTTGTACCGGCAGCTGAGCTCAGCGCGGATGTCATACAGGGTGATGCCCTTGTTACCGTAGCCCTGGCGCTCCAACTCCTCAGCGAAGGCATCCAGGTCCAGGTCTTTCAGACGCTCAGGATTATCCAGGATCTCCTCCAACGCGCCAGCCGGGTTGGCATCCTCTGCCGACTCGTCATACTCCAGGGCGTCCACAGCCATCTTACGCGCCCACTCGTAGGTCTCTGGGTGGACACGGGAGCCATCCAACACCTCGATGTAGGAGTCTGTGCTGTCACCCAGCGAGGCTGTGTCAATCTTGATGAAGCCGGCACAGTTAATGAAGACTTTAGGGCCCATGTGACACATAGTGACCAGCTGGGTGCGGTTTTCCAGGCGTGTGTTGTTCTGTTTCAGGATCTTGAGCAGGTGGGCACCCTTCCTAGGGCCCAGGCCGCAGATATACTGCACCAGGCTCTGGGTGTATGGGTGAGCTATGGTGCGGTTGACATCGACGCCCACTTCATTGACACGATTGATAAACTCACGGTAAAGGGCCGTTAGGAGTTCATCTTTGTCTACGTGTTCCTGAAGCGGGTGCAGTTTGAGGCAGAGGATGTCTTCGTCACTGCTGCACACCTGGGCAAACTCCACGAGTGGGTCTTGAACCAGCCTGGCCACTGACACTGCCTGGCGCAAAAGTGGAGGGTAGTCACGGAAGTCCGCCTCAGATTTCTTGCTGTTCATGTAAAGTGTGGCCAGGTCATTGTTTACAAGCTCCACTCCAACAGCAGGTAGAGAGGAATCCTGTTCAAGTTCAGTCAGCGTGCGCTTGATGTCCTCCAGTACCATCACAGAGTCGCGATTCTCCCCTGCAACAGCTACTACATGTGGCTTCTTGCTGAGGAGGAACTTTTTCAGGGTCTCAATGTCATTCAGCTTTTTCTCCCGCTCCTCTTCGTTCCACGCATTCCTTCTTTTTAGGAAGTAAGGCAGGCGCAGAAAGTCCACAACCTCTCCTTCTCCATTGATGAGACAACAGAACACCGGGTTGTCTCTGCCACTGGCATAAGCTACTCCCAGCACCCTGATGCCCTTCCCCTGTGTGTCATCCATTAGGTCTTCATCCTCTTCCATCTGTTGCTCTGGGCGATAGGGAGCCACTTTCAGCCAGTTGCACAGTTTCTTGCAGCATGTTCGGACGATGTGGTCCTTGGCCTCTGTGATTAGCTTGAACTTCAGCTCTTTGGTCATCTGTGGGTACAGGAACTGCTTCAGAGCCTGTTCGATGGCCATGGCACGCTGCTTATTCCATTCCTGGACCTGGTGACTGAATTCGTCTCTGTAGTAAAACTGTTTGATCTCGTCAAAGTAGGTTGGGTCGCCACCATAGCCACTGACTCCCATTAAGTCAATGTTGATATCCATAGTGAGAAGGCCTTCTTCTTCAGCCAGGCACATCTTCAGGAACTGCTCCCCCGTCAACTCTTTTACAGGCTTATTTTTGAGATATTTAAATGCATAAGCATAATGAGCCTCATCAATGTCTTTTTTGCCCTTTTTAGTTGGTTTGATGTTGATTTTTGCTCTCTCTTGGAAGGTCTGCCTGATCACATGCCTGACTAGAGGTTCACGGGCGATTTGAAGGGCTACCATGTAGCGCGCAGCTTCCAACACTGTCTCAGGCGTGCTGAACTGACCGCAGATGTAGTCTTTTGCCAACTCCAGGGGCTCGGCGGGAAACTGCTCTGTCTCGTGCCGCTGGTAGCTGTCACGCAAGTTCTCACCAAACTGCTCGGGGGTCAAACCGAATTTCTTGGCAAGTCCGTCAAGACCAACTCTTTGACAAATGCTGTACATGTCTCTGCGGGAGGCCATTTTTAACACAGGACCCTTGTGCTCTTCCTCCTCCTCTTCCTCTACTTCCTCTTCCTCTTCCTCGCCATCCTCATCTGTAGTGATCTTTTTTATCTTTGTTATTTTTTTCTTAACAGCTTTTGCAGCATTCTGCATCTTGGGTATGTCCTGCCCATAATACAATTGAAAATGTTGGTAAACGTCTCTCAGCTCATCAAAAGACTGGACGTCCTTAAGTCTTGTCATGTCTGCAGTGTCCAGGGGGCGGACAGCATCTGCCAGTGGCTTATCGGGGTCTGCGGAAATTTGCTCAAACTGATATGACTGCATTTTATTGAACAGTCGCGTTAGGTTCTCCTTACGTGTTCTTAGGTGAGTCCACTTTGCATCCCAATGCCAGACTTTCCACAAAGCGTTGATATTTAACTCTGGCTCCACATACTCTTTTCTATAGAATGCAATAAAAGGTACCTCAAAGTGCTGGTTTCTCATGAAATTCAGGGCTTCTTTGATTTTGCTCACAGTCTGGGGCTGTTTGTAACTGAAAGTAGTGTTTGAGCCGGGGTTCAGATAGTCTGTACTGTCCTGCATTGAGATGGTGGAGTTCGAAAAGGCATTTCTGAAGATCCACTCTGCCTCTTCTTCTAACTCATCGTCCTCGGCTGGCTTCACTGGTATGACACGCAGCTGGAATCTCTCTGGCATGTCTGTGCTTCGAATTTCATTGTCCTGGTCTGTCATGTGGCTGCTTTCCAACTCACTAGGCTCATAGACGTCAAAGATGCTGCGACGACCCGTTTTCCTCTTCACCTGCTTTTTAGGCCTATCCCAGGCCTCATCTTCCTGATCATCCTCCTCTTCTTCGCCCTGGTCAAACGGCTCAGCATCAAAGTCAGTGTAGTCAAAATCACCACCAAAGATCTCCTGGGCCTCTTGGAGGGCAGCATCTGTATAGCCTGAAAATTTCTTGCCTTTTTTCTTTCTCAGTGGCTGGCCATCATCATCCACAATAAAGTCATCAATGTCTGATTCTTCATCTTCCTCCTCCTCCTCCTCACCCGCAGGACCCAAGTGCACATCCACTGCCTCTTCGTTTTCAACCTCGCCATCACCATCGCCAGTGAAGATTTCATCAGCAATAAGATCTTTCTCATCGTCCTCATCATCATCGTCCATGTTCCTTAGACGTTCAAACCTCTTCTTTCTTCTCTTAACTTTGACACCCAAGTTCTCTTCAATGAGATCGATGTCATCTTCGTCCAAGCGATCATCATAGCTACGTTTCTTACGGCGATGGCGCACCTCTTCACCTGAATCGCTGCCACTGCCTGCTCCACTAGCTTCAGCTTCTTCTTCCTCTTCGTCCTCCTCATCGTCGTCGTCGTTGATTAGCCCGCGTAAGTTTCCACGCTCGTCCTGATCCTCTGCATTCTCTTCTTCTTCCTCCTCCTCATCCTCTGTGAATTTCTGAGTCTTTCGAGGTTTTAGGTCCTTCTCCTCGAACTCTTCCTCTGACTCTTCAGCCTCACTATCTATGAAGTCAGACATGGTTACTTTTACCTACGATACTTTCTCTTAAGTGAAATGTGTCGTAATCCTTTGAATTTTCACCAGATATGCGTGAATTTCTTCTACAACAGTCCGCAGCGCTGAACAAACATGGCAGCCTAAACGCGTTTTGTTTTCGATGGGTTGATGGGATATTTCCGGAATGTATGTCACGCCATTAAAAGGCATGTGATAGGATAACTTTTTAAAAAGGCGGGATATTTCCTGAATTCTTTATTGGATTGGTCAAGAACAATCGTGAGTCATATCTTGATTGGGTGATTTGGTATTGTGGGAGGGGCTTACGAGACCGGTTTCCTCCGAGTTGTGCGATACGCCATTTTGAAGTGACAGAGAATTTAGCGGTGAAACAGAAGAGTTGAGAAGCCGCGATTCAAAGGTGATTAGGAAATCATGTTGTTTACTATTTGTCGAGACAGTTGCTATTATGAATGCTGTTTATGCCACTTATAGAATTCGGTCGTATTCTTCGCAACTGCCTGCAAACCTCCGCACTACATATGACGCGACAAAAGGCAACGAGCTTGTGTTGGCTAGCGCTAGCGGTTGAATGGCACCAAAGTGGCTAGCAACCAAGGTTCAATGTTAGCTGGATATCTAGAAAGCTTAGGGTGGTGTTTATCGTTTGACAAACTGAGACAATGTAAAAGCTGAATGACAACGTAAAAGCTTTTCTATGCAGACATCATTATCGATAGAAAATACCATTGTGGATGTGTTTGTTAAAAATGTATTATTATTCTACTTATCGTAAAGGCGACGTAATGTTAGGCTATTTCCTTATCAGCCAAATACTAAGCAGGCTATTTAGCACGCAATGTTAGCCTCCCAGACTGAAACTCTAGAAGAAAACTTTGTATGGAGGATGACGTTAGTATTTCGTACGGTAGTGCAGGAAAATAAACGTGGACAAAGTTACCAGTTTCCCATAGCTATGTAAATCCATTTTTTTCATTTAGACATTTTTGGATAATAATTCTATTGTTGATTAACGTTATTGATGCATGTCTTGATGTTAGCCCTTTCGGCCTGCGCTTCCTGCTAGCCTCAGTGGCCAACATATGGTGGATTACGTGTAACTTTGAATGGCTGTGTAACGTGTAGTAGTCAGGTGACCGCCTAGACCTGACGTCCAAGGTTAACGCCACTAATTTACGAAGTGTAAAAGATTCTTAATTACCGTTGGAGTAACTTTTATCAGTGTAAATAGATAGTGGAATTATTGGGAACAGTAAAACCAAAGTGAAGTTTGATAGTTCAGTGAAGATAGTTTCTATAGTAAAATAAATAAATAAAAAAAATTTTTTTTTCTTCCCAGGTGTCGAGATGGGAAATGTATTCGCAAATCTTTTTAAAGGCCTATTTGGCAAGAAGGAAATGAGGATCCTTATGGTTGGACTTGATGCTGCTGGGAAGACTACCATTCTATACAAACTTAAACTGGGAGAGATCGTCACCACCATTCCAACAATCGGTTGGTACTTTTTTGTGATTTGAGAATGGCATTTACATTTTTTGTAGGTAAAATGTGATGACTGGGTTGTATGTTTCTCTCACATCTTAATTGTGGGATCACAGGTTTCAATGTAGAAACAGTAGAATACAAGAACATCAGTTTCACAGTGTGGGATGTTGGTGGGCAGGACAAAATCCGTCCCCTTTGGCGCCACTACTTCCAGAACACTCAAGGTTAGTGAGATGCGCAGATCCTTTGACACTTCCTGTTCATCATAGTTTCTTTTGTCAAAATGGTATATCAGTACTAATTATACTTTTCTTGCGGTTCTTCTGATTTTCCTCTCTGTGTTCTCTGAATTTAGGGCTCATTTTTGTGGTAGACAGCAACGACAGAGAGAGAGTGAATGAGGCCCGGGAGGAGCTGACGAGGATGTTGGCCGAGGATGAGTTGCGTGATGCTGTGCTGCTTGTTTTTGCTAACAAACAGGTAAGAGGTGTAACTGTGTGTCCTAGTTGCAGATCCCCAAGATGCTCAGACAAAATTAATGATTGTCTGAACGCACAGCAAGAGTGCATGAACTATGTTCTTTTTGTAGGATCTGCCGAACGCTATGAATGCAGCGGAGATTACAGACAAGCTGGGACTGCACGCACTTCGCCACCGCAACTGGTACATCCAGGCCACCTGCGCTACTAGTGGAGACGGCCTCTACGAGGGTCTAGACTGGCTCTCTAATCAGCTCAAGAACCAGAAATGAGCCATTCCATAAGTCTGTCTCTTTGTGTGCGTGTGTGTGCGCGCGCGTGTGTGTATACGTGTACTCAGCACTTGCTCAAGCCCCGACTGGCCATCTGGTTTCTTTTGCTCTCAGTTCCATCAGCTCTCACTGATGTCCAGTGTGCAGTCAAATAGGCTGTAGTGCACATAAGTGTGTGTGCGTGCGTGCATGTGTGTGTGTGCATGTGTTCCAGACCTAAGGATGTATGTTTACTATGATTGTGTGTGTGCGCGGGAAGGCTATGTCTGTGTTTGTTTGCTGGGACTGGGAGTGGCCCCTGGCGTGCCTTTGAAACACTTCCTCTCCTTGTGTGAAATCCCTCTGTAACCCCTGGCCCACCCCAACACTGGCCCAATGCACGGCTGACCCCAAACCAATCCCAGCTCTTCTCCTCCACCTTTCCCTCTCTCTGTAAGCATGGTTTTCAATTAGGGCAAAGAAAGACCCAGGATGCAAAACAAATGCTGGGCTTCTCACCAGATCCGTACAGATCTTAACTTAAGTCGTTGGTGTGCAGGTTGCATGAATGGTGGTTTGCATTTATAAACAAATTGGCTGTTTACTGTGTGTTCCTGTGGTGTTTATTGGCAAAAGGCCCCACTTGTGTCAAGGTAAAAAATATCTGCATGGTGACCTGTATCAGGTTAGAAGCAAGATGTGAAACAATACTTTATCACCCTTGATCATTCTTTGCGCAGCCTGAAAATCATGCAAGCGGCAAACCTTCTGTTATTCCCTTGTTTGCTTCCTTTTCAACTTTTGTCACCATAATTCTAACATGCAGTGTGGTGGTTCTCGCACATCTACACTACCTTTTGTTTGTTTTGTCTCATCGAGACCAACAAGCACAGCACATTAAGGGATGGCCATCTACTCTACTACCTTGTCTCCATCCCCCACTCCCTCTCCTGATTTTTGTTTCAAATTAAAAATAAGCAAACAATCACACAGATGGTCACTCTGTGGTCATTTCCCAGATGTTCAAAAACAGACAGTATCCAACCTGATTCTTCTTCATAAATTGAACTGAACTGAACATTTCAGTGTGGGCTGTTGTGTGTTAGTGTTTAGCAGGCCAGCTTGCCATTCCAGCAGTTTTGGTTGTCTGTAACAGAAAATGACAAGAAAACCAGCAACATCCAGAAGCTACAACCATTGCTCTTTACAAAAAAATGTTACAACCTTGTTTTTGTGTTTAATATTTACAATTTATTTCTTTCATTTTTTTTTGTTGTAATACAAATGTTTGATCTAACAGCCTAAGGAAGTGTGGGCATATACAAACCTGTACTGAATTTTAAACCTGAAGCTTCACGTCAAGGCCTACAAAGGCCAGTGAGACTTTATGTATGCAAGATGATTCCAACTTGAACTCTTTGCCCTTCAGTAAAGAGTGGACCATTGCCCACTGAGTCTCCTGACATTCTTTTCAATGAAGGCACCAAAATTTCAGTAATACAATGAAGGAATGTTATAGAGAGAAGTGTGATGATAAAAAGTAGACTGACGACAAAAACGTGTCTGTCTGTGTCATGATTTCCCATGTCATTGTATCAGGTTACAACTTATTGCCATGGGTTTCAGATAATGTAATGCACTGTCCGTAAGGCAAAATTCAATGAATATACTTAATTTTACTTTCTACTTGCAAAAGTTGTAATAATTGTAATATTTCTGTTTTGACATGGACTTCGACTGAAGTAGTAGAGCAGCTGTCATAGCAGAATTATTTACAGTTTAAATGCTGGAATAAAACAGCTTGGACAAAAAATGCAATTAACCTAAAAGAAGACATGGTAGTATTACAGGTTTTTGCATTGACAACTAACAGGTGTTTTTCTATTATTTAACGGGGCAGCTTATGTTCTTGATTTCGGTTAGAATAGAATGTCTTTCTTTTCTAGTATTGAATTATGAAAAATTGCTTAAGTAAAAGGCTTGCCGAAAGGCTGTCCGGTTTCGATGCAATTGATGGGTGAGTCGGTAGAAAGATATGTCGGTGGTAAACACGCAGTGACATTTGCTACACTGAATCTTGCAAGACGAGCAGTAATGTCTGACTTATAGGACAAGCGTCAGCCACGTTTGTCTCCGGGACACGCTTCCCTGTCCCGCCTCCTGTCAACCTTTGGGACGCACCTGCTGAAGCTGTGGCTCCGCCCAAGGACCGGAGGGGTGTTTTAGCATTGGTCAGCAAAACTTCTGACAAACTTGAGTGTTGAATGAGAAGCAGGATGTAACCAGTAGCTCACCTGCCCTATGCTGCCAGAGCAACTTCATAAAGATAAGGTAGGACTACGTAATTTCATATCTGTTGTTTAGGCCTACCCGAAGATCTGATGAAATTACACTTGAGGCATACGAAAGAATAAACTAAACAACTGACTGGTACACAGAAACGTAATAGCCTAAGAACCATTAACGTAAATGGTTAGTTCAGCATTATTGAGTTTTTGAGCTAAACGTGGCCTGAGGGTATTGGAGTCTAACGTTAGTTACTGTCTCTGAAGAATGAATTTAAACAAGACAACATGACATTTTTTACTATGTTGCCTTTGTCCTCATCTTTTACCTTAACGTTACCGCCACATGAAAGAAGTTGTCAGTTCCCGGTCACAAAGGAAAAGCGAAAGAGTAGATCTATCTGAAGTCGTGTGCGACGCTCTGCCGGTAGTCTATCGTTATGCGGTTTGTGATTTACAATAGATGCCACTGACATCATGCGCGCGCGCATGTATGTGTTTGTATGTGTTGGTTTTGCAATATTGCAACCATGGTAGGTCATGGCTCTGGAACTATGTAATAATAACCAGCCTTGTTTGCAATGTACGCTTTTTTTGCCAAACAAAGGCTTTCGGCTAGTCTTTCATATTCCCCTATTATTTAGCCTACACATTTCACTGGGGAGGCTTACATCGTGGCACTATCAAGCATGGAATTACACAGTCCTAGAATATGATTTTGATTACTTACTCTCTAAATGTCTGAGAGAAGCTAATTCGTGCATCAGGCTCAGCTCAGGTCAGCCCATTGACACGGATCTGTTTGGGAGTCCGCTGATTGCTGGGTCTTTGTAGTTGGCTTTAGGTTTAAGAAGGCACCACCTGATACAGGGGTGCAGTTTGCTCTCGGCGGCACTGCATAATGGGTCTTTATGCGGTCCTGCCAAATAAAAGCGTCTTTATACTTCTGTTCACTGAGTGTTGTTTGTGACCCAGACACAAGGGCACTTACCTCACCCCGATCACCTAATCCAGGCTATTATTGCCTTTCAATCCTGGTTTCAGTCAGGTGTAACACGTCACCTGTTGTTGTTGCATGCAGGAATATCAATGATATTTGTATACTTGCAGTATTTAAGGGGGTGGTGGGGGATGGGGAGGGGGCTGTAGACATGGTGAAATGTTTGTGTGAAACTTTGAAGAAGAGAGTGGAGCCTGTCACATTGAGGTTTCCAGTGAAGTCTGGTGACATTATTTGAGTGAAATTAGTAATAGACAGCAAGTGTGACTGGGAAGACAGAAAGTCTGATTGGAGCAGACACTTTATGAAGAAATATATGTTTAGCTGTTGACACAGATGGGCAGAAATACTGGTTCTCATGCGATAGCTTATGCATGTGCCTAATGCGATGTGTGTTACTTTTGTAAGATAATAATCCCTGCCTTTTTGACATTTTTTAGCTCGAAGACAGCCAAAAGCGTGTGTCTCACGCTCAATGCGTGTGAGTTGGCAGCCCTGATACAATTCAAGGAACACCACAGGATTTCTTGCCACTTGTACTTTATTTGATAAAGGCCACTGCATGGATTCAGTTTGTGTAAGATTTGCCTTAAACATAAGCCAATATTGATTTACTCTACAGGTGACTGATTTAAGTTCCCTCAGTCCTAGAGCACCTCTTTAGACCCCCCGCCCTCCCCTTTTCAATCTCTCTCACTTTTCTTCTTTCTTTCTGTCTGTCTTTCTTTCTTTGGTTCATGTGTTTAGCCCAGTGGAGTGATGGAGGTGAGTGGGCTGTGCTCAGAGGTGTTTGAGGGGACAGGTCCAGATGAGCTGATGTCGCGTGGTTCCACACTCTCCCTCATGCCTCTCATCCCACACACCTCAGCGTCCCTACGCCGATCACTACCACAGAGCATTCCTCTCAGGTACAAACTCTCTCTCTCTCTCTCTCTCTCTCTCTCTCTCTCTCTGTTTCAACAAATAGAATAGAATTTTTTTCACTTCTGCATGTGCATTCTCTCATGTCTAACACTCTCTCATCTTTCCTTTGATGTTTATCTGCCTTTGTCTATGTTTCACCTCGTCATTCAACTTTCACTTCCTTGTTCTTTTCTCTCTTCTTTCTGAGAATTGTCACACACTCACACACACACAGACAGACAAACTTTCATACATTATTATTGTCTATAAAGGTTGTAAATGGTCATCATTTCTTTGTGTTTTCTTTGTATTCTTTGCATATCTGTCTATTACAGATCCAGGCGGGAGACCAAGGCTACCCAAGCCCCGAGCATCCCCAATCCTTTTCCAGAACTCTGCAGCCCTTCAAACTCCCCTGTTCAGATAGGCTCTTTTGGAAACAGTGCCTCATCTCAAAAAGACAGTCATGTAAGTTTGTTGGTTTTTGTCAATTGCTTTTCCTGGAACACTGATCATTTCCCTTGTAGTCTTGACTGGTGGCTGTCGTTCATTCTGTGATCACCTTAGATAACAAACCGCCACTTTAACAAGCATACATGTACTGTACCTTATAGAACTGACACAACATGTTAATGAATCATAATCTCAACAGTGTCTAAGTACTCACTGGCAACACCCTTGTTTTCAGAACTTTGCCAAAAAAAAAATATTAGGATGAACTCTGTTTCACCCAGGTTGTAACCATACACCTGTATGGCTCTTGCTGTTGTGTGGTTATAGGGTGGCTGCCAACTGGTGATCTCAGTGGCCAATCTCAGTGAATGCACCAAAACAAAGGAAGTCGCAGGCAATCGAGAGTTTCTGGCTATTGCAGCAGAAAATTGTGTTGCAACATTTACCCATCACTCTCTATCATTGTTAGTGTATATTTTAAATTAAAAATTCAACCCCTTGCTTTTTTTCTGCAGCCCATCATACTATATACAGTATATTAGCAGCTAATTCAGTACAGTATGTGGCTATATATGATGTGCGTTAGACACAGCAAATGTTCATATGTGTATGTACTTTTCTGGCTCAGTCTGGAATTCTGTAGCTTTAGAGATGTGACATACCAGCTAGCCCATAATCGCCAACATACACTCTCTCTCTCTCTCTCTCTATCTCACTCACTCACACACACACACACACACAGAGACACAAAAACTCTGCCCATGGGCTAGGATCATTTCCTACACAAGGGTCCATTTCCTGTGGTTTCAGACAACACCTGGAACATTCTAGGATCAAACCATGCAAACTATACTTTTTTTTTTTTCCCATGTAATGCATAGTCTCTCCACATGAAGTTGCTAAGGCTGCGGGAATGGTAAATATGGGTTTTAGCCGCCTTATCTCTGTGTGTCGAGAGGTAAAAAAGGTATTGCCCTAGCGTCAGGTTTCCTGTCTCAGATTTTGACAAGCCTAATACATCTGGGACTCCTTGATTGACGGCTTGGACGGTCAATTAGTTACTTACTTTTTCTGGTCCCACTGGTTTAGCGGCAGCCAGAGACACACCAGACATTGTGTCATTAAGTGCTCTGCATAATCCTGACTCATGTTTCCAAGGAAACCGGCGCCTCTTACTGATTTAGTTTCAGCTGTTGATCTCTGTTGAGTTTTGTTTTGTTTCTTGAAGAATGAGGGCTGTTGATGTCTCTTTAAGCCTTTGCACGCATCTCTGTAATGATCTTTTTATGTTTTTGCTTTTGTCTCTTTCTTCCAGTCTCTACCTCCCACCGCTCATCCTTATGTTGTCCTCTGAATCCCTTTTTCATCTTCAGTCTGACTCACTGTCTATTTTATGTAAGATGACAAATAATTTTAAAGCAGCGCATCTCTTACTTGGAAAAGGAAAGATGGATTGAGGGCAGCAAGCATCTCTAGGCCTATATAGGCCTATAATCTATAAAATCTCGCTTCTGTTCTGAGCAGCAACAACATCTGTATCAAATAAGAGCCCTGAGAGAACCAGGGTTCAAATCTGACCTTCAATCCTTGAAGTTTCTCTATCACTCACTCACTCACTCACTCACTCACTCTCACAGCATTTTACATCAAGAACACTTGTGCAAGCTGTGACCAATGAAAAACTGTTTACTGTAAAAAAAAGTCCACCCATATTGTTCTCACATGACACTGCTGGAGTGTGGGTTGACCGAAAGTGACACGGACTGAGACACAACAACAGAAAATGCATAAAAGATGGTTGGTTGGCTGATTTGAAGGATGGATAGATGAATATCTAGTGATAAATAGCCTTTGATAGATTCTTGGCTTTGAGTGTGTGCATGTCTCTGTCTGTAGTGCATGGCTTCGAGCCAGAGTGGGTTGCCTTGTCTGCATACTGTATAGGCTGTCTGGCAACTTTCAAACCGTTGATTTACTGTTGCGTTGCTTAAGAACGTTGCTTAGTTACCTGCGGCTGAACCACACCCATGAGGATTTCCACGATCTACCTAACTCCTACTCGCGTTATATTTACTCAGTGTGTGTATGTCATTTTTATGAATATTGCATATACACAGATATAACCGTGCCATTGCCAATATAGCTTATCCACAACCTGACGCGATACATGTATCTCATCTATGGTGAGATGTATGGTATGTGTTTTTTTTTTTTTTTTTTTTTTGGCAATCCCAGTCTGTGAATATGTAATTGAGATGAATGCCCAGTACCATTACTTGCACAGACTCTTGTCCAAGTCAAAGAATGGACCCGAGGTCTTGGCAGATTTGTATTTGTTTTGCAGATTTGCTTTAATTCCGAAGTAAGATTTATTGAGCAAGTATGTTCTGTACCGTGTAAACACACTGATCAGAAAGGATTTGGTTCTGGCTGTTAGTGTGAGTGACTCTCAAGCTGTGTACAAGTCAGCCCGTGTACAAGTCAGACTGGCTGGTTCTAAATTTGCATACAACCTCCATGTCATATCATGGCCATACATAGGTACTGACTGTATTGAGTATACAGTAGTAGTAATGGAATATTAACATATATTATTAAAAGAACAGTATTCATGCACATGTGAGCAGGGCATAAGTTTTGCAAATTTTGACTAGTGAGTCATCATTGTGTTTCAGTGTGTATTTTCTCTCTCTCTCTCTCTCTCTCTCTCTCTCTCTCTCTCTCTCTCTCTAGGCTGTGCGAATATATGGAGAGGATACTCAGGGCCGGTGTTTATCCGTGTCATCAGGGGCGACAGCGCGGGACGTGTGTCATATGCTGGTGCAGACTGCCCACTGCAGTGACCAGGAGAGCTGGGCCCTCATTGAACTCCACCCCACCCTGGGCCTTGGTATGGTTGGCACAACTTAACAACACTACTTTATTGCATTTGCAATATAATCGCAATTTTGAAATTCGCAATTTCGAAATCGCAGAGGTGCGCATTATTTTTGTTTTGTAACTGCATAGACTTAATGCATAGACTTGTTTGTAAGCTACACTCGGCACTATGTTAAACAAGGATTGGGGTTCAATGCAACAAGATATTCTCTTGAATAATAAAATCGCAATCACAATATTGGTTGAGAAAAATAGCAATTTTGATTTTTGGCAAAATCGCACAGCCCTAATCTGCGATATACCAAAAAGTATGTTTCACAAGGAAAAAACATTGAGGTTCCCTACTTTAGATGTATAAAGTTTGCACTCTGCTGTTCGAAGTCAAGGTTTTAAAAGTGTGATTGGAATCATGTGTAATATATATTTATTCATTTATTTATTAGGAGTTTTCCTGGATTTCACAAGAACATTACAAAGTTATTTAAAAAAAAAAAAGCATAGCCTATGTTGGTAGCATTTAGGAACCATCTTCTAATCAGATCTTTATTATTTTGTCATGCATATCACATAATTCACAAAATTGTGTCCGTAAATGTAATCTTTCCATTTCTTGCCAAACGACTGCTTTGAGTCTTCATGTGTTGGGTAAGGTGTGTGTTCTTCCTGTAGAGCGTTGCCTAGAGGACCATGAGCGAGTCGTGGATGTGCAGTCCTCCTGGCCAGTGGACGCCAGCACAAAGTTACTTTTCAGAAAAAACTACGCCAAATATGAGTTCTTCAAGAAGCCCATGGTATGCAGAATGGCTGTTTTTGTTTGTTTGTTTTTTCTTGTTGTGTTACTGCTGTTATTATACACGTTTAACCAGATGCTGTTTGTTTTTGTTTCTGTTTTTTAAGCTGTTTTTCCCTGAAAGTATGATCTCAGATAGTACCGATGCAACAAAGGGTGCGACCTCAACAGAATTGGTACAGGTAAGCGTGTTCTGGCATCCTGTTTTGCTTATGCCTGGAGCAGAACAAGTGATTTGAGGAACGTGTGTCAAAGGTTATTAATGCCAAACTAGCTCTACTTAGTCATTGGCTCCGATGCAGATTTAGGATTTGAGAGGCACAATTCGTCTTTGTATTTGCGCCATTTCTTTGTTTGCTTGTCTGTCTTTCAATAGGTGTTGGACTAGAGACAAATGTTTTTGTCTCTTTGTAGTCATAATTGTCCCACAAATGTTGTCCAAGTGGATTTTACACAGACTATTCCCATAGATTATGTAGTCTGTGTGGACTCACTGATCCTTCTGACATTATTGGGTTTATTATATGAAAACAGATGGATCAAGGTTAAAAGGTTTAAAGCTTTTAGTGTAAACCAGCGGTCGGCAAATAGCGGCCCGTGGGCCATAATTGGCCCGCCGTCAATAATGTCTGGCCTGCCAGATGAGGTTGCTTAAAATAAAAACGTATAATATTTGGTGTCAAAACCGACAATTCAACAGATTTCATCACACTATTGCTATCACTTCCTTAATAACCTCTGCGCCAGTAGCCTGTTGTTGTGAGAATCCATGCTGCGTTGAGGGAAGCATTTGTAACTTTTTGCTGCGCTGTAAGTGCCAGGATCTTGCAGCTCTGTGTATATCCAGCCGTCAGCGCTTCAATTAAATTAAACTAAACTCAATTTTATTTGTATAGCACATTTTACAAAAGACAGATCTCACAGCGCTTAACAAAGAGCACCAATTAGCAGGTGGATATATTTTTTGGCTATGCGTCGTCTCGTGTAATACAGGATGAGATGTTGGATGTTCATAAATTCAGGTAGGCTGAACGCAGACCTTTCCTTTCACTCCTCTTTTCGTTGCTTTGGAAGGTGACATTTCATTGCTTTGGACATTTTTGCTTCGCTAGCTAAGAATCTTGAGTGTTTCACACAATAATAAAGATATAATAAATTATTTTTTTTCAGTAGGAATGCATGGTTTGCCAACTTATTTGCCAACCCCTGGTGTAAACTCCATTCCTAAACTTAAACCTAACATTTTCCTCCAGGATCTGCTGCAGTCAGGGGCATGTCCTGAGATCCAGGGCTTTCTGCATGTGAGGGAGGCAGGCCACAAGACCTGGAAGAGAGTTTACTACTTCCTGCGCCGCTCTGGGCTATACTGTTCCACCAAGGGTTCCTCAAAGGTGGGCCTCTTTACTTGGAAGGGGAAACGCCTTACACCTTTTTTTAATCAGTCCTAAATTTAAATTAAAGGTGCTCTATGAGATGCAGGATTTTGGCGCAATTAAATTTTTTATCTCAAATCGTAGGCATCTCCCCTTGATCGGCTAACTTTTTTGCCCCCTGAATACACTATCAAAAATCCCAGTCTCGATAGACAATATAGGGGCTGTAATACTCAAACAAACACTCAAACAAAACTAAACAAACCACAGCTAACCAATCTACAACAACAATTGTAGAGGACACACATCTCCACCAACAACTCCACCCCATCTTGTTGACGATTGTTTTGTTGTTGTTTGTTATGTTTAAGTTCAGACCCACCTATTGCTAGCTCAGATTTGAGTTAAAGTCCCTGTGTTGTCCTTCGAGAGCGGGTTTTTTCATAGTATATTCAGGAGACAGAAAACCAGCAGATCGAGGGGAAATGCCTACAATTTGAGATAAAAATGAAATTGCGCTATATTCCTGTAACATCTCATATAGCAATAGTTGTTGAATTGTTAAATTCATTCAAGGGACTGAGATACAATAACAACATATGTATGTATTATGTTTTGAAGGAGAGAGATACATCAATATAACAAAGTGACACACACACACACACAGACTTTTTTACTAATATACAGTATATATAGTGTGTGTGTGTTGGAGGCAAATTTCTTTGTGGAGTCTGGACATGGTCCTTTATTTCCTAGAGTTTTCTTAAAGGGTTTCAAAGAGTTGCCCCCCATAAGGAACATAATGTTGGCCACATACACATGGAACAGACAGCCAGAAGACGATTTGTTCTGGAAGTAACTGGGTTACTGGGTTAGAATTACAGACTGTACTGTACTTTTTTTGGTGCTGTGTGTGTGTGTGTGTGTGTGTGTGCATTGCTGAGTTGGTTGGAAAAATAGGTCAAAGACAATAACAACTTCCATGTTATTTATTTTACTTTATTTAGTCATCACAGAAGGGTCTGTCCATACATAGATTTCTATGATTGTTTAAAAGAAAGGAAACAGGAAAAATATTTTAAGCAATATAAAAAAAGGCAACAGACATTGTGCATCTCCTGTCTTTATTTAATGTTCTTTTGTTATGTTGTTATTATTGGTGTGTGTGTGTGTGTGTGTGTGTGTTCTGTGGGTCTGCAGGAGCCTCGGCATCTGCAGTATGTGGCAGATCTGGCAGACTTGAATATCTTCACCGTCATCAACAGCCGCAAGCTGTACACGGCACCCAGCGAACACACATTCTGTGTCAAAGTAAACATCGACATACGTAGACACTTCCACATACCTCGATTTCCTCTTTCTTTCTCCTGACCTCTTGTTTTATGGTTCTGCATGGAATCAACATCGCTGTCACACCTATGCCTCCATGCTGTTTAAAAGGAGAAATCTGTCATGAATCCATCCATAGCCCTCTTATTCAAGCTCACCAAGAGCTCCTAGAAAGAAAACCTGGATTCAAAATAGTGAATCCAAATAATGAACAGCTAACAGTAGGTGATGGTAGCACAGCTATTTTACTGTCATTTTGATTTTGCTGCGCTCCGTTCACCATTTTGTCTATGTTGCTTCAGTGTTTATACATGCAGCATTAAGTGACCTTGAACAACTGGCCTTTTAACTGATTCAGAGTGGATTTCTCCTTTAACTAGATTTTAATATATAGATTTTTTTAAGCTTTTTCAAAATGGTCGCTTAGAAGTGTGTGTGTGTGTGTGTGTGTGTGTGTGTGCGTGCATAGACCAGTGGTGAGCGTGCACGTTCTCAGGACTTGAAACTTCTCTGCACTGAGGACGAACAGAGCAAGACCTGTTGGATCACAGCCTTCAGGCTTTTCAAGGTGACCACCAATCTATTGCCTTTCTCCATATCTATCTCTCTCTCTCACTCACTCCATAAGACATTTTTGATATGTAATTATAATCAGCTTTGGAAGTATTGCATTTTTTGGCATGTTGCCTCAAAACTAACACACAAACTCAACATTGGGAATGCACAAAGTACTCCTTCAACTAAATCAATCACCATTAGACACAATTAACTGTGTGTGTGTGTGTGTGTGTGTGTGTGTGTGTGTGCGTATTTGTATCATTAGTATGGAAAGCAGCTGCAGTGCAATTATCAGCTCTCCCAGTCCAGCGTGAGACAGCAGGTGCCCCTGCGTGACACAAAGGTACATCAAAGACTTCCTAACTTTGCCTCAGAACCATACATCACACGTCTGTGTAACACACACATACACAGACACACACAGAGAGGGAGTGTGTGTTTGATGATGATCTGTTTTAAGTGTATTAGTGTTATATCCTGCATAAATTATTAGTGCTTTTTAAGCCATGGGTTAATGAGATGCTTTTTATTCACTCTCACAAACTCTGTCTCTCTCACTCACTCACTCACTCACACACACTCTCTCTCTCTCTCTCTCGCTCACACACCCACACACACACACCCACAAACTCTATCTCTCTCTAAGGTCAAAGAGGCAGAGGACACTTTGGTTGCCATGGATTTTACAGGAAAGAGTGGTGGCCGCGTCATCCAGAACCCAAAAGAGGCAGAAAATGCAGAGCAGGAGGAGGGACAAGCATGGAGGGTCTGTTTGTTTCTGTGTGTGTGTATATATATACAGTACATGTATGTATATATATATATATATGTATATATATATATGTATATGTGTGTGTGTGTGTGTGTGTGTGTGTGGTATGGTTTTTCATTTCTTATTTCTGCTTCTTATTGTTTTTCTTGTTGCTCAGAAGAGAGAGGCCCTGCGCTACAGTCTGCCTAATGTGCCACAGGGCTCGCGCCCCCCTTGTAAGTCACATGTTTACACACTCACACTCATATACACATACACACACACACACACACATCAATTCTGCTTCCTTCTCTTATCTTCTGCTCTTTGTGTGTGTGTGTGTGTGTGTGTGTGTGTGTGTATGCGTGCCTGTTCTTAGCTGTACACCAGACTCAGCCCTGGTTTCACGGGGGTGTGTCTCGCTGTGAAGCCCAGAGACTGATTGAGGAGCAGGGCCAGGTGGACGGGTGAGTGGGCCTCATCCTCCTTCTCTTCTCTCCTCTTCCTTTTCTCTCTCTCTCTCTTTCTCTTCCTGTCCTTCTTCCTCCACCCCCTGTCCTTGTCCTTTCTCCACTTTTTCTATTCAGTCTTCAATTTCTCATTGAGCCTTTTTCTCCCCATCTCCTATCCCTAGTGTTCTTTTCCACTTTTTTCCATCTCCTTTCTTGTCCTTCACCGACGACGCCTTTCTTAACTTTTCAACTCTCTTGCTCCTTTTTCCCCCCTTCCTTTCTTTTCTCTTTTCTCTTGTCCTTTTTCTCCATCACACCCACTACTTTCCACTAGTGTAACTTACTCCATCTTCTCTTGTCCTTCCTCCTATCTCTCTCTCTCACTTATCTTCCCCCCTTTTTCTATTTTAGCTCTTCTCCCTCTGTGAGTAAATCCTTCCCTCCCATTTCCATTGTTTCCTATCTATTCATCCCCCTCTCCTCCTCGCTCCCGCTAATAGTAGGAAGGCATCAATTTTACATATAACCTCTGCAGACAACAGCCCACAGTCTCTTTTAAAAGTCTGAACGCTCCAGGCCCTGATAAAATGTTAAATGACTCTCAGTGAAGGGTTAATTATTTAGACTCAAAACACAACTCCTGGAGTGCACAGTCTGGCAAAGGGCTGGAAGTTTTGGGTGCAAAAGGAAGAGGGTGGGGGTCTGGAGGGTGCTGTGGGGAATAGATGCCTCTAGTGTCAAATGGCTCCAAATGGACAGATGGCTGCAAATGGAGCTTTTCTGAGGGGGTGGGAATCGGGGTGGGAATTGGCATGTTAATTGGTGAAAAAGGATTTAAATGTGTGTGTGTGAATTCAATTAGCACGACTGTACCAACCTCATGAAGATTCCCAGCTGGGTGTTACTGAGTGACACTGACAATTTTGTCTTTCTTTTTCTCTCTCTCTCTCTCTCTCTCTCTCTCTCTCTCTCTCTCTCTCTCT
>JAGFZM010000128.1:92671-111425 GCA_017657215.1 Limnothrissa miodon | reverse complement strand
CTCTCTCTCTCTCTCTCTCTCTCTCTCTCTCTCTCTCTCTCTCTCTCACTCACTCACACACACACTCACACACACACACGCACACGCACACACACATTGTCTTTGTTTCTCTCTCTCCCTCTTGTGTGTGTGCGTGTGAATGTAGGATGTTCCTGATTCGTGAGAGCCATCAGCATGCCCAGTGTTTTGTTCTTTCCTTGTGTTACAAACTCAAGACCAAGCATTACCTCCTCATCCCTGTGAGTCACTTTGTGTGCAAATCATGTAAAGACTACTATTATAATAGTGAACAACACAGAAAACTGACATTTTATTGTATTGATATTGATGTATTTATGCATTTACGTGTGTTCTTTAATTAGAGGTTGTGTGTGTGTGTGTGTGTGTTCGTTCATTCCTCAGTATGAGAAGGCAGGGAGGAAATACTATACCATGGACGAAGGCGAGACGGTCTTCATAGACCTGCTTCAGTTGGTAGAATTCCATCAGATCAACCGTGGAATTCTGCCAGTCCGCCTCAAACACCCATGTGTGCGTGTTGCCCTCTGATTACACACACCACCACCCTCACCAACAGTCACCACACCCAATTGCAAACCCTTCTTTAACCCTTCTTTAATTTAACCTCCACTTCAGTGCTACGGTTTCATGCCTTTGGCCGCCGGCGGGAGGGCTGCTGTACCTTTCCCACAAACCCAACCTGCGTATAAGTCATAGAGACATGGGTGTCCAACACACTGGCCTTACAAAGGAGATGCATTATAATCTTTGTGTATTTGTTTACCACTCTAAAAAAAAACCTCGAAACCCCTCATTTTAAGACCTTGGTGTAGTACTCCACATCCTGAGAGATTTTCATCCTAAGAGATGTGCCTGAAAGTTTCATTCATGGTGATGTAGTGACTCATTCGAGGCAACACATTGGGTATGACAAGAAATTAATCGGCCAGAGTCACATATTTTGTTTTATATGTGTTTAGTTAACGTGTGTGTGTTATCAGGCGAACTAGACGAGAGAACTGAGATTTGGGTCACTGCAGGAGGTCTGTAGCAGTCAGGGAGTGTGTGTGAATGTATTTGGTGCTTGGCATAGCTCGTCTCCGAAAACTCTTTCAGTTTACCTTTACCACCAAAGGGGGGCGCTAACACACCTGGATCAGAAGTTTAGGAAACCACTAGTGGCTGAAGCTGTTGCCACTGCAGAGGCCTCTGAGATGCATATTTTGCACAGCACTTTTCTATATATATATAAACAGATTAAAAAAAAAAACTTGGACCAGTAGGAATTTTACGACTAGTGTTTTATGAATTGCTCATATAAATGTTTTTCATAAAGGGAAATAAAGAATACAGCCCCAATGTGATTATTATTATTATTATTATTATTATTATTATTATTAGGTTAGATTACTAGGTCTGACAAGCATTTAAGGCTTTTAGTTTTAGAAAATGACATCAAGCTCAGTGGAATTAAGGCTATATATTCTGGTCCTCTCTCCACCTCTTTGTAATAACCTCTCTGTTTTTTTTTTCCTGAAAGGTTATAAATTCAATAGTTGGAAATTGGCCTTTACCTCAACTATCAATGTTTTTGTTTTCAATAACTTTACATTAGAACTTGAAGAAGGTTGGGTAATATGGACCACAAATCTTTAGCCGCAATTATGAATCTAAATTAACAATGGCTTCTGCATTGGACCTGCATGGACCAAGAACCCAACGATTGAAATAGTTCCTGTTCTGTTCTCCTTCATCCCTATAGTGACATACCATGCCATCTTGAACTCGTGGATGGTGTCACAGGACACCCACTCCTTTTCTCAACAGCCACACACCCACAAACATCAAACTCCTTGCACTACAACACCACAGATGCTCTCTGTAGGTCAGGGCTCCATCTCATTGCTCAGTGTGATGATGTTTGGTCAGACAACATCCTCTTAGGGCATGACCCTTTTTCCCAGCCTTCTCTGGGGTGTACATTGCCTTCCCTATGCCTCAATAATTCTGACAGCAATGGCTTCCCCAATTGTCAGGGTCTCCATGGAGGTGTTGCTATGGAAGTGTGTGTCTGACGACGTAAGTGCAGTTTCAGAACTCCTTATGCTTATGTTTGTCTGGGAGCCAGAGCAGCCAGGTGAAACCTGGGAATGGAATAAGGTACAGAGCTGTATCTGTGCCACCTGTTGTTTATCCCTGCCTCATAGGTTGGCAGCTGTGGAGGGATGTACTAAGTTGATGTTCCTCGAGGAGAAGGCATTGCCAGCTAATTGGGACGTAACGCATCACAGTCCATCACAGGGTGTCTAAAAAAGCTCATCCTGCACAGTCTAGCATGGGTCTCAAATCTGCAACCTCACAACAACCTCGGTTTCGGAGGACAGGTGCCTAAAAGCAGAACTAGGCTTGCTGGCATCCAATGAGTCATTATACATCAAAATCAGTACTTGACATGCTGAGACACCAGTAGGCTATAGAGATGTGCCTTGCAACTGATATAAAACAGGTTTAGAGATTATGCTGACGTGTGTTTATATTATTGTGTCTTGACACCAATGTGCTTTTGCACAAGCAGAATCCCAATGTATTTCTGAGCTCTGAACTTCATCTACTTTATGCGTGTTAGGTAGTGTAGCATGTTAGCATAGCAGCAACATTTTTGTTGTACTATTAGCATTGTAGCTACATTTTTGGTTGGACTGCTGTACCTTCTTAAGTTAGCTAGGTGGTGTTGTACACAATATAGCCCGATGTTACTTTGTCACTGTTTTGTAGGCCAGTGTTCATTTGCTATATAGGCATCACCTTGTGTAGGAGCGTTGACCTTGCAGTTGACAGTGATGTCTCTGTAGGATGAGGTCTCCTGCGTGGAGGCCTTGGTCCTGATGTGAGCCTGATGTGTGCAGCTCCAACTGGCTTTGGCACCAAGCAGGGAAGTCCTTTATTCAGGCTGGGGATGGCAACTGCTGCCTGTCTCTTTTTCAAACACATACACATACACACACACTGACAGATGTTCTCTCCTTCTAATCATGCTCTCTCTCTCTCTCTCTCTCTCTCTCTCTCTCTCTCTCTCTCTCTCTCTCTCTCTTTCTTTCTGTCACACTCACATACAACCACATCTCACAGAGATGGTGTCTTCCTAAACCCATACCCACCACACAGAGATCCAGGGTCTTTTCTCAGGCAGGGGTGTCCTTATCCAGCTTGCAGATGGTTGCTCCCTGCTTTTCTCTCTCATCTTGCAATCACCAACCTTAATGCAACTGTCACCACTTTCACTGGTGTGTGTATGTGTGTGGTTTCGTGTTGTGTCAGTGATTTTTGAGCTTTAGAAAGTCTTTTGCTACCATGTGAATTTGAGTTTCATGTGACTAATAATGATAATATAGTTGTATCTGGTTTGTGTGTGTGTGTGGTGTCAGAGATTTTGAGCTTTGCTCAGTATGACTGAAGAACCTTGACTACCAATGTGTTTTAAGTACTATGTATTTTACAGTTGTGTGTGTGTGTGTCTGTGTGTGGTGTCCTCTGAGTACTGCTGCAAGGACCTTCAATACTATCCATGTGAGTTATGACTGATGTAAAAGTCATTTTTTAAAATGATGTGTATGTGAGAGTATGTGTGTGTGTGTGTGAGTGATTGAGAGAGTGTGTGTTTTTGTATTTTATAGCTAGAGTTATGGTCACAGAGTGTCATCCTACTTACCTGATTTAGTATTCAAATCCGCATTCAAAGCTGTAGAGCTAGAACACAAACAAGTGAATGTCAAAACAGAAGCAATGGATCACACAGAACTGCCTCTCTCTCTCGTGCTTCGTTTCTGTCTATCAAATGAGTTCAGAGTTCAGTTTTATTGCACTGAAGATTCAAAAATAACACTGGAAGTCCGAAAGAAGTCAGGTGTCACAGTTGTGTTTCAAGCTTTTTAACATTCTGTTGGGTTTTTTTTTATTATTATTTAATTTACTGTGTAATACTGTCAGACCCTCCAGGATATCGCGATGTTGCGACTTACTCAAAGTCCTTTTTAACACTGAGCTAGAATCACACGTCTCTGTCTACTTTGCAGCGCGATCAATGGCATTCTAATTGCCCGGCCCACATTGAAGCACCCCGATTCTCCCAGTCAATCGGGTTTTACACGCATCTGGTTAGGCGTTAGCTTCTGTTTTTTTTTATGTGGTGGCATTTCTTCCGTGTTTTTAAAATACTTAACCCATTTAATCGGGAGGTATAGGCTATGATTTAGCTATAGGCTTATCAAACATTTGACTGGATAGCAACAGTAAGACAGAGAGCAAAGATGATACCAACAGAGAGCCAGACGACAAGAAATAACACAGACAGGTAAGGAGAGCAACACCAATAAAATGCATTCGACAGAAACAGTGATCACAAATGGGTAAGAAAGTTCTACATCTTTTAAATTAAATGCGCTCTAAGCGATGCTGTTTCACGTCACTTCTTGTTGACGTTCGAAGTATTGTCAAACAAAATGGAGGATAGCTCACTCCTCCCCTCCCTCCCATGCTTCCTGAAAGACTCATAAACGTGCATTTCCTTCTTGTCATTTATTGGCTGGAACACTGTTATGTTTCGTTTTCGTTTGTTATGCTAGGTTTGCCCACTGTGTTTTTGTTGCCGTTTGTGGAGCCTGGGGTGCGTTTCCCAAATACCGACCGAAGTTAGCATAATACGAAGGTAATGCAAAGTACTTTTGAACGAGCCCACACTTGATTTCCGCCCGTTTCCCGTACACCATCGGGCGGTGAAAGTTGTAACAACGTGAGGTCGGGCGTGCTTCGCTGAAACTAGGAAGTCTACAGATGTTTCGGAAGCGTTCTGGGACAATTCGGATACATTCGCTGCTGAAAGCGTCTCAAAAACGGAAGTGTAACCTCATTTCACAAGCCAGTGTGGCATTGTTAACAACTTTTACTAATCTTTGCCCACACGATCATGTACCTTATTCACTGAAATTAATGACTGAAGGCCATAACTGCCATATGAATTAATATTAAATATGTAGTGAAAACGACATACATGTATAAATAATCCAAATTACTCTTTATGTCCATGCATCTTCATGGGTGAATGGTGAGAGCAGTGGACCATGAATTATGCGATTGCATCTTGTTATTAAAGGGATAGTTCGGTTTTTAACACATTAAGCCCCTTTCACAGGTTGTCTAAAATGCAATAAAGTGGTTGACATCGAAATTTTGACGATTGCTTCTGTCTCGGCTATTTGGGAAATGTAGAATCGGCTCTGCCTGCCTTCAAAATGGCTTGCAATGGGCATGTGTTGTCTCTATCTTTAAAACACTGGTTTTAAAAAAGTGCTACTCACCAAGTGGTTAGTGGTGCTCAATAATGTTCCAAAACATCTATCGTAGTGAAATAAAGCTTCCGTCATGTTTTATTTGGCACTGTTTATATGAAGGAGCAAATAGATCTCTATGGGACTTAAAAAATGGCAAATAAAACATGACAGAAACTGTATTTTGCTACGATACTTGGGTTGGAACATCAGCAAACGCCACTAATAACTCCATGAGTAGCACTTTTTTAAAACCAGTGTTTTAGGGATAGAAACAACACATGCCCATTGCTAGCCATTTTAAAGGCAGGCAGAGGCGATTCTATATTTCCCAAATAGCCGAGACAGGAGCAATAATCAAGATTTTGGTGTCAACCACTTTATTTCATTTTAGACAACCTGTGAAAGGAGCTCAATGTGTTAAAAACCAAACTATCCCTTTAAGTCACACGTTCAATTCCTGCTGAGGGCACATTATCTTGTCTCTACTAAATATGTTTAATTAACAATTCGGACATAAAATTGATTTACGGAGTTGTTTTTCTGCAATGTTTGTGAAGATTTAATGCCGTTCATCATGGCTTTAGTTATCAAAATACCCCTACAATCCATAGCCTATGATATAAAATGTCATGGTCTAGTCATTAGGCCTACGTCAAGGGTCAGGCTACTACATTTGAAACGGGTGGAAAATGTCTAATCTAATTACAAGCTAATACATGTTAAGTATTTAAAGCCAACTGTAGGTGGCGGTAATGCATCAAAGGGGGAACAACCCAGACATTTTAAGCCCCAAAAAGCCGAAAAAGGCGTCATGTGACCATAACTTAGCCAAAACGAGTGGGTGTCGTTTTAACAAAGCCTTTAAACGAAGGAGAACCCGAGCGTTTGTCCAGCCTATGCTTTTGGGAAACGCCTGCATCGTGTGCCGATGCTTCGGACTAAGTTAGTTATAAACACCTGAACTTGCTTCGTCTGGACTATGGCTTTGGGAAACAGTAGCGCCGTAACTCCTTCATGCAAACGTAGGAAGTAGCTACAGAAGTTGGCAACGATGCTTTTGGGAAACGCACCCCTGGGCTGTCTACAGAGACCGCGTTTTTTTACTGTGTGTTCAGGGGACAGGCAGCTAGCAGATTGTGAGGAGATGTTTGCTGTATGTAACAACACATGTTTTAGTCCTAAAAACGTGTCACATCGCTTAGAGCACCTTTAACCTTAAATTAAATATCGAAGTATTAATCTGTGTCGGGCAGTAGCTTCACTACAAATTAATAAACTAGTTTAACTACATTTAGTAGCGTGGCTGTAGTGAAGCTAAAGCATGAGTATTCTGAATCTGATAGCTTAATTTAGCTTTTTTTTGGCAGTGAAGTGATCCTTAAAGTTATATTATCAAGCATCAGCTCATATCAGCTCTCTAGGCTGTCCATTGGAAGATCAGTTCATTGCAAAAATGTAATGCATTTGATGTGCCAGTCATGCCATAACAAAAAAAGTCCACAATGTATGATCACATCACAGTAAACGGGCATACAGTAGGCTATCAATATCATATATCAATAGGCTATTTACTAATCAGTTACTATTGTATAGCTATTGAGAGAGCTGTTAGTTAATCAGTACAGTAACAGTCTTAGAAGAAAGTTGGATTATTAAATATAGACCTTTTGTACATCAGAAATGTAGCTGTTTTGAACTACTGTCATTTTTAGCTACATTTGGTCTTAAATAGCTTTGGTGTAGTGAAGTTTCATCTGATGTGGAGTAACTGGTAGGTGCTTAGTTAACTACATTTCCTGATTAGCATGCCCAACTGGTTATAACATATTGTTATACAGACAACTGAGGATAACAAAAGAGACAGGCAATATTATTGCACATAGGCTATACACATGAAAGAAGTCAGAAGAGGAACCAATCAAATGTAGCCTACAGTAGGCCTATGTAGCCTGTGAGACAGATGGACAATGACAAAAAGTTCTACGCTGTTACATTTTTTAAATGTTTTCAAAAGTTGGGCCTACTGTAAAACTTTTCAGGGTTTCTTGAATATATTCTAGTGCTACAGTATTTCAAGAAAAGGAGCAAGTAGTGGATTGTACTTTTAAAATGTGAAATTGGTGGATTTATAAAACCTTGCCATTTTGTGTGCATACACCTGCAGGAAAGTGTCCCTCATCTTTTTGAGATGTCCAGGAAAGTGTCCCTCGTTTGAGATTGAGGGAGTTGGCAGCCCTAGTAAGGTTGTTTACAAGAATTTCTCAGTTTCTTCCTTTTGGTCACCTCATCGTTGTCACACACCTATTCCACCCATTTACACACACACACACACACTGAATCCACTCTCTTCATTCTCAGTGTTGTTATTATCTTCCTTGTCAATATTTATTGACAGAAAGAGCTATTGAGAACCATAATCTTTGTCTTCTTCTCACACACTCACACACACACACACACACAATGTCACCCATGTACTGTAACATTATCCAGGGGTAGGTACAGTAGCTTTGCTCAGAACAAATCTCTTTCCCTATTACTGTAATTTCCTCTTTTTATCTATCTGTCTATCTATCTATCTATGCCTTTCTTTCTCTCCCTCCTTCTCTCTGTGATCTCTCTCTCTACTGAAGCCAGTTCTCTCAGCATGGGGTTAGTGGGGGCATCTGTCTGCCCGCCTGTCCTCCATTACAACAAGGTGCTGAAGGAGACAAGATAGAAATGGAACAGTGTGAGAGTCATGTGCTGTGTATGTGTGTGTGTGTGTGTGTGTGTGTGTGTGTAGAGAGACGAGAAAAGCTACTAAAAATTGATTACTAGTTTTTAATACAATACATTTTAATAAGATAAAATAAATATATAATAAAGTAATTGTAGGAATAAATTGTAACATTTTAGCAATAAATCGTGAGAAGTGTAAGGGCTCTATATAAACCCAATTGAGCATTCATATTAATTTGCTTTTTGGTTCTGTTTGTGAGCAAATTAATCAGAGAAGAGCACTGTAGACAGAAACTGGAATAATGGTTTGCAACTGACTGACATCTGTGGGAATCATGCTGCATCTATTGGGGTTGTGCAGTCCTTCAACTTGTCTCAACTGAAGGACTAGGGCAGCTCTCATAATTTAAAGGGGTTTGGAGGTAGTCAGTTAAACCTCGGAAAGGCAATACAGTCAGTTGTTAGGGGCATTAATCAATAGGGTGATGTAATTAGTTGGGAGATGATTGACATATCATAGAGTGAGAAGTAAGCCTACACAGAGGGGTATAAAAATAAAAATGATCTCTTTGCATTGTTCCTTCAGACTATACACCTGTTAGCGACATGACTTGAGCATCTACCGAATAAAGCTGAGCTCTGTGATTTCTCACTTACCACCAACTCTGCTGGAGTTAATTTTGCACAACGTTATCAAATCAAGTGAAGTTAAGCACTAAATAATTAAAGTATGGGAAGAAAGTAATAGAACAGGGATGGCACAAGCATTCTGAGTAAGGGGAGGAGGGGGGGGGGATCAGCCTTTTGAACAGATTTGTTAATGCGCGCACCGATCAAATTTGGCCATTTTTAAAGGAGAAATCCTGTGTGATCCTGTGTCAATTCATAGCCATTATTCATTGTGTTGCCTGTTCATATATGTTGCATGAAATTTCTGGTTCTATTTCTTAAAGACAGCACTTGGTGACCTCGAAATGGCTTTTTTTTTTTTAAAGCCACCCTAAAACAGGCATAGTAATGTCGCTGTAATAGACTAACAATTACCTGTATCATTATTTCCTTTAATACAACTTGTGTCTCGAATGTCCAGTCATTCTACATCTGTTTGTCCCTCCATACCTGTCAATCCTTCTGGTGAGCTTTTTAAAAAAAATGACGACACTCTGGAGTTGGTCTGGTGTGTATGTGTGTGTACATGCATGCTTGAGTGTGTGTTTGTGTGTCTGCATGTGCACGTGCAGGAGTGAAGAATCCCCAAGGTAAAGGTCAGGTTTATGGTTGTGTGTGATCTTTGTGTGGAATCTGTCACTAGTGTGATGACCAATAAACAAGTCCAATGACCCACAAACACCAACAAATATCCAAACATGAGCACGTAAACAGTGTGTAAATCTTTTTTTTTCTTTCTTCCGCACAAACACACACAGACATTGCCCTCTAAGTTTACAAAACTGCTTTAACCTTAACTTAAACTTACATGTAACACAATAAATACAGTAATTAGAAATTGACCAGATTTTAAGCATTACATTTTAAAGCCTCACACATCATGATCTAATAAGAAAGAACGAGGAAAAGAAATGCATTCACATTTTTAGCTTGACCCCACATATTAATAAAATAGGAAATTGCGCTAACTCAAAATTTCAGATAAAGGTGTGTGTATAAATGTGTTTTACTTGAGGGCAAAGAGTTTGCTTGATATTGCTATCAGGCTCTACTGTCAGAGTACTGTTGACTGTACTGTCAACCTGTCAGAGGTGCAGGGTTACTTAGTACATTAAATGTTTTTGTTATTCAAGTAGAGATATTGCACTGTGAGGATGCATGTATTTTGCCATTAGCACAGACAAAGACATAAAACATTGTCTAGACCTTTAAAAGAGAAATGCTACGCAATATTTTTGCAGTACATGTCTGTACAACACTTGTCAACTATCAGCTCAGGGCCAGTCCTCCTAGAGCAACTAAGGGTCAAGCACACTGCTCAAGGGCAAGTGGTGGTAGCTGTAACGATTTCCAGGCTACTAGCATGCTAGCCAGGTTCCTTAACCATTACGCTACCACTGCCCAACAGACCGCAAAATTCAGATTAAAACACACACATACACACACATACTGTACACACAGAGATATGGCCTGGCCTCTCCCAGCCCCTGGCCTGGCCTGTCTGCAGCATTATTTATTCATACATCATGTTTTATTCAATACCATCAAACAAGTCCACCGGCGTGTACACACATACACACACACACAATCTCTTACAGACACAGAAATAATTCCATCCTCACACACACACACGCACAGTCTCATTTACAGTTTTCTCTCTCACTCACTCGCTCTCCCACACACACACGACCACACGGACACAGACACAATATCCACACACCCCGACACGCATCCTTTTTACGCACACTAACCCAAATTCCTGACTTGACTCACTGACATACAATCTCACTCTACCCCTCTCTCCAATACACACCCACCATCCATATCCATGCTTCTCTGGCTCGGGCCAACACACACGCTACAGAAATGTAGCTTGATTTGCAAACTTGCTGATATGATACTCCCACGCTGGCTGAATGACATTCTTCCCCTCACACCCAGCATACAATCTCTTTGCATGATCCCAAATTTCCCTTGAGATCTTACCTTTCCTTTAGGATCAATAAATTCAATCTGCTCAGTCTGTCTATGTCTGATTGATTGTAATCCAATCAAATCAAATGTGACATGCTAGAGGTACAGGTATGTACATTTCCCAGTGCCAGCAGCCATCTCAGTGTGCCAATAAACAAATCAGTTGTTTCCTGGGTACTGGCTTATTAGGCCTACATTGTTCCCAATAAGACATTGACATAGATTCTGAATAGGCCAACATCTACATGAGTACAAAAACATTTACATTTAAATCATTTACTCATATCTTGTAGTTACTCCTCATTACAGTCTCCACAAAATCAGAGACAACACACAGAGCTCAAGACACATATTTACAGGTCAGAAAATATGTTGGTAATCATGACGTACTGAAGTAAAGCTCTTCTAAAAACACAGAAGCTCTGATGTGAAGAATGCATATTTTCAATATTGCAAAAATACAAATGGACATGTTTCTTGGTCCGTACTGAGGGCTGGAAAAACAGTCTACGCTGCTAAAATCCGGACAAATGGCCATCCATAAAAACAGTATTGGGCATGATTATTAATCAATCTTTTAATGTAGGCTAATATAACTCAGCTTGTTAGAATGAAGCCCATTCTGGCTCACTTCACGATAGCCTCCATTGCCATTGCATCACCAATCTATCTTCTTCAGAGTCTTTGGCCTCTAACGGGCCTCCATCACCTTGCTTTATACTGGATGGAGAGAATTCTCCTTTATTCATGAGCCTGCTCCATGAGATGGGGTTACAGCCTACGTGTCTAAGGTGTACACTGCGCTCTGCCAACATGACTGGATCATATTACGATTGCTGGAGGAAGTTTACGTGGAAAGGACTATAAAGGCATTTTTGGGGTGGGGGGACAGGGGTGTGGAAGGGGGTGTTGGTTGGAAATGAACGGAAGGATTTGAGAGTGATTGGGTCAGAGGGACTGTTTCCATGCTGAAGAGGTAGACAGACTGGACTGGTGCTGTTGCAGAGACAGGTAGATGAATCTTTCATGGAGCGGTGTGTTACACTCATCTGGGACTGCCAAGTCTCTCAGTTTCTGTGTCTGTGTCTCTCTAATTCACTCACACACACACACACCACACAAACACTCTTATTAGGAATAAGGTCATCTCTGTTTTGCCAGGTAATAAGGGCTAATGGCCGTCATAACCCATCCCTAGGTCTCACCCAATTTCACACACACACACACTCACAAACACACACACACACAAAGAGAAAGAGAGATTTTTCTCATCCTGTAACTCCTTGGATTTTACCGTACTGCGTACTGCTTGCCAGTCCAAAGTGATGGCACTCTTCCTCTACCCTCCACCCCCTTCTTTTTACAACAGTAGTTTGTTCCGTATGGTGTAAGCCACCACCGACCATGTTCTATTTCAGAGGGCACTTTACCTTTAAGAGAAGGGGGGGTCGCTTGTTGGTGGCGGGGTATACATTAATATCTTATGAGCGCATTTAGCGAAGAGAGCCATGCGGATAGGCAGAGCTTCACTATCAGCCCCACTGTGGAGAGTGCTGGCCAGCAGAACATCGACAGACTGGCTCTGACCATCAGAGAGAGATAGAGGGAGAGAGAGAAAGGTTGGGAGGGAGGGAGAGACGGAGAGAGAAAAACGGAGGATGAAAACAGACAAGATGCAGAGAGGAGCAAAAGACGCGTGAAGGAAGAAGAGGAAAAAGCACAAGAAGAAGTAGAAGGAGGAGAAGGATAAAAGGGAAGAGGGGAGGAGAGAGGAGTGGAGAGGAGGAGGAGGAGAAGAATCGACCAGCACAAGGCAGGTGTGTCGCGTTGCAGAATGGGAAATGCTCCCTTCCAAGGCATGTCCACTCTCTCTAAGCCCTGTGTGTGTGTGTGTGTGTGTGATTCTTTACTCTTCTGTACATGTGGCTGGTTTTATTTATAACACCCACTGTTTCAGTGTGTTTGTTTTGCAATGCTGTTTCTCTTCCTCCTCAGGGAAACAGGGCGAGGGGGCTAAACATACCATTGCTTTTATCTCAACCTGCATCTATTCGCTATGTCCATCAGTGGTTCAATGTCTGTCTGTCCGTGTGTGTGTGTGTGGATATTTATGTTCACACTGTGTGTGTGTTTGTTTGTGTGTGTGATGAGAATATTTTTATGCTTAGGAATATGTGTGTGTTTGTGTGTGTGTGTGTGTGCTGTATGTGCTCATGTGCTCTCTGGTCCTGGTCAGATGTGGTTGGCATATATGATGAGTGTGTGTGAATGTTGGGGGATTTACAGAGTCGCAGAGTGTGGTGGGCTTTCAGTGACACTGTCCTGCAGAGTGGGCGAAAGAAGGACTACAGAGAAGTTGAAGAGAGAGGGAGAGAGAGACAGAAAGAGGGATCAGAGGACAGGATGATAGAGGTGTGGCACTGGCTTGGAGGAAGATAGGTGCCAGATCAAAGGCTTCTGAAAAGAAAGAGGGAGGCAGATGGGAAAAGAGAGAGAAAGAGAGGGAGAGAGAGAGAGACACAGAGAGAGAGAGAGAAAGAGAGTCGGAGGGCGATAGAGAGAGCAAAATGAAAAGACCAAAGGAAAAATAAATGAGCTGAGGACCATTTCTCACACTGCTCAGAGGAAATGTAACTTGGAGGGAGAAAAAGTGTCTTTCACTTTTTTCTTTTTTTCCCTTACAAGAAAGTCTGCAGTGGGAAGCACATGAGGATGAGGATTAGAGGGAGGGAGCAAGGGGGGAGGAAGAAAGTTTCTTGGTGGAAAACTGGATGTTCATCATTGACATACAACAGGTAGATAGATTATAGATTGATTGACAGACTGATTGATTGATTGTTTGATTCATTGACTGGCAATAAAGCCATAGAGTATGAGTTGTGTGAGTTTAGAGAGAGCCTGAAGGTGTACTGCTGCTGTGGAAAAGTACTGCAGGGTATCCGGGGGGATAGATTGAGAAAGAAAAAGACAGAGAAAGAGAGAGATGGGGAACGGGGGAGAGAGAGATGTGACTGCAGGTCTGGATGAGTACAACACATCCTTAAGACGTCTCCTCCTGACACCCGTTCTTAAGGACCCACAGCTGAACACGTCTCCTCACCCACTTGTCCACTTCACCCTCCCCGCACGGGATTCAGCACCCACCTGCTCGAGCAGACACGAACGCTGACATTTTTACCCGAGTCTTGCTCATGGAACTCAGACTGCAGGGGAGATCCTGAGGCGAACACAGGTGGGGAGCGAGTTCGATCGGTAGATGCCTCAAGGGAGAGAGAGAGAGAGAGATAGAGAGAGAGAGAGAGAGAAGGGGCAGGGGGCAGTGCATCACAGTAGGCTGCTAAAAGCCCCATACATCCACAGAATGTCACAAGTGAGAGATGGGGTGAGCAAACAGTCTCCATGGAGTCCAGAGTCCACAGTCCAATAAACTGTGAGGCTCTCTCTCTCTCTGTCAGGGAACGAGGGATCAGCTGCCTGGTTGGAACAGCAAGGATAGGAGGCACTACGACTGCAGTCACTGCTATGGAGATTCTATCTCTCTCTTTCTCTCAATCTCTCTCACTCCATCTCTCTTCTCTTCTCCAACATTTTGCTCTCAGGAGAGAATAATAAAAATAATAATAATAATATCTTGGTTTTATATAGCGCCTTTCAAAATACCCAAGGTCGCTTTACAGTATGTAGGCATGTGTAATGTAAGCATGTAAGTGGGGGAGGGGGGGACTAGAGGCCAAAGGCCTCTGTGAAGAGATGTGCTTTGAGGTACTTTTTAAACAGGGGTAGTGAGGGGGCACATTGGACATGAGGGGGTAGCTTGTTCCAGAGAGTGGGGGCAGCTACATTAAGGGCTCTGTCGCCAAAGGTCTTTAGTCTGCTGCGGGGGACGGTCAGCTGGCCCTTGGAAGAGGACCGCAGGGATCTCAGAGGGGTGTAGGGATGGAGAAGGTCAGTAAGGTATTGGGGAGCCAGTCCATGGAGAGAATGTCTTTCACAGCAAAAGATATTTGTGGGAGCGAGGATTATACACTACAGACTACGTAAAGAAAGAAAGAAGGAAAGAAAGAGAGGGAGGTATGAAGGGGCAGAGGATGGATGATAATGGAGTAATGTAGGCGTAGAATGGAAAGAAGGAGGAAGAATAAAATGGATGTAAGGAGAAAGGGAGGAGTGCAAGGAGCGATGGTGGAGGTAGCATTTGGCAATTGAGGGTGTCCTTGAGCAAGATAGTACACAAAACTGCTCCCGCTGAGCAGGCTGGCACCTTGCATGGCAGCCTCTGCCACGGGTGAGCGAATGAGTAAATGTGAGCCACACATGGTAAAGTTCTTTGAGTGCTAGTAGGAGTAGACTCGCGATGGTACAGTAAATGCTGACAATTTAACAAGGAGCATAGAGAGGAGAGAGAGAATCAGAACAAGTTATAACTACATGACTAAACATGAGGTATAGCAACACTGTAATGATATCATCAATGATGGGCAAATGGTAAAAAGAGAAGGAGTGCAAGAGAGTGAGTGAGTTAGACAAGAGAAAGAGAGAATGAATGAGATGGTCTATGAGAGGGGTGAAGAGCTTCAGTCTTTTTGTTTTGGGTGGTAACAGATGGGTCTGACACCATGGCATTACTAGTAGAGCCCTTCTCTGCGCAACCCCCATTTTAAGGTTGGGTGCAAACACACACACACACGCCAATCCCATACTTCCAGCAGACACACACCGTTTTACACAGAAATAAAGCCATTTCCACACAAACAGCAAGGCTGGATGTCAGTGCAAACAGTTCTCATGGCTTTGCTTTATCTCTCACATTATCTCTCTATCTGTCTGTCTGTCTGTCTATCTGTATATCTATATGTATTTCTCTTCCTCCTTTCTCTCCCTCCCTCTCTCTACTGAAGCCAGATCTCTCAGCATGGGGTTAGTGGGGGCATCTGTCTGCTCGCCTGTCCTCCATTACAAAAAGGTGCTGAAGGAGACATGATGGAAATGCTACTGAGTGGGAGTCATGTGCTATGTGTGTGTGTGTGTGTGTGTGTGTGTGTGTGTGTGTGTCCTAGCTCAAACTATTTTCTCATTAGATGGTTCAGAAATGTTTCTTCTATCTGCCTGTTTCTCTCCCTCTCTCTCACACACCTATAATCCCACATTATTTGCAGTTGCCTCATGTGTGCTTGTTTCGTGTAGGTTTGTTCTCTACCACTCGTTTATCACCCCGACAATAACCCCAACAATGCTGTACGCCCATGTCAACAGAGGGAGGCTACATCTGGTTTGCCATACCCTCATCTCTGGCTCCATACCCTCACCCTGCCATACCCTCATCTTTCCCTCCATTTTCTCTGTTTTACAACCTCTTTCCCTTTCTTTCACACTGTTCTCTGTTTTACAACATCTTTCCCTTTCTCTCACACTGTTTTCTGTTTCTTTGCTCTCAAGCTATCTGAATCATCTTTTTACACAGACCTACAAACAGAGTGTTTTCTCCCACACTTTGAGCACCATAGAAAATCACCCCAACACCTGATCACACACTCTATACAGGTGGTCTTGTGCATGTTGCTGTGCAACTGCTATACAATAGTGAGCAGTATCATGGTCAAATCGTCATGCTGCTGTCTCCCGCTCTTTGTATATGCCAAACACACACACACACACACACACATACAAAGAAGAAGCAGCCATAGATGAGGCAGTTGCGAGATGATCATTAGACAGTGAAAGACTCCCTTATCCAGTGCTCAGCTCAGAGAGAGAGAGAGAACAAGTGCCAGGAGAGATCGGCTGGAAAACACAGATAGAGGAAGAGGGAGCAAAAGAGAGCGGGAGGGAGAATGTGGCAGGCTCATGCACGACTCGTCCCTTCAGACTGCGAGGATTAGACAGTCAGACACACACACTCACACACACACACACACACATACTCACACTGAGACCCAGCCCTCTGTCTGTGAGATTACTGTACAGCAGCAGTGGCAGCAGTAGCATCCATCCGCATTTCCTCAGCACAGCACAGCTCAGTCCAGCACTGAGCAGAGTGTAGAGCATGTTCACAGCATAGTACAGCAGGACTGCACTGCTCCATGGACCTCTAGCACACAGCACAGCGCAGCACTATAGAACACAGGCAGGTAGGTAGGCTACTTAGCATGTTTCTCACTCAAGACGCTCATTATGTAAATGCCAATGGGAAATGGGGAAGTGGAGAGGGTGGGCGGGGGTGCAGTCGAGATGCTTGCTTGTCCGTGTCCTTGATGCTGCTGCAGTTTTTTTTTTTTGCTTCTTACTCTCTTTCCTTCTTTTATTTCTGTCTCTCCCACTCACCATCTCTTTGTCTCTCGCCCTCTCGCTCCCTCACCGTGGTTTTGCATGCTGGAGTAGTGGAAACGGTGTGCGCTCCGGGACTTGTTCAGCAGAAGCACGAGGGAGGAGGTAGGAGGAGGAAAGGGTGGGGGTGCAGAGAGTGGACGCACGCGGCTTGTTCGCTCCTTCGGACCCTGGAGCGGTTCACAGACGGTGAGTTACACGTCCATCGACCGTGCCCTAGTCCAAACGGTGTTGACCTTGGTCGGTGTAATAACACGCGCGAAGGAAAAAAAACACATGCACGGCGCAGCGCGGAGCTAAATGAGTCGCGGCTTTTAAACTGATCAGCGGAGCGTGGCTAATCCATTTATCTGACAGTCAAGTTAGCCTATAAATATCCGGCTATCTGCAGAATGCTATCGGTGCTCCAACCGCACCGGTGTAACAGCTCACCGGCTGCGTCCGCTGTTCCGAGTTCTCTAGGTTAAGGCACCACGTAATCATAACGTTACCGGCAGCTTGCAGGTAAACTGACTAGGCTACAGAGCCTGGACTGATGTTTCTTTGATCCCTAAATTTAGGCTACCTGATATTTGTATGTTTTCTGCATTCGTAGGAGATTTGTAATTGTCTCACATAAATTACAGATAGTCATCCCACGCGTTAGCCCTCTGCTCAGGAAAACACAAAACACTATTTTTATCAATTAATGTTAAACCACCCTGCAGCTGTTGCAGATGCGGCACTTCTCTTTTCCTCCACCTCTCCCTCCCTCTCTCCTTCCCTCTCATCTTCTCTCTCGCTTCCCTTTCTCCTCTCTACCTCTGCGTGGGAGAGCTTTCAAGTATCCGGCGGCTATTGCATGTCTGTGTGCGTGTGTGTATGTGTGTACAACCTCATGTGTGCGTTCACATTTAAGTGAGTGATTGCAATGTGTGTGTGTGTGTGTGTGTGTGTGTTAACATGAAGTCTGTGCAGCTGACTCCAGAGCCTCGTCTTCTTCACGCCTGTGGAGTCAATGCATTTTTAAACAGTCTCCATTGAGAGTCGTTTGATGTCAGTTTGATGTCAGATTGAGAGTCCTGAGAGAGAGGGGGGATTTCGCTTCTCTTCCATCCTCTCCTCTGTACATGTCTGGTTCTGCTCTATACTCATCAGCTCCATTATGGAATGCAACAGTGCTGAGTATGTGTGTGTGTGTGTGTGTGTGTGTTGTAGTTGATTTGTGTCTGGACTCTAAACAAATAATTGTGTGGGTAAAGCAGCTTGTAATTTTCTAGCCTAGTACTGTAATTGGAGGACGTATAGCCCGGCCTGTGTGTGTGTGTGTGTGTGCGCACGCATTCTTGTGATGTGCAGTATGTCACAGTGGAGGGGTCAGCTGCTGAACCATCATTAAGGGTAGGATCAAGCACACACCTGTGCAACACAGTCTTGATTTCTAACTAATTATGACACTCTCTGTGTGTGTGTGTGTGTGTGTGTGTGTGTCTGTGTGCGTGCGCTCTCTCATTCTCTCACAGAGAGAGAGAGAGAGAGAGGGTCGGTTGGTATGTCTGCACAAGTGCAATATCATCACACCGTTTATGTGTGGGTGTACAATTAATGTGTTGTCTTGATCTATGGAACTGCCAGCAAATCCACTGGCTGTTGATTGAGACATGAGCTTTTACAAGGTCAAAGGGGGGTTTGCAGAGTCAATCATAAATATGTAGGCTCTGTCCCCCCCCCCCCCCCCCCCCCCCCCCCCCCCCCCCCCCCCC
>JAGFZM010000128.1:39921-53670 GCA_017657215.1 Limnothrissa miodon | reverse complement strand
TCTCCCTCTCTCTCTCAGGGTGTGTGTGTGTGTGTGGGGGGGGGGGGTTATGTGAGTACTTGTTTGATATTCAAACGTAAATTTAAACTGGACAGTTGTAGCCTCCTCTTGAGAGTATCTACAAATTGTATTTTAGACATTTTAGTTCCATTAGGGTAAGGTGTGTGTGTGTGTGTATGTGTTTGAGGTGTGTGTGTGTGTTGTGTGTGTGTGAGAGAGAGAGAGACAGAGAGAGAGAGAGAGAGAGAGAGAGACAGGCAGACAGAAGGAGAGAGAGAGAAAGAGTGTGTCGGTGTGTAGGTGTGTGTGCATGTGTATATATATTTGTGTGTGTGAGTTGTGTGTGTGTGTGTACAGAAGCCAGAGGATACATGCTGCTGACCTCTGCAATGTTCTCTCTCCTGCTGAGTGTGGCTGAGGTCCAGGGTACTTATCACAGAGTCTCATTCAAGCTGGCTACACACACATACACACACACTCACAAGCACACACACACACACATGTACACATCGTCTGGCACACAGGCGTATGCATTAAAATACAGATGCACAGGTAAACACACTAATTTTACAGTTTTTATTTTCTTAATGTACAGTTTGTTCTCAAATCAATTATCAAATTTAGTGATTGCCAGCACATATGAATACTGACAGAACTCTTTTTCTCTCTGTGTCTCTGTTACACACACACACACACACACACACACACACTCAGACAAATAGAGCAGTACCGCAGACAATTGCAAAGCAAATGCTAGCTCAACTCCTGTACCACAGCATACATATTCATGAGTGTGAGTGTGTGTGTGTGTGTGTGTGTGTGTGTGTGTGTGTGTGTGTATGTGTGTGTGTGTGTGTGTTCCGACATCTTGACCTTTTGCACTCAAGCTGTTCAGGGATCTGGTTGTGTCACCACAAACACTACCCATCATGGCATACAGACCCAGCTTGTATTCTACTCACTCGTATTCTACTTCTCTTTCACTCTCTATCAATGCAGTTCCTTTCAGTTCAAGCCAAGCTGACATACAACAATACAACATTATAAAATATTTGGTATTTGATATATTTTATATATTTAGCTCAATAGATCTGCTGATGAAATAGATCAATGAAAAAAATAAAGAAAAAAGAAACTCACAGAGATCTAAATACCATGTAAATATATGAACTATAAAAAAGAAACTATAGGCCTAGTTGAGGTAAAAAAAAAATAAACCTTCTTTGCTTTTGGTATGAAAAGACACTTATTATCAGTTGGTGATGGTTATTGGTCAGTATGGTGATGTACTGTACATTCATTCAGAATTCTAAGTGGAGAGTTTCTGTTGGAGTTTTTGGCTTTCATCCCTTGAATGAAAACATTTTATAACATTTTTGGTACCGTACATGATGCCCCAAAGTTGGCATTGCATTGCCATATGAAAGAATCAGCTAAATCATCAAACTGAACATTTTCAGCCAGACTTTGATTGAATTGTTACATTGATTTGTGGATTTTTGTTATCATAACATGCTTCCTGTGTCTTCTCATGCCTAATGATGTGATTGTCAAATGCAAGTCATAGTTAGCAACCTAAATATCTTTTCCCAGTCCATAGTGGAATTGTATCTATGACCTCCTAAATTATAATATTTTTTTTCTGAAAGAACCATCTTATTGGATTTCCCTGAATTCCCTGAGATTTGAAGTTTGTGAATAATTCTCAGAATTGACACAGTTTCTTTTAATGCTTGGAGATAGAATCAAAAGGTCATCTACAAATAGCAGACATTTAATTTCTCTTGCTTGTAATATTGCATATTCCCTAATTACTTTTGCAATTCCTTAAAAAGTTTAAGAATGGCTAGACTCATTGTCTTTATCTAGTGTGCTTTCTAATGTGTCAGTCAGTTCCCTGGCTTATCCTAATTCAGTTAGTCTTGTTGGTATATTGTGTATTTTAGTCTGCCCTTCTCTTCATTGCAGCTTTTCTCTCCAGCTGTGTTTTCTTTCTCTATGATTCTGTCTCTCTCCTTCTGTTTGCCTTACAAACAAACAAACACACACACACACACACACACACACAGACACTTTCACCGACCTGTACAAAGGCGATCTGTCATTAACCGACACAACCACAGTACGGTACACACTGTCCTTTTCTTGTTCCTGCCCATCAGAAGCAGAGGGAAACAACCTCCCATTGTAAGATATTGCACTCCCATAATTACTGGGCCTAATTAAATGCCTCTAATTGCCCATCTGTGCGCAGGGGGCCTTTTGTAAACAGAGACATTAGGCCAGTTGTGGAATCGCCCAAGGAGGTGACTGAGGGAGGTTGTACGCACACTCTAAGGGCACACTCAGGATTGCAGAGATGCTATGCAAAAACCTTGCTGCTGCAGGATGCATGTGTCACACTCGAAAGACATGTCAACACCACACACACACACACACACACAGTCACAGACTTTGCTGCAAGGTTATGGAATTACTCAAAGACTGAGAAACTGGGATGATGACTGTATAGAGTATATGTGTGAGTGTGTGTGTGTGTTTGTGTATGTGTGTGTGTGTGTGTGTTCAGGTGTTATACTGTATGATGGTGCAGTTTCTCTGTTATTGCCTAAAGGCTGATGTGTTCAGTTCTAAAGGTTTGTCTAAATGAAAGTATGTGTGAGTGGGTGTGCGTGTTGGTGTGCGTGCATATGTAAACATGAGATTATTTGTATTTAAACAGAGATTTGTAAATAGATTATATTTGGGGTGTCAGAGGGTCAGCCTGTCTGGCAAGGGAAAGAGTGAAGTACATATTTTAATGAGCTTATGCTTTTATTAAATAGGCTGATTGGGATGTACAGTCTTATAGATATTTAGGCTGTAAAGATGGATTATTCTTGATTTGTGTGTGTGTATGTTTGTGTTTGTGTGTGTGTGTGTATGAGAATGTGTATTTGGTGTGCGATTAGACATAAATGTGTGTGTGTGTGTGTGTGTGCGTGCGTGTGCATGCACATGTTTTTGTCTGTTGTATGTACTGTAAGACATGCTTGGGAATGTGTAAGTGGTAATCATTAATTTGTATGTGTGGTTATAGCTAATGTGGTCCTGACTATCCTTCTCATTGGAACGGTATGCCAGGACTGTGAGACTCAAATACCCATGAAATCTGTCAGGAATGTGAATGTGTGTGTGTGTGTGTGTGTGTGTGTGTGTGTGTGTGTGTGATTAGGGAGACCAAACAGCTGGGCACAGCTGCCACATCAGTCTTGAAATATATGTTCCTGAACTCTGATTGGTTAGTGCTTGACATGCCAACCAATCTAAAAGGGGAAGGGGTCCTCTTTGATTGTCTAACTATTAGACTGAGATACTTACCTACAGACACACACACACACACACACACACACGTTGCAATAGACCCAACAGTAACCAGCCAGTTATAATGGGGATGTATTCATTTAAAAGACAATGAACATGATGGATGTGAGTATATTTGTGTGTGTGTGTGTGTGTGTGTGTGTGTGTGTGTGTGTGTGTCTAATCTACATTCAAATACTTTTAGATCTCTTTATTAACATTTCAAGTATGTAGTATGTTTGATTTATACTGATTCATTTCCCACTCACTCTCTGACTGTAAAGTTTGTTTTTGTGTTTATGTGCAGATTTTTTTCTGTGGGCCATAAGCTTAATATTACATTTTTACTTTTCTATCATTGCTGCAATAGATCTGTGTGTGTGTGTGTGTGTGTGTGTGTATGTGCGTTCATGTGCATGTGTGTGTGTGTTTGAGAAAGGGAGTGAAAGGGACTATACAGGTTTTCTCTTGGTGTTTTGTATTTATATGTGCTCTGCTCCACTGTGCCATAAAACTGATGAACCCTCTCTGTAGGACTGCTCTCTTTCCACTGCTCCATAAATCACTCACGTTATACTATTAGACCTGCTGTGTGTGTGCTTACATATGTGTGTGTGTGTGTGTGTGTGTGTGCATGTATGTGTATCTGTGTGTGTGTGCGTGCGTTTACATGTACATTATGTACACGCGCCACCTTAAGATGTATGTAGATTGTTGCCGCATATCGACTGACTTTCAATATTTAACTCTGTTCCCTATGCATATATGCATGTGGATTTATGACAGTCCACGACTACTGTACGTCTTGCATTTGCCACTGACGTATTTGTTATTCAGCATTCATTTAGATAATGATCCTTGCCGACATATTGAATCATTTTATTACACATTACATGCATCATTTATATGTAATGTTATGTGTTTATAGACTTATTGAAATGTGCGGCATGATGCACTGTATTCATAACGCCCAGTGTTGGCAGGGATTGCGTGGTGGTTTACGGTTTGGTGCAGTCCCGGCCTTGCTGTTGAGATAGCTGAGATCTTCCGCCACAGTTTATCCTTCCGTAGTTTTCGGCGCTTGGTGCTCATGTCATGCTGGTATTGCGTGGTTCACGGACATTGCTGTAGTTGTCGGGGCTCTGTGCTCATGTCGTAATGGTTCGCTGGTTGTTGCTCTCTGTGTCTGCATCGCCGCCAGCTTGTTTGGCGCTCATATTGCGACTAATGGGCTGTGTTATGGCACCGCACTGCTGTTAAACATTCCTGGAGACATTAGGCACTGTGCTGTTGTTGAGGACCAGAGGAAGGACTAGTGCATGCAATGCATTATCTACACACACACACACACATACACACACACACACACACACACACACACAAACACTATTGTTAGTCCAAAAGGTACCGGTAGATTACACCATTCCACTCATCCCACTCACACAGTCCTTGGTGATCACTAAGTAGTTGAAGAAAAACAGTCTAGACAGTACCACCCCCAAATGCTGTCCCCCCTCCCCAGACACACACACACACACACACACACACACACACACCTCTACACACACACACAGACATTCTCCCCTTGAGTGTCTTGGCTCTCCATTAAGTGTGTGTGTGTGTGTGTGTGTGTGCATGTGGGTGGATCTTTGCTCTCAGCACATCTGCTGCATAAAGAGATGAAGCTAATTAGGGGATAGAGTGTCTCTTTCTCTCTCTGCCTTTCTCCATCTCTCTCTCACTCTCTCTTTCTTTCTCTATCCCTTTTTCTTTTTCTGATTTCTCCCTTCTTTTTCCCAGCCAATAGACGTTGTTTCTATCCATTTTCTCTCTCCTCTACTTCATAATTTCTCTCCCTCTCTCTTTTCTCTCCGGTTTCTTCTAACATCCCCCCTCCCCCTTTCCCCATCCCTCTCTCTCTCTCTCTCTCTCTCTCTCGCTCTCGCTCTCTCTCTCTTGCTCTCCCTCTCTCTGCCCCTCCTCCTCTCATGTGCTGAAGTTAGGTGGTATAATTGGCAAAAGCAGGCAACAGCTGAATAACCTCAAACTCTAAATGATTCCCTCGTGTCTGAAAGTTTTCACCATAACAGCTTGCCGCTCTTTTGGCAGCCTGCTCTCTTGTGTTCAATGAACACACACACACACACACAAACACTAAAACAACACTACATCACAAGATAATGGAGAGAAGTTTCTAGAACAAAATATATATAAAGGTGGTTGAGTGTGTGCGTGTGTGTATAAGGTGTGTGTAGAAGAGAGCATGTTCTGTATAATGGTGATGGGTACTCCCACTGCTCTTGTGCTTGTCTTGTTTTTTTCTTCAACCCACTTTTCTCTTTCTTTCTCCCTCTATCATTCCCTTTCTCACTCTCCCTCCCTCCCTGTCTCCCTCTCTTGACCTTTTTTAAGGTGTATTCATTTTGCTCCATATCAATACATGTCTGTTAGACAAACAATATAATAAATCATCAGTCTGTCTTCTCACTTCGTTTCTTTGTTTCTTTTCCTCTTCCACTCTCAAATTATTTCACCTGCTTCCTCCAACTAACAATCTCCCAATATCCCATCTCTCTCTCTCTCTCTTCGGTTCTCTCTGATCTTTTTTCTCCCTATTGCATTAGATGCCCCAGACTTTCATTTTCCTGTCTGCCAGTTTCTTATTTTCTTTTTTTGTCTATTTGTCTTCTTTCTTCACCTATTCTCCTCCCACCTTCTCTTCCTGTGTCCCTCTTTTTCATCATTCATCCTACTTTCTAGTGCTTATACTATCTTTTCTCTTTTCTTTCTTCTTCCATGTTTGAAGTTTTTAAAACATCATAAGTTGAGTTGAGACATTTAATTCTCTCTCCCTTCTTCCCTCTTGTCTTTCTCTCTCTCTTTCTCACTTAGGCTCGGACACCGCGACACTCCCAGCCGTCTCCGGTGTCGTTGGCTGACCAGGCAGGCCGCGTGTCCTTTGCTTCGGCTGAGAGCCTGGAGACTATGTCCGAGTCGGACGTGCCTCTCGGCTTTAGCCGAATGAACCGCCTGCGCCAGAGCCTGCCCCTGGCCCGCTCACCTAGCCAGACCAAGCTCCGTGCGCCAGGTCTGGTAACGCCCTCAACCCACTGACAACACCCCCCTAACCCCTGCCAATGATCCCCTCCCACACACACACCAACCCACTAACCTGCTGACATTTTTTTGAGGATGTAGACTCCTCACCGGATCTAGCCCTAATCTGGACCAGATAGGTTTGAGCTGCACCAGATTAAAGTTGGATCCGACGAGACTGAATCCATGCTCAAGTTAAATCTTAACTGCTGAATCATACTTTAGTATGGATCTCGGGTCTAGGCCTCTATCTTTCTTGTATATTGGTACAGTCTATTTCTAGACTAAAAAGCATCAATAAGGATTTTCACTGAAGTTTACTTTTAGTACTGGGCTAAACCTAGTCCATGTACAATTCAGTTCAAGCTGATTGTGGCATGTACTGCACACTGCAATACAGCACGATTGCTGACATTCAAGACCAGAGGAGGGACATTAATAAACCCAGAGGGTCAGCAGAAAGATAGTTCAATCCCTAATCTGGCCATGAGGGGTTTAAATCTGAGCCAGATTAAAATCCAGCCCTCAGTTAGCCGCTGTCTAAGTCTAAGTTTGTGTTTGATATGAGTTATGCAAAGGGCATTTAATTTATAGTATGTAATGCATTGGTCTGGAAATGGAAACAGGCCATAATCCATACTATGGGGATTAGCCTTTCAATGTTATGATGATTTATTTTGATGTCTATAGTTCTGAGAGTGTAATCACTCTCTCTCTTATACAAAAGCTGTACAATTTTGACTGAAGTCCAGATACATACAGATATGGATTATTGGATGGATGGATGGATGGATGTTCACCTAGGGCCATGTCTGAAATCCCTGTTTATTTGAATTTAATAAAACCTAATTTAAAGATTAATATTAAACATGCAGCATATCTGGGAAGTTTATCAAAGCAATGTCATCTCAGAACAGTTAGTGATTGAAATTGAAAGGGCTTTAGGGCAGATGCTGATGACCTATGCCGAACTCAGAGCAGTCCTTTTTACAGTCCATCTCTATCTCCAGTGAGTGTAAGTTATCACTTTGAAATACAACTGAGCAGCATGAGACCATTAGAGCCAGAACCAGACCAGCTCTTCTCTGTCTTGTCTGTCTTGACCTTGTAACCACAGGCCACTGAAGGTCAAGGGCCAGATCATAGCTCTGTGAAGAGAGAAAACCAAATCAAACTCGGTACTGCCGGCTGGGTTTTTCTTCATCCACTCAAAGGCTAGTCTGACAGGGTGCCCCAGGGGCGGACGTGGCAGAGGGCTAGGGGGAGATTGTGGCGGCAGCCGTAGTGTCGGGCACTTTTCCCGGTGGCGTGCCCGCTGTGGTGTTGTTTTTCCCGCCAGCTGTCTGCCCGACACAGCTGTCCAAAGCAGTCTGGCAGGCAGGGTACTGTATCAGCGGGAGAGAAAGAGATCATTCCTCTCGGTGTGTGTGTGTGTGTGTGTGTGTGTGCTGAGTCACTATCAGATGCCTGCAACGCGTCCTTCTACCTTGTTCCTGGATCAGATTTAGAATCCGTTCGACCTTGGAGGTTCAGTGGCACCAAATGAAGGAACTTGTGAAAGCAGCTCTTCCGAAGCCAGAGAGGCAGTGGCGTGAGAGCCACAGACTTCATTTTTGTATTGTGAAATCCAGCATTTTATACAGCACAGTAGTCTTCAAACCCTTTATAAGTCTAAAACTTCAGTTACAGGTTCTATGAATCCAGTATTCATACATACAGGCCTACATACAAGTCTCATAACTAATACCATTACAGAAATATAATATTATTATTATTATATATTATAATTTATAATATAATTTATTATCCTATGTGAATGAATACTGGGTTGAATCTTCTGTAATTTGATCCAAGGGCAAATGAGTGAGTCATAGTTCTATGTCCTGTCTCCGGGTTATCTGGTGGTGAACGCCAGCAGGGCAGTTAGTGCACACTGGAGACTCACTCACTTACTGTAGACAGCCAACTGAGAGCTGCTCCTGTGAGAAAAGACCCTTACCAGAATAGTGTGCCAAGTTATTTGTTTAGAGACACCACTCTTGCTGTTTGATAAACACAAAAAAAATAATTCTGGAAGCAGAATTTTGGAATTCATGCATTTATGTTTTATTTTTGTGCATATATATATATATATGTGTGTGTGTGTGTGTGTGTGTGTATTTATATATATATATATATGACATTTTTATATGCGTGTATTTTTTTATATATATGACATTAGTACAGTAGACTACTTAGAATATGTCATAGGCTACTTTAAAATGTTTGGAAATTAACATGTATATTTGTCATCTGGGCAATGCAACTGTAACAGGAGTCGTTATTTTAGATCTCTCGTGAGACCTTAGATGTTGTCTGAATGTAAGCAGATCTATCTTGTAATAGAGCAAGTTTCTATTGGAACTAGCAGTCTGTAAGAGTGGTAAACCAGTAATGTGGTATACCAAAATTGGATTTAATCTGTCAATGTCAGTCCTTTGAGTATGTTAACTGAATCCTGTTTATCCTCATCCCGTATTAAGAGTATGTAATCGTGGAGATGTTCTGTCAGAAGTAATCACCACGGTGCTTCTGGAAAACTTGGCTCCATGCGGATTAGTTGATGGTGGTGCAATACTAGCAGTAGAGAAAAATGTATTTTCCGGTGTGAAAACTGTCATGTGCTGCTCCACAATGGCAGGGCTCCAGCAGACCTGCTGTTGTGGTTGTGTGTGTGTGTTTGAGTGCTTGTGTGTGTGGATGCCTGTGTGTGTGATGACTCAACTCAGATGACTTATCATTTTTTTCAACTCCCGGCTCTTTTTGCCATCCCTCTCCATCTGTTCCCTCTCTCTTTCCTCCTTCCTTCTTTTATCTTCCCTTTTCCCCCTTACCTTTCTTTGCCTCTGGTTCTTGGGCATACCATGCGTTCTGGTTCTCTCTCTCTCTCTCTCTCTCTGTCCATCTCACTGTATCTCACTCTCTGCTCTTTCTCTTTCTCCATTTTTACTCTCTCTTGTCTGTCTCTCCTCTGCCCTTTATCTGCTCTCCTCTCCTGTGTTGTGTACTGTGTGTGTTCTGTGTCTCTACCCGTGCTGTTGTCTCTTTGTATCCCTCCATCTCCCTCTATTCTCCTTTCTATATTTCTTTTCCCCCTCTCTGTCCTTCTTTCTCTCTATTCCCCCTCCTCCTCTTGCAGGCGTGCTCTTCCTGCAGCTGGGCGACGAGGTCCGGCGCGTGCACATCACGCACGAGCTGACCAGCATGGAGACGCTGCACGCGCTGCTGGTCCACATGTTCCCGCAGAAGCTGACCATGGGGGCCCTGCGTGCTCCCAGCACTGCCATCCTGGTCAAGGACGAGGCGCGCAACGTCTTCTACGAGCTGGAGGACCCGCGCGACGTGCACGACCGCTGCGTCATCAAGGTGTACTGTCGCGAGGCGCCGCTGAGTGGAGGTGGAGGTGGTGGGGGAGGGGGACACCGAGGTGGAGGGCATGGAGGGCATGGCGGAGGGCACGTCAGGGAGCAGCACTACGCCACGCTGCCACACACGCCGCAGCATCTGCATCACCACGCCCAGCATGTGGCCAATGGAGACCTCCGGGTGAGTGTGTGTGTTGAGAGTTTGTCTGTGGGGAGGGGGGGGGATTTGGTTGTGTGTTTCCATCATTACAGTGAGCATGTGTGTGTGTGTCTGTGTGTGTGAGACAGAGAGAAAGGGGAGAGGGGCTTGAGTTTGGCGCTGTGTATCCATCTTTACTTTGTCTTTGTCTGTGTGTGTGTTTGTGTGTGTGTGTTCATGTATAGACAGAGATGGATAGAGATTTGGAAACTGCATCTGAAAGTCAATCTACTCTAATTCCTTTTACATGGCCAACATTTGCAGTGTTTGGAATTTATCAAAATGTAACTTTCTTATTTATCATCAGTGCAATGAAGACTGCAGAGCGCTTGATGTGTTGACTCTTAAAGCTGTGCCACCCTCCTGGAGGGGTTTGAGCCCTCTTGTGTGTTTGGCTTTTCATGAGCGGAACTATCAGGTGTTTGTTTGTTGGTTTGTTTGTTTGTTTGTTTGTTACATAAGACAGAGCATTTGTTAGGTGGGTGGGGGCAGAGCTTGACAACCAGTCTGACGTGCAGTGGGAGGGTGTGTGTGTATGTGTGTGTGTGTGTAAGAGTGTGTGTGTGTGTGTGTGTGTGTGCCAAAGCAGTATCTTCTTACAGTGGGCTAGGAAGTAATAATATAGCAGGGCTAGGAATGAGTATCGCCGAGCACTGAGAGAGAGAGAGGGAGAGAGAGAGAGAGAGAGGTAAAAGAGAGTGACAGAGGGTGGGAATGGGATGGTTTAGAAGAGAAAAGAGATCGAGAATAAAGAAAAAGGAGTGTTGTTAGCTAGGGTAACATCAGACTGCTTCTCGAATCCCAGCTGAAATGTAAAGTGAATTATGAGCATTGGAATTCAAGAAAGAGCTGGTGAGACTGAAGAGAAACTACAGGGAAAGGAAGAGACAGTAAAAGAAAGACATGGAAAGGTGAGACATAGAGAGAAATGGCACTGAATGGAAATAAAAGAGGGATGGTGCTTTAGAGAAATGGGAGAACAGAGAGCAAGAGGGAAAGAGCCATGAAAGAGGGTGAGACAGGGGAATGGGAAAGGTGTGGGGTAACCTGAGGGCTGTGTTGAGTGTGTGTGTGTGTGTGTGTGTGTGTGTTTGTGTGTGTGTGTATATGTGTGTGGGTGTGTGAAAATTGGGACAGCACAAAAACATTTGAGGTGTTAGTGGAGTCTCTGCAAAAACAAGAGGAGATCTGCTCCTCACACAGAAGACACTGTAAGACACAGGACAGATACTGTAGTGTGTGTGTGCATGTCTGTGTATATAAGTATTTTAGATACACATACACACACACACACACACACACACACAGACACATACACAGACTCTCACACACACAATAAATACTACAGCAAAAGTGTTAACAACTTCAAAGCCTTTCCAGAGAAAAGGTGTCTTAAGTCTTCACCTCAGCTTACCTCTCTATCACCTTACTTCCATCTTCTTTTTTGTCACTATTTCCCTTCTTCCATCACCTTTCTTCTCTTCCTCTTCACCTGCCATTTCTTTCCCACCTCTCTCACCTCTTGTCTTAGTTCATTTCTCTATGCTTGACATGACACAGACATGTCTTCCTCTCCCTCTGTGGTGACTTTTATCTTTTTCTCTTGTCTCCTTTGGTGTTGGTCCTTTCTGTCTTCTCCCTCTCTCTTGACATCTCTCTCTCTCTTCTCTCTCTCTCTCACTTCTCACACATCTCTCCTCCTCTCTTACACTCTATTTCTATCCTGTTTTTTGTACTCTGTCATCCCCCCCCCCTTTTTCCACCTGTCCATTTCTGTCCGGTATCTCTATCTCTCCTCATCTGCCTCTTTACAAGTCTGTTTCCTGTTTATTTCTTCTCTGTCTTCCATGATGTTTCTTCCACTCCATTCACTCCCTCATACTCATACAGATTTCTGCCCACTTCTATGTCAACTCTCAAACTGTCTCCTTTCATCATTGCCACTCTGTCTTACCTTTCACCTTTTCTCTTGTTGTCTCCAATTTCTCTCCCTTGTTCTCTGTCATCTCTTTATTGTGTCCTCCCTCCTTCACCTCTTCACCATACAACTCCTATTCTTTCAACAACTATACTTCTATACTTCTCTTTTGCTCTGTCTTTTTCTCCTTCTGTCCTCTCTTATCTCTGTTGGAATGAAATGTAGGCTACTTGTTTCCTCCTCTGCTAAATCATCATCTATTATTTATGTTCAATCAATCAATTAATCAATCAATCAATCCGTTTTGAAAATTGCACTTCTCTCTCTCTCCTGTAGAGGGAGCTGGTTTACTCCTCGCGGGACTCCTCCCCAACACAGCGCCTCAATCAGCTCCCCTCCTCCTCGTCTCCGCAGGGCTCTCCCTCTCGTTCCTCGCACGCTCGCCTCTCATATGCGGGGGGGCGTCCTTCCTCCTACGCCGGCCCCTCCCACGGCTCGCCCCAGCAGCAGGGGGCGCCGTCTCAGCACTTGGGCTACCCCCACCCTCACCCTGCCCACCATTCAGCGGGCCACACCCCGCAGCAGACCCCCTCCCACGGGCACGGCCACGGGCAGCCTCACCCGCACGCGGGCTTCGGCCCGTCCCCCAGCGCCATCCTGGAGCGTCGCGACGTCAAGCCCGATGAGGAGCCCTCGTCAGCCGGCTCCAAGAGCCTGGTCCTGCTGAGGGGCGCCGGGGGGGAGAGCATCTACGCCGACCCCTATGCCCTGGTCCCCGAGAGCCGCCTGAGCGTGGCTTCCCCCCAGGCGCTGGCCGCGCTCCGTGACCCACTCTTGAGGCGCGGCTCTGTGCGCTCACTCACCTCTTACTCGGCCGCCGCGCTTCAGTCCGAGCTCGAGGGCGCCCTCTACAGGCCAGGGGGTCCCGCTACCGCTGCCCACGCCGCAGCCGCAGCAGCTGCAGCCGCCGCGCTATATGCTGACCCGTACGCCACCATGGGCTTCCGGAGGCTTCCGCCTGCCTCCCCGCAGAAAATCCCAGACGGGAGGGACCCATATACGGGGCAGCCTGGCAGGGGGTCCCCCGGTAGGCAGGTGTTTCGTCAGGACGGGGCCGTGTTCATGGACAGCCCCAAGTCGAGGACGAGCAGCGGCGGACCGGAGCAGCTGTGCGCCCTTGGGGGCGAGCAGGTCGGCATGCCGGGGTACAGCTCCCCGTTGCCTGGCAATGAGACGGAGACAAGGTGAGAGATGTCATCAGAGTGTACCTGTGTTTGATGAGAATATAGACGGTACATGTGAGTGTGCTATAGCCTACTGGTCTGTCTTCCATCATGTAAGTGTGTGCATGAGTGTATGAAGTTGTTCACACTTCTTATGGCTAGTAGGATTTGAGTGCTTAAATCTGTCTAACTATGTTGATTATAAACAGTTAATGGTCAAAACATGGATCAAATGTTATGTGTGATATTTTAGCATGTGTGAGTGTGTATGTTAAAAGTTTAGTAAATCATGTTTGTGCTGTGATAATTGATCCTTAGAGAACGAATGGAGGCTATGGAGAAGCAGATTGCCAGTCTGACTGGCCTTGTCCAGAGTGTGCTGACCAGAGGACCTGATAGCCCGTAAGAAAAACTCCATTACCCACAGTTCTTTGCATCTATGTCACATGTTTGTTTGGTGTCTACAGTACATGCCTTTATTGTGGGACATTGGATATATGCCAAGGGGCTGGAGGGTAAATCTTGACCATCTTGCTTTGTCTTTGTGTGTGTGTGTGTGTGTGTGTG
>JAGFZM010000128.1:0-34345 GCA_017657215.1 Limnothrissa miodon | reverse complement strand
ACACACACACACACACACACACACACACACACACACACACACACACATTCAACTTTTAAAGAGAACTTTTATAGGTCCTTAAAACCTCTACATTACATGATTACATGATTAGAATAGACTTGAAACCTGTGTGTTGGGCTATCTATGTGTGTGTGTGTGTGTGTGTTTAGACCAGTTCCCCAGCCTGCAGAGTAAGATGCGGGTGGTGTTGCGAGTGGAGGTGGAGGCTGTCAAGTTCCTTAAGGAGGAGCCACTGAGGCTGGACGCACTGCTCAAGCGCTGTCGCACCATCACTGACACCCTCACGCTGCTGCGCAGGTAACACACACAACCATACACAAATATATACAGTACATATGTATATTGACATCTTTACAGAAAGCACCTCAGTTGAGAGCTCAGTCTACTGAGTAATGTCAGAAAATTAATAAACTGTCAATCCAGTTTATCTTAGTGTGTGCGTGTGTGTGTGTGTGTGTGTGTGTGTGTGTGTGTGTGTGTATATGAATGTGTGCAATGTGCTTGTGTGTGTCTCACCATAGACAAGTCACAGAGGGCCACTGGCGTGGGCCTGAGGACTTCTCCAGCCAGCCCACCAAACCCGGCGAGCCTGACTTCACCAAGACGCCTGAACTGGACATCCTCAACAGCCCGGGGCTCGGACTGCCCGACCTGACGGGCACCCTGGGCGGCGCTCTGGGGGCCTCTTTGAGCAGCGGCTCGGTCCTGGCCAACTGGATGCCTGTGGGGACAGGGGCGGTGGACGGCTCAGTGCCCGAGCAGGATGGCCCAGTAGTGGGCACGGCAAAGAGGAGCAACCTGGAGGACATGCCCAGCACCAGCACCAGCCGCAGGGACTCGGATAAAGTGTCAGCTGTGGAAGTCCGCCTGGTATGGAAGTACACTGTTTTAGTGAAGTATATTGCACTATTGCACTTTCTCTTTAATTTCTTTCCTGCTGTGTGTGTGTGTGTGTGTCTGTGTTTGAGTGTGTGTGTGTGTGTGTGTGCATCAGCCTTGCTGTATGGCGCAGGCGTTGTTTGCTTTATCCATGAATGCTAAAGTGTTTCACCTCTCTGTCTGTAGTAATATGATTGGAGGGTTCAAATAAGTAATACAAATGTGTGTGTTTGTGTGTGTGTGTGTGTGTGTGTGTGTGTGTGTGTGTGTGTGTGCGTGCGCACATGATCACAGGCGGCGGAGCGTGACTGGGAGGAGAAGCGAGCCAGCCTGACGCAGTTCAGCACGCAGGACATCAACCGGCTGCTGGAGGAGACGCAGGCTGAGCTGATGAAGGCCATCCCCGACCTAGACTTCGCCGCCAAGCAGATCAGCAAGCCCGCCGTGCCGCCCAAGCCACAGCTCAGCTCCCTGCCCGCGGCACTAGGGGGCACCCTCTCCAACAACCCCAGCCCCTCGCACACGCCCGAGCACCTTCCCAGCAAGGCCTCCGCACCCAACAACAAGCTGCCGGGGAAAGAGAGCGCCTCCCGCAGGGGATCTGGTGAGACTGCAGGAGATTTTTTTTTTTATTGGCACATAAGCATATGGGGAGTCTGTTGAAGAAACTGTTGCCTGGAGAACAGGAGGGACTAGACATGGAGGAGAGGAAGAGAAAGGAAGAGAAGAGGACGAACAAAAAGAGAATTATGGAGAGAGACAGAGAGTGTGTTATGGGAATTTAGAAAAAAAAAGAGACGAGAAGAAGTTGAGGATGATTAGAAATAAAGGAGAGAAGAGGTGTGATGAGTCAAGATGGAAGAAAGAGAAGATGATTAAAGAAGAAAGAAAGAGAGAGAGTAGAGAGGAATTGAAAAGAACACTTGCAAAAAAGAGGGAAGAGAGTGTTAGGGAAAAAAGGGTGAGAAAGAAACAAGGGTGGGACAAGTAGATGGATAAGAACAAAGGAAAAGCTGAAAAAAAAACAGAGGGTAACACATGCACACACACACACACACACACACACACACATGCTGTCTCTATGGAAGATCTTATCAGATAAGCTACAGCCACACTCATTTGCACCTTTCGAGGACGCCTCTTGATCCTTTGAAGGCTGCTTGTGCTAAACACTCTCAGCCAAAGACACAGTAACGAAGGCATCCATCTGATCCCAGACCAGCTGGGGTCTGCACTGAAGTAGCTATGGTGTTGCTGGCTGCCAATGTGGATTGAGCCCATCTGTAAGTCTGCGTGCTAGTTAGGCTAACAAGGCCACAGAGGCTTTAGGGTGATTCAGAGTGGGCAGCTTTGGAGCTTGACAAGGGCTTCTCTGGAGTATCATTTTAGACTTGTGTTTCATCACCACACACACACACACAAGCACACAGACATACATGTACATTAACCCATGTCTGAAGTGCTCTCGTTTATCCAGTGACACAAAGACACAAAATGTTTGTGTACACATCACACAGACACACACACACACCCTCACTCACTCACTCTCTCACTCACAAAGTCTAACATATTCCTTTACCCCCTGTAAGAGAAAGATGTACAACACACGCATAGGCAAACACACACATAGACACACACACTCCAAAAGAAGTGCCGGCTGACGGTAATCATTCATCAGAGGGTCTATATGTCACTGCCACTGCACCCTCCTCTCAGAGAGGCTGCTATTGCCATGGCAACATGAGGATGGAGCTTCTGGTTGGCACGGTGAGGGGCCCCATTTCAACAGCTCTTAACTCCTCCAGTGTGTGTGTGTGTGTGTGTGTGCGCGTGTGTGTATGCGTGCATTTGTGTGTGTGTGTGTGTGTGTGTGTGTAAGGGCAGCTGCAAGAGGAAAAACAAGGCTTTTCTTAGCAATATGAAAGGTTTTGTGAAAGATCTTATAATTACAGTGTTTGAATACTTGGTTTATGTGTGTGCGAATGTGTGTGTGTGTGTGTGTTCCAGGTGAGCTGACTGTACCAAGGTACAGGACTGAAAAGCCCTCCAAGTCGCCCCCTCCACCCCCACCCCGCCGCAGTTTCCCCTCTGCACACGGACTCACCACAACCCGTTCAGGGGAAGTCATCATTACCACCAAGACTATCAAGGTACAACAGACACACACATACATACACACACACACACACACACACACACACACAACTTTTTTACCGTGACCCTTCTATTCTTGTCTCGGTCTCAGCTGGAGAACACGGAAGATTGCAATGAGACAGACATACCCCCTCAGACGCAGACTCCCCCCGTCAAACTGAGACGACCTTCGACCTCGGACTCGCCACGGCCCTCCTCTACGCCCCCGGCCATCGCTGCCTCCGGGGTGAAAGAGGACGAGGACGAGGAGGAGAAGATCATGGCCGAGCTGGAGGTATGTCAGACTTGGATGTTTGTTCAGATCAATTAGTTTCACATTAGTTCTATTCAGATCATTTGATTAATTTATGTTGAGTTGTTTTTTGTTTAATTCATTTTGATTTTATCACTGTCTAGTTTGTATGGTGTGTTTGCATTCATTTCATTTTTTAACTGTCCAGCTTAATTTAATTGTAACATTGTTCATTCTGGTCAGTTAATGAAAAAATATACCCCATAGCCCTCAGTGACCTCAAGTGACCCTGAACAACAGCAGTTATTCCCTTTAAATTCTAAAACCACATCAGCTCACCATAGAACACATTGTTTTAGCTTCTTAAGGGTTTTTAAGTCTGTTTACCTCAGACCGTACTATCTAGGTTTGCCCATTGCCCATTACAATTAAAGGCTACCTCTGCAGTCAGTCAGGTTGGCTATGAAAGCTATAGGAAGCCATTACAGAGAAAACAAGAGAATGATTCTGTGTATTAAAGCACTTCTGTCTAGCTTGTGTGTATGTGTGTGTATATGTGTGTGTGTGTGTGTGTGTGTGTGTGTGTGTGTGTGGCAGTAGCCATAAGGACAAGGGCATGACTCCTTGTTCTTGCTGAGTGTGGCGAGGCTGTAACATGTGGTCCTGATGGTTTTACAGCCCTACGGTAGGCCCTCTTGGCCCCAAGTAATAGGAACATGACAGATGTTGTTTATTTTTTTCCTTTTTTTCCCCTTTTTACTTTACACACTCCACACTCCTCCAACACACACACCCACACAAACACGCATCTCTCTGACACTCTTTATCTCTATCTCTCTCTCCTTTGCTCTTACCCACACACACACCCTTCTGACACTCTCTCTCTTCCCTCTCCCTACCACACACACACACACACACACACATCCCACTCTTACCCACACACACAAACACCTCCCCCCCCAGGTGTTTCAGAGAGCGCCCATAAGGGTGAGTGAGCCCCCCCCTAAGCCAGTGAAGCCCAGCCGCAGTCCATTGGGACAGAAGGTAACCCCCCACCCCCACCTCCTTCTTCCAGCCTCCACTATATCTTGACCTCTGACCTCTGACCTCTGGTCATGACCCTGGGTCACTCCAGACTCTCCTCTAGCCTGTAGTCCTGTATTGAGCTCTTGACACTAACCTCTGAATCTCAGGCCCAGTTGTCCTCTTCTGCTTCCGCTCTACTGTCTACCCCATAATCAGCTTCTTCCACACTAGACACTGATCTGGGGTCTGCTTCCCAAAGCCATACAGTTGTTAACTCATTAGCAATTTTGTTGCAACCAACAAAGTTCGCAACCAGGAAGGTAAGGAAGATTCACTGATTGATCTGATTGATTCACTCCCAGTTCAGTTTTGATCTGGCTCTAATCTGGACTATTTTCAACCCTGGTTTCTCTGGTGTGGATCCTGATCTGACTCTTGATTTGTTGGCCTCTAGTCTGGGTTCTAGTTTGGTAGTGGCCCAGTTCTGCTTCAGCTGCTCTGTTCTGGAATTGGCTGCTTTTCAATCCGGTCTTTACCTCAACCCCTGCCCTTTCTGTAACAGCATTAACATGGCAATGCATTATGGGAAATAGAGTCATAGTGTTCAGTTAAGACAACTGGACTTCTTTTTGAGCTTGTAGACGTTTGACTGTCCATCCAGAAAGTTGTTCATCAGTTTTTGACTGGAAATGGGAACAACAGAGTTAAATATCTTGGCCTGTAGGTGTGAACTGTTGAACTGTATGAGAATATCAGCTCAGATCATCAGGGTCACGCTTCTTTTCCTATGTGGAGTGAAAAACAACTCTGTTTCAGATAAACGATTATAACAAGTCACACATGCAATATTGACTTGTGCACATGGCCAGTAAAACCTTTGATCCAATAAGCAGCAACCGTGATGGTCACGTTTCTTTTGATATCTCCTTGCAAAATGTGATCATATCCTACCCTATACATACTTCACCATAGGACTCTTTAGACCTATTCCTGGCCTTTTCTAATGTGCAATGTTTGGCTTGGGGTGTGTTCCAGCGAGTCCTCCGTGATGGACACAACCTTTTCCCCAGTTTGAGAGCTGGGCAGTGAGTTCCCTCTAATCACTTCCTTGCCATGACAACCGCTGTGAAACTCCTCTCTGCAATGCATCCATCAGAGCTCCGTGGAGACAGGCGCGCAGCGAAGGCGTTAGCCGTTAGCCAGGCAGGAGAATCGATTCCTCCGTTAGAGGCGACTGAGAGCTGTGCAAAGGCTACTGTGTGCTAGGCTACTGAGAGATTTCTCCGCTGCATCAGCTCCTAACAGGGAGACGGTGAGGCAGAAACAGGTCTTGTTACAGTGCTGTTTGGTTTGTCACTGTCACATGCTCATGCACACATTCTCACTCACACATACTCACTCACACACATGTGATATATTTTAAGTATACACACACACATAGATGTACATCCACACACATAAATATGTGCACCGACTGGAACAGTGCCCAGATGAGACACTCACACACACAGTAGTCAAGCCAGACAGACATCTTTTAGGCAGACTTTGGCAAACATGCTGACCTGACATTCTCTTCCTGGTCCCTGGTACAGACAGGTCACCCTCATGTCTTGATTTACACCATTCACACACACACAACCACACACATCACCCATGACAATATCATACCAGATAGATGTCTTTTCATCTCCCTGACAACTGCTGCTAGAGGTATTGGGCTGTGATCCAACATGGCCGATACCCACACCAGATGTCTCCATCCAATGATTAGTTTCACCAAACTGTCTACTGTCTGCTCTGCAACTGTCTGACATTCCAGATCCTCGTTATTAACCCCGCTTATCATCGCACACACTCTCTTTAACACCCTTTAATACCAGCTTTAAACTAATCCTATAAAATAGCTATATGTTTTCAGTTAACATTTACTAGTGACATGAGCCACTCATTAGCATAACTCAACAAACATTACTTGTTAACATTAACATTACATGTTTAGAACTGTTGTCATTATTTGTTGTTTGGTTTTCGTAATGTAAAACTAACACTGTAAGGTGCAGACTTTACAAAAATGCATAACACTTAATGACAAATGCCATGAACATGAATGAAGTATCATTAATGTAAATGAAATGTCATAAACATTAATGAAGTCATGTTTTATTTAGACATCTTCAAACAAAGTGGTAACAAGTATGATTTTAAAAATCTTTTTAACAAATGAGTTATAGAATAGAATATCTTCCCATATTTTAAAACTACCGAGCCTCTAAAGTCACATGAAAAAAAATGAAGGAAAAAAAAAAATACGCAGAACAGCTACGGTCACTCTATTCTATATGGATTTCTGTACAATTATGATCCAGAACTCCATTAAGCAGAGCCAATCTTACTACAGTCCTTTTGTTGTACATATAGGCTACATAATAGGCAAGGCATAGGCCAAATGGCATATTATGAAGCCCAACAAATTCCAAAATAAAAAGAAAAAAGTTTTGCGAGATCTCGCAAAAGAAACTAGAGATCTCGCAAAACAAACTCAAGATCTGGCTGTTTTTTTTTCATGTCACTTTACAGGCTCCATACAAAACCACATGATAGATCTTATAATTTAATTAGGTCCTATATTGGCTAGATTTCTGTCAACATCAACTGGTAAATTTGCCTGCATACTCATTTGAATGTCCTACCATCAGAGATAATTTGAATCTTGCAGTGACAGTTTTTCAGCTCTCTTTCCCTAATTATAGGTTTTCAGATGAATATCACCTTGTGTAATGATTGTGGTTAATAGGACACAATGATTAGTGTAATTTTGCATTCAGCCCTCATAATGAACAGTCATATTTACAAGCTGTGTCCTCTGTGTTTATTTCACTGTTGATGGCTGTGTTTTGCTGTGCTTTAACTGCCTGGTCTCATTATCCTGATTTTGGACAACGTGTACTATATGTGAGGGCCTGTGAGCAAGACTGTGTGTGTGTGTGTGTGTGTTTGTGTTGATGATCTTGTGATCTTTTGACCCTGTTGGTGTAGGTGATGTGTGTCTGCCTGTATTAGCGAGTGTTTGTTAATGTGTGCTGTCCAGGTCGGACATTTCCTACCTACCCTGTGTGCAGTGTGTGTGAGCGTGCGTGTGTGTGGGATTCACTCCTGTGTCTACATAGTTCACACAGAGACCTGTCACAACACATGTGGTAGATGTGGTCTACCACTCAAGTACATGAAAAGCTAACGTTATCCCTCTTCCCCCCTTTTCATGTTTTCTATTTCCTGTTCTTGTTCCTTTGTGTTGCTTTGAATCTTTTGGCTGTTGACTGAAACCTTCTAAACCCCATTTTTCCTTTTTTGCTCTTTCTCTTCCCTTTCCTTCATATTTTCTTATTTTAATTTTTTTCCCTGCATTTAATACTTTGTCATTCTCTATCCATCCTTCTATATCTACTCTTTTTCTGATCCTTTCTCTCCTTTTTTCTGTCTGCTACTCTCTCACACCTCTCCAGAATGCCTCCCACCCTTCAGGCTCTTCCAAACCCCTGCAGTCGTCGGCAGCGACACGTCTGAAGCACCTGCAGCAGAGCAGCCTGGAGCGGCGGAGCAGGAAGCAGCGTGAGGACTTCCCTAAGCTGCAGCAGGGCCAGCAGGGCCAGCAGCAGGTCTTCCACTTCTGAGGCAAACACAATAGCTACGCTAGCCACACAACACAAGCTCCCGACCAGTTAGCTGCTAGCCTCCTAAAAGAGCTAGCTGTTAGCTGCTTGGCGCTAGCAGTTAGCCCGCTAAAAGCTAGCCATTAGCCGCCGAGGGCTAAGAGCTGGCCATTAGCCAAAGAAGCTAACTGCTACGCTAAACTCCGCCTCTACAATTTCTAGCTGACAGCCTACTGCTGCGCCTGGGTTAATGGATGTGACCTTTGACCTGTGCCGTGGCGCTAACACTCCATGCCAGCCGAGAGCTGGGTACCCTTTTCCTCAATGAGTACCATCTGTGCCATCTGTAGCTGTCTGTAGTCTCATGACTGACTGACCCGCCATGCACTCTTCCTCCCTAGTCCCTCCACCCCGCAGTGGTGCCAGACTGCCAGTGGTGGCAGGGGCAGCGACCCATGCCACTAGACTTGGAGCACTGCAGATGCTGCCCCACCACCACGCTGTGCAGTTGTGTGGCAACTCTTTCTTGCTTGTGACTGTGTGCGGAAGGATCATCTTTTCGTCTGCTGTGACCTCAGAACCCACTCTCATCATTCCTTTTTCCCTCTTCTCTCTGCTCTCTCTCTCTTACACACATACACACACACAGTTTCCCTATTGTGGGCCAAAACAGAACACATTCGGCTAACATCTGGGCTTCTTCATTTCTGCACTCGTGAGCTGGCCTCTTCCAAGACTGGGGAGCAGTGAAGCACACAAATCTTTGGTGGCATCTCTCAGCGAAAAACAGCACAAGGTCGCAGCCAAGGTAGCGGGTCATAAACTCTTTGGCAGTCATCATCTGTGTTTATTTGGTGCCTCGCCAGTACCTCCCATCAGAAGCCAAGGCATCTGTTTGCTCTGTATGTGTGTGAGAGAATGAGACAGAATAGAAGGACAGAAGAAAATGAAGTGGTAAAATGGAAGACTGAGTAGGCAGTCTAATGATGAATTCATTTTACTCTGTGTGTGAATCCTTCTGTGTGTGAAGCTTCTGTGTGTGTGTTTCTATGTGACAGGACCATTTTTTATGTTTTTTTCTCCCTCCGTGGTCTCTTTAGCTAAAGAGCCAAATGCTGCCAAAGTGAGAAAGGGGTTGCCCTTTTTGAGCTGTCCCGGTTCCCAGAGCACTGGTCTGGGTGTGCAGCACGTAGATATCACAGAGCACCATGTGGAGCTTTGATAGGCCTCCTCTCTTTGTCACTCCAACCTCTTTAGCCCTCCACAGCAGCTGTCTTCTGCCTTCGGGTGGATGACTGACCATAAAAAAAGAAAAGAAAATAACGAAGGGAGAGATAGATAAAGGAGGGAGAGAGAAGAAGATGAGAGAGGGATGTCAGGAACTGTGGTGCCTGCCAGTGAAAGACAAGGAATTGATGATGAATGAAAGAAAAGAAAGATTATGTGGATGCTGGTGGGGAACGTGTGTGTGTGTGTGTGTCTGTGTGTGTGTGTGTGTGTGTGTGTGTTGGGGGAGGGGGGCGGTCAAAAGACGACAAAAGCCAAAAGGATGACAGGCAGACAGATAAAAGCACAAACATTTTAACACTCTAAAGAAGCATTCGTGAAAGAGCGAGGAAGAATGAGAGGGTGAAACCAAAGAGTGAGAGAAAGAAAAGGAGGCAGGCAGAAGTGAAAACGAGAGGACCCTGGAGTCGCCCATGATCCGCTGCAAGAGTCTTATCTTCCAGGGCAGAGCAGCATCCCCAGTCCCAATCCACCCCCAACACCCCTCCCAAAAAAAGAGGAGTAGAAAAGGACTTGAAGAGCCCAGGGGGAAGAGAGAGTTAAGGAGTGAGAGAGGAGTAGAATAGAGGAGAGAGAAAAAAAAGAGATAAGACGGTTTCTCTCCAGCCTGCGCACACACACACACACACACACACACTCACATTCACACATATTCCACCCCCTTATTCCCTATCTCCCGTAGGGTTGATCTGGAAGGCGGCATGGCATGACTCTGTCTTTTCCTCTCTCTCTCTCTCTCTTTCCCTCACATGATCCGTTCCGCTGGCCACATTGGGCCGCTAACCGAACCCGCCGCAGGGTCGGTCCGGATATTTTCCCGCTCACTCTGAGGCCTTTTTCAAGGACAAAGTAGTGCTTAGGGGGAAAAGGGAAGCAATGAAAAAAAGATAATGAGTGCATTTGTCTCTTAGCCTTAGCGTGTGGTTTGACCTAAATAGCTTGTGAAACAGAGAGGTCTGTATATGCATGCTATGGAAGGGAATGCTAAGGAAGTGGAGATGCTAGCAGGAAGGCACTGTGCTAGAATGGATCCAAGGTTAGGTGTTATCTGGACAGCCAAGCCCAATCCCAGACCAATGGGCTCTACGCACATTACATTTTAAAGTGGCTCAGAAATTTCAGAATACATCATCCCCAGTAGTCACCTTGTTACGCAATTTTAATGTGATGTTAAATGATAGCTGTAGATGGCTACCGTTCAAGTTAGCTGTTTAGCTCGACTGACTGACAGACTTTTCATCTAACATTCACTGGCAAGTTGGAGGGACTCTCGTATTTAATAGAGATTGTTTTGCGGTAAGTAACTGAAAGTTTGTGAGGTGCAGATTTTTATTTGCATAGAGCCCACAGACTGACTGTGACTGTGAAAAGCCAGGTCATTGCTTGTCTTGTAAAAGTTGAATGTTGATAGAAGTTTTTTTTAATGATGCTTGGTGAATCGATGAATGAATTCAGCCTTAGCCCCTACAATGGCCTTGTCACCAAAAAAATGATTACAAGTGCTTTTTTGACTTAAATTCCAAGAAATTAATTTAAATACCTCTGGTGTTAAGCACATGACTGAATAGTCTTGAATGACTTGTGTTATGACACCCTTTATGGTGTGAAATGTTCTGTGGTTAGCTGCAATCTTCAGCTGCTACAGCTCAGGGCTTGTTGTGAAGTTGTAACGGCTGAGCGTCAGAGGAAATCTGAAGATAAGAAACCATCGTAGCATCTCTGATTGGCTGGGATAGGATTCAAGAGCCTCCGGAGGCTCACACGCACACCTCCTACAGGGGCACTAATCCAGGGGATCGGTGCCAAACCCCTGCAAGGGTGCTGCCCACCGTGGGCTCCTGGACCACCTCTGCAGCCTCACACAGGCACCACAGCAAGAGAGCGTAAAAACAGGGGAGGGAGAAAGAGAGAAATGAGGATGAAAAAGATGAAAGACGACAAGCTGAGCCTCTCATATTTTGATCTGAGCAAATGCTGTGCAATGAGTCACCCTAACCTCTAGAACCACTCCCCCATCCTCATCCTCCACCTTCTTCTTTCCCTCCGCCCCTCGGCCTCTGTGGGATGAACACCTTATCCACCCGACACGAGGCACTGTCCCGTATCCTCCCTGTTTCTCACTTGAGGGCCAACTAGATTGACCAAAGGAGATGACGCAGGGCTCCCAGCTGGAAACAGCCATACAGCTCAGCACCCACTTGCAGAAATAAAACTTTCTATGGGGGTGCTGCTGGTGCCTGATAGGAAGGACTTCGTCCTTCTCCTTCTTGTTGACCGGATCACAAATTTAGCTCTCGTTGTCCGGTGCACCACCACAGTACGTCCATCTTGTTTCTACATTAGCGGCCTTTGTAAGGAGCCGATGGTGGGAGTTTTGCGTGCCCTTCTCAGATTTGTGACACGATGGTTCAAATTTTGCCCATCAACGTAAACTTTTAAACTATTGGACAGCTTTAGAGCCGTGGCTGGGGGCTAACGTACATTAGTGTCTGAACTCATCAAGTTTTCTCTTTTCTTTTCTCTGCCCTGCCCTGCCTTAGTTGTTTCTGTGTTTATGTTTGGGAAGGCACAGTTGTTTACGGGAGGCACAGAGGGGGAAGTTCTTCTTTTGTTAAGGGCAAATTAGATAACTGTATTAGATCAGTTGGTGCATTAACACCCTTCAGCTAAGTTACTGCCACTTTAATATGGTTTCTCATACTGACTGAAAGCATAACAACAGCAAGGCATTTCCTTGGGTGTTTTGGAGGAGAGTAAGGGAGTGCAGCACACACAGAGACACAGACAGGGTGCTCTGAGATGGACACATCAAGCAGCCTTTATAAAACAGTGGTTCTATAATGCATTTTGTCTTGTTCAAATGCACAGTGGAACAAGATATACAATAGATCACTTACTGTACAGACTAAATCCCAGTACTCCCTTTAATGCTAATAGATTGCTGGTAGTACCTCCAATTAATGTTGTTGCTTCAATACTACCTGAGAGAATATTACTAAGGCATAACAAACAGTTTGAAGATTCTCAAATAGTATATATTCACTATGAAGACACAAAGTCAAACACGCCAGTTTTTCTATGGTCAAGGGCAAGAGAAAAGAAGATCTGTCTGTGTGTGTGTGTGTGTTTGTGCAACCTCTGTGTGGACTATGTTGGCATTAATACTTGTATGCTTCTCTGTAGGCAATGGCACAGAAAAAGAAGATACAGTAGGTGTGTGTGTGTGTGTGTGTGGGCCATGGCAAGAAAAAAGAAGATATCATGCGTCATTTGCAGTAGGAAGTGGGGGGTAAAAGCATATCCATAGAGAGAGTAGGAATATAAAAGATCAGTAATGGCAGAGCAGTCGTAGTGTGTGTGTGTGTTTATGTGATCTCTGCGTGTTATCTCTGTATGTGTGTGGGTGTGTGGGCCAAGAAAAATGTAGGCAGAGATTTTAAGTGTGACAATTCAGGAGGTCCCCTGAGGTTCCAGCACTAGGGATGTGACAGCCTTGGAGTGTGTGAGGCTCAACTCAGAGGATTGCTGGAGAAAGCTTTGCTTTGACATCCGTCGCTGTTGATGCTCGCTTACTTTCCATCTATACTTCTACCTGTCTTTCATTTACTCATTTTTTGTCTCTATCAATCAATCTTTGATCTCTCTCATCTTATCTTATTCCAGGTCGGAATTTTAGAGCATTAACTTGGCTCTGGGTGTGAGTTCATGTCAGACTCCACTTCAAAACACGCACACACACATATACACAGACATGCATTAGTACTTCACTCACTGATACACTAGCACACACACACACACACAGACTCGAAATCCCTGAACCAGGATGACAGCATGGGGACCTCCTCTGGGGACCTTGTTGGCTCAGTGTGAAGTGCATCAGATGCATGTGAAACGGTTTCAGAGGTTCCAACATTCTCCCTGATGAATCGAGTCACTTAGTGACCTTGACTTCACCCTCCCCCAGACTCCACCAATTTGCCACCCTTCAATCAAGCATCAAGCAGCATTTCACTCGCCCTGTGCACCTATCTGATCTGACATCTCAGTGGTTGGCCTCCTTGTGGCTGCTTGCAGTAATTGTGTTTGATAGCACAAAACTAGAAGATTTTAGATGTATGAAAGCTGTTTGGAGAATGCGAAAGAGAAAGGAGAAGTAGATAGAAAAGTCATTCTTGTTCTCTATAAATTATGATAAAGCGCGTCATATTAAACTTTGCTGGATAAAGTTTTAGTTTCTGGAATGTTCTATCAGTCTCACCTGTCACTTAGTGACTATTGCAGAGAATGTGGGCCCAGTGTGGCAAAGCAGTCCAGCCATTGATCTTTGACCCTAGCAGAGCACACAGCATTGTGGCTCACCTTCTCCCCCCACTCATACACACAAACACACACACACACGCACACATGTTGTCATGGAAACAAAGGCCAGTCCCCCTAGAGATGGTTGATGTTATGAACTACCTCTAGTGTCACAGAGGAAGCTTTACCGGGTGGATTCCAGAATTTTCCTTTTCTTCTCACTGCTTTATTTTCCTACTCCTTATCTCTTCTCTTCTGCAAATAGTGTACTGACATTGTCTACTAGCCTACTATTTACGCTAATACAGCAAATAGCCTAGATAACGTTATAGGAGACATTTTGCATAGACAGAACAGTATGCTATCCTACTGTGCATCAGTAGTAGATCATTAAATCAAATACAAATTAAATTCTCTAAAGAAACTAAGAGTATTTAAGTAGTTCATAGCAAGATGACCTATTGATATTAAAATTATACTGGAATGAAGTACCAAGTACTATTTAATGTAAAGAAATAATACATACTGAGATTATGTTTTTTAATCAGATTAAACATTTTTGTATTTTTATACATTGATGATGTGAGAACATACATGTGTGTTATGATTCTTAAAATGTCTGTTTCCCCCTCTCCTTGGTTCCCCTTCATGTCGTCCTTGTCTTAAGCGGGATTGTCGCCTTTTGAACAATTCTTTCGGGTCAGGTGATTAAAGCGTAGGCTGCGTGGAGTATTAAAGTACAACTGAGGGCAGGTAGCCAGGACATAAAAGCGTACAGTGCCCATGCAGTGAGCAAACTTCGCTTCCTGAAATGCTAACGAGAGAAGTTAGCAGCGTGGGTTTTAGCCTCCTCACTAGCATGATTGCCTTCCATGTCCAAAGCTGTCGTCCATTGTGGTACTGTGCTTGGGAACAGAACAAGTTACAAGCATAGAGCCGAACTTCAGTTCTGTTCAAAACTGACTGACGAAGCTGACACACATACACTCCTTCCTTAAGCGACTGGAATGGCTACTACAATCACCTAGAGTTAATGATGTGGAACATTTATCAGTCCTACCTGAGAAGCTTTTAGGTAAACAGGTCCTGCAAATCTGCATTGTAGAGGTTTTACGGAGGTCTTATGTAGCTCTCTCTAAGGAAGTGCCAAGAAATATTCTAGAAGTTTCTCTTTACTTTGTAAAGGCCTCAACAAATAAGAGGCTTTTGTGGTGTGGATGTGTGGGTGAGCGGGTGAACACACGCTGGGGAGGTCTAACCTCATCCTAGGATGTTAGAATGGGGCAGAAAATATAAAATCTGTACATAGTCTGTATTATTAAGAGATGTTTTAATTTTAGGTGAATTTTTACGTCAGTTTGATTTAAAATTGTTTTTTATATACATACATATATACATATATGACTATATAGCCTATACACCTTAAGAAGAGTAATGAGATAGCTTACTGCATGTACAGTGTAATCAAACTGTAGATCTTTGCATGCAGAAAGATTATGTCTCCCGTTGACATTCTCTGTCAGATGAAGAGTGTACCATAAACTAAAAGACACTGTACAGGAAAGATATTTTTGGGTTAAAAATCTATTCAGTGCAAGTGGGTCAACATATGATCCCTTTAACTGTTGTGCGTTCCGTCATAATGAGTCATTATTACTATGTGGAGGTATTGTAAGCCAATGAAAAAAAAATACACACTTGTTGCCGTGGCAACCCTATTGTAGGGTACGGTGCTACCAGTGAAACCGCAAGAGTGATGATGACGTTTACAAGTACTAAAGACTTCTTGATTATTCAATCAATACAATGTGTGAATGCCATGCCGTGTTATAGACGTAAATGTACAGTGAAAACCAATTAAAATCAAAGAACATATGAAAAAAATAAAATGACAAAAATGACAACAACAACCATGTGTAGCTGCTTTTGTGAGAAGAGTAGAGACGTACTGTGTGTATCTGAGACTGTTGGTTTTGTAAAATCGCTGTTGTGTTTTGTGACTAATAAAGTGGATCTCTTATTTAAAAAAGGCATGCCTATTTATTGGATGCAAGGCAAATATTGTGTGTGTTTGTATACATGAGTATGTTTGTGCATGCATGCATATCGTGTGTATGTATTTGTGTAGGCCTATGTTGTGTCCAAATGTGTGTCTACATACTGTATTTGTACAGGTGTACAGTATGTGTGTGTGCTTTATGGCTAAGAGTAGAAAAAAAAACCTGACACAAACGTTCATTCCAGGTATAAAATTTTAATTGGTCAAACTGTGACAACCAGTGTTGTTGATAAACATCCATTATTATAAAATTATTTAACGTATATTACTGTACAGTGTGTATCTGCAAGCTGATTGCATACAGTTCTATAATGGCAAGTACACTTGAGGTATATTCAAATTTTTCAAAACAAAGGCAAACATTTTTTTCCAGCTTTCAACATTTTATAGTTTCTATGTAAACATTATGAAGTTTGTCATTTTAAATGGTAAACTTTAAGTCCAGCATCTAGGTTTGTTTTTGAGTTACTTGACTGTGTGTTACAAGAATTACTTGACTGTGTATTCTTTTCACAGTAAACTAAACAGAAACAAAACATTTGAAAATATTCAGAAACGTTTGCCTTTGTTTGTCTTTTTTGAATGCACCTCTGACCTTCACGGAGGTTAGGTCAGTCTACTCCTGTTCCAGCTCTAGTTATAAAACATACTGAAAAGAAAGAGAGGAAGGCACAGGCTAGGTTTTGTTTGCTTTGCTTTGTGCCTTTAGTTTTGCCTGTGAGACCACAATGTTCTGACAGAAGATGAAATACTGATCCTTAGTATTGATGTGTGTGTGCACAGCACAAATGTGTGTGTGTGTGAGTGTGTTTGTGAACATGTGCTTCCAAGTTCGTGTAGACGCATGTTTGTGTGTGGGAAACAGACTAAGGACATTCACTTGGGAAGAAGAAGTGCGATGCAATTGAAAGCCGATTTAAGATTTAATTAGTCATTAGTTAATCAGCAACTCCGATGCAGAACATAATGTGCTTACGGTATGTTTTGAATGCAAGTGTGTGTGTGTGTGTGTGTGTGTGTGTGTGTGTGTGTGTGTGTACATTTATGTGTGGAGAGATGTATATGTGCATGCATCTGTTTGTATGTGTGCATGTCTGTGAGTGTGTGTGTGTGTGTGTGTGGGCATGTACATTACAGGGAGATGTCTGAGGACACCTGCAGCTGCTGAGCAGGTTTCCACTTAGCACTGCGTCTGCCTCCGTCTGCACGGATATATGGCTGGTTTCTCAAGCCTGCACACACAACAAACAGGTGTATCAGGTACACACACTTCGACTATCTCTCTCTCTCACTCACACACATACACACACACACACACACAGGTATGTCAGGTACACACACAATCACACACATGTGTATCAAGAACAATCGCATACAAACCCTCCCTCACAGACAGATGCCTAGTTCTTCACACATGTGCCAACACATACTGTAATGATTGTCTAATCACACACACACACATAAAACACATAAAACACACAGATAAATCATCCAACAAGCAGATGACAAAAAACTGAATCCTCAAAACCAAATGTTGATATCAGTTAAATATGAATGCAAATCATTCCCTGTTTATGACAGACAGGCAGACAGATACAGATACTGTCCTACACAGCCAAACATGCACTGCCAGGCAGGAACACAGGCTAGCAGACAGATCTGACCCCCACAGACCGATTAGATGAAGGTAGAGAGGCTACAGAAACAGACTGTCTCTCGAGCTAGACGTCAGACACGGCGAGACAGCTGCTGCTTCGGATCTGGATACACACGCAGAGACAGCACCCTTCGCACACACATACACACACATACAAGCACAGATGACAGCGGAAACGGAGGAAACTGGAAAAAATAAACATGACAGCCTGTAAATAACAAAAGAGCAAGCCCTCTAAAAAAGCACAGTAAATATCAGGATTGCATGCATGCATGCAAAAAACAAGCAAACTAATGACAGTGAATTTAAAATGTGCAGAAGGTACGCAAGATAGACTTTGAAATGAATTATCAGTTGACAAATGTGTTAATTAATTATCAACAGACAGAGCGCCTCCATACAATCCCACTAAAGCAGAGAGGCAGAAACACTGTCTTTTAAGCCCCAGTGGCTGCCGCTGGAATGAGCTCATTATGCAGTACTTCCAAGAAACCACGAAAGCGAAGGGGAATCAAACGCAGAGGAAGGCCTCCTGGGGGGACATGCGTCCCAGAGTAGGAGATAGCAAATAAAATGTTCATAATAGAGTGGCTTTAAGAGAGAGAAAGTGAGAGAGAGAATAGAGTGTCTCTGTATGTGTATGTGAGTGAGAGAGTGAAGGTGTGTGTGTTTGTGTATGTGCATGTGAGTGACAAAGAGAATGAGGGATGTGTGTGCGGGAGAGAGAGAGAGAGAGAGACATGTGTGTGTATGTGTGTTAGTGAGAGAGATGAGGCAACTTTTATAAATCCTAATGGGAGCTGAACATCTTCAAGTGACATCTTCAAACAGAAAAATAAAGTAATGCTTGAGACAGAGACATAAAACAATACATCAGCAACAGAAACAAATGAGAAATTGCCAGAGAGAATAGAGAGACAGTGAGTGAAAGACACAGAGGGAGAGAGAGAGAAAGAAAGTAAAAACACACTATAAGGACACAGAGAGAAAAAAATAGGAAAGGGAAGAAAACAACAAAGCTGCTGTTTCAATAGAGAAACTAAAAAAAGACAAAGAAAAGACAGAAAGAGAGACAGGAAGAACAAACAAACAAGTGCTACAGAGAAAGTTCTGTACCTCCCCAACAGCAGAGAGAGGAGAGAGGCAGAGCGGACACAGAGCTAGGAGGGACTCTCGTCACTGAAGCCGGAGTCACAGAGCAGCCGCGAGGAGCGCTTCCCTGAGCGTGCCGTGAAAGGAACAGACTTCAGAGCTGAGATGGAGAGAAGGAAAAGAAAGGGGAACAAGAGAGGAAGACAAGAAGAGAGAGGAGAGAACAGAGTGACTTAGAAGGTCACTGTTGGAGAACGATGAAGCGAGATATTGTAATGAGTACGGTAGTCGTGATGGAGAGCGTTCAAGAGTGTTCAAGAGTCAGGGCCAGGGAGGTTGTGAGTGGTAAGAGGTCAGGTCGTTCTTTTTGTGAATAGATGAATGGAAACCATGACATGAATGAGGATAGATGAAGAGTCTATTGAAAGGTATATTTGTGAGTGAATAATAATTCTACATTACAGACTTTCTACATCTCACATTGCAGTGATTGTAAGAGGCACACACACACACATACACACACACACACTTTATATATAATAGCCACAGATGGTAGATGACACCTGCAGGCATTCAGGATTCCCAATGCTTTGAGACTGTTTCAGTTCTAACTAAGATCCATTGAAGGGTTTATACACTGCTGAAATTGACTAAACCACTGAGGTTGTGCAACCATGCTTTTCGATTTGACCCTGCAACACCCTCCTGCCCTTTGATCTTTGACCCCCTTAGACTCATACTGACCTGTGATGATGTCCTCGATGGCGCCGTCCTTGCCCTCGCGCACCAGTGAGGTGACCTGCTTCTTCTTCAGCTCAGCGATTAGATCCATCTGTGGCAGCTTGGGCATCATGGGAAACTGTGGAGAGGTCAAAGGTCATTAATGTAACCTAAAGGGCAAAAAGGTGTAGCGATGACTTGTATTGATGGGGTATTGATGGAACAGATCAATAATGTATAATTTACATCTGGATGTGGAAGTCCACAGTAACACAAGCCACCTGAAGTGACAAAATTCAATATGGCGGAAAACGGCACCCCTAGAGCTAAATGTTATTCCATGTTATTATTCCATCCTTAAAATTGGGTAATGAGTCCATATACCAAACTTGGCTTATTTTCGTGAAAGCACTGTCACATTTTATAGAGCCTGCCTCTCAGAGGTCAAAGGTCACAATATTTGCTGAGTACACTTAGGATGCCGTCTCAAACCTCTGTACATGAATCTAAAGATGCACTATAGCATCCCTCAGATATGAACTCATTTCCTGTTTTGCAGCCTATAAATCACTAAATCAATACAACTGGATGTTGTGCATTTATTTGGTATACTAAATGTATAACCTACTACTGTACTTAGGATCCGATGGAATTAGAATCCCATTAGAAAAATTTGAATTTGAAATGTGAAAGTTCTTCCATCACACTGGACATTTAATTGGGCCCAGGTGCATGGATAGATGTTTTGGGGGCTAAATTTGGATGTCCTGTGCAAAAGGCTCAAATAAAGGAAATAATAAGATTAGTTTATTGCAGAAGTCATTGACATGGAAAAGTCATGGTGCAGTTACTGGATACTGTCATGCTGCCCTTGTAAAGCACAATGGTCAGGTCCATTGGTGTGTGTGTGTGTGTGTGTGTGTGTGTGATTACCTTGTGAGAGTCAGCTTTGCCTGTGGGCGATGAGACTGCCTCTTTACCCTCTTCACCCATCACCATACTCTGCCTCTTCCTTTGCTCAATCTCCTGTTCCGCTTGCTGAGTGGGGAGTGCAAACATAGGCACAGAGCATGAGAAATAAAGATGGAGAAAGGACACATTGACCATGGGTAGGAAAAAGAGAAATGGAGAAGGAGACAGAGAGAAAGGGAGAAGTGGGGCCCAAAAGCAAACAGAGAGAGAGAGAGAGAAAGGGATAATATAGCAAGACAAGGGAGACTAAAACAGTTGTAAGATGTCTAACTCCATACATGACTATGAGTAATCTCTCTAATCTCATAAATATGATAGAAGCTTTAATTTTTTTTTGATTATCTAATAGGTGTACGAAAAAATTTAAGTTTAAACCAAAGTGTTACTACCTCGTGGCAGTGTGTGTGTGTGTGTGTGTGTGTGGTTGGAAGATGGGGATAAGCAGACTGTGCTACCTTGTAGGCTTTGATGAACCTGGCAAACACAGGAAAGAAGACAGACGGAGGGGTGGTCTTGGGGTTCTCACTGAAGTACTCCACCACAGAGTCATACACCTCCTAAGGTAGAATGGATTCACATTTTGCCAGCACTTCTCTCCAAAAAAAAAAAAACATTCAGGCTACATTTGTTAATTTATTTGGAAGATAATTCCATACTGAGTATCTTTCAATGAAGGAACACATCACATGTGACATTTCTAAAATCAGTAATACAATGCATAATTATTCATTTGTGTCTACTGTGGGGGTTTGTGTTTATTTGTTGACCTGTGCAGTCCTGCTGTCCTTCACCAGAGACTCCAGCAGCTTCTCGTTGCTGGACAGGAAGTCTCTGAGCACAGTGCTGTCTTCCTGTTCCTCAAACTCCTTCCGGGTCAAGCCCATACCCCGTTCCAGGGCACGCACATCCTGTAGGATGCTGTCAAGAGACACTAACAGGACAGGGACAAAGACATGTCATATGCCTCCTTTTTGGCATGCACAAATATTGTCTGTCCATCTTTGCTGAATACATAATTTAAGTCTCAAGTCTAATTGAGGTCTGCTTAATGATAAGGTTCAATTCATTTGCAAATCCAGGAAAATCCTAAATATACTGTAGGTAGATGATCCCATTGCTTCACATGTTGCATAGCTTTGTTTTATCCAGAGGCACTCAGAGACTTTGCTTTTTGACTGTCTTTCAAATTATGTGTGTGTGTGTGAGAGAGAGAGAGAGAGAGAGAGAGGGAGATAGAGAGAAAGAGTGTGTTCTTGTATGTGTGGGTGACTGTGTGTTTGTCTGTCTGTGTGAATGCGTGTGTGTGTGTGTTTGTGTATGTGTTTGTGTGTGTGTGTGTGTGTGTGTGCCATCGCACCCAGTGCTGCCTTATCCATGAAGGGCAGCTCGGAGTAGAAGCCCTGCAGCTGTGGGTATTTCTCCTGGATGACACTCACAATGTAGTGCAGCAACGTCTGCCTGCGGTCAGTAGACTTGGTGTCCAGCAGCTGACGGGACAAACAAGCAACACCATTAGGGCTCTAGTGCTACCAACTGTGCAGGGAGAACACCATCATTCTCTGGTGCTGTGGTCCATAGAGGACATAGTGCACATCACCATGCTGAGTAAAGTATGTTGTGGTCTAATGTTTCAGTCTAATAACACTTAAAAACGGTCATTTATGCTGTCACACAATACACTTTTTAGGCAGTATTTTTAAGCTACATGTGTGTAAGAAAAACAGACCTTTGGGTTTGACAGACAAACAAAACTGGATTTACAATATGCTAATAGACTGCAAAGATCAAATGTTGTATGACTGACGCAGATTTCTGGCAAAGAAAAATACAGTAGAAGCTTTTTGAATATCTCATTGAATAGAGTTGTAGTGAGGCTGTTTCTACGGATACCAAAGCGACAATAATCTGTCTCTCTAAATCACATATTCCAAGCCATCAACAGTGTTGCTCAGGTGACTCACACTGGGTCTTTCAACTTTGCCAAGTCTATATAAAAGCTAAATTTAATTAACTTAAATTAAAACAAAAAAACATTTCTTACTGAACTTAAGTAGTAAAATAGTGTTGTATATTATGATCATAAATATAACATTTTATCATTATGTATGTCTTAGATTACAGACATGTAATAATATTGTGTGTCTTACCAGGTCTAGACTCTGTAGTCTGAAACCGTAGGCTGCTCCCCTCTTGCCGCTGTTCATGTAGTTCCCAAAAGCCAAGATGATCTACAAGAAGAGACAGGGCCTCAGGCAGTGCTTAGTGCCTGTCCGCTGTAGCAGTGCTAAGCGGCTGATGTCAGCTAAAAAAGCTAACCCAAAGCAAAACGCTAACATCACCCAGTACAATGACTACTTCCTCAGCAGAAACATTACTGTAGGCATCTACACCTAGACCAATTACACATCTCTTGTCATTGCTTGTATGGGCACTTCACCAACTCAAGAAACACTAAATTAGTTAGTACCCCTACATATGCTGGTTTCCCGACAAATTATTATCAGAAACTAAATAAAATTGCTGCTTATAGCTGGTATCGGTCTACTTCAGCATGAATCCAGGAGGTGCTTCCATCCCAAGCCCTACCAGCATTTCCAAGTAAGTCTAGCCAGTGCAATGTCCACTAGTAAAACCTAAAGGTGTAAATCAATCCATAGCCCTAGTGTCCCAGGTCATCATGTGCTGTCAGTAGGAAAAAGAACAAAAATGTATACAACATTGACTGAATAGAGTAGCAGCAACCTAGACTAAGTGAATGGGGCATAGTAATTTATCTTCAATTTAATTTTGCTATGCCCCATTGTGACACTGTCACATTAAATTAAGTGTTAAAAAAATTAAAAGCTTTTTGCTGTTCAAAACATGTAAATACACAATACATATAAGGTTTATGTATGAGGAATGTGTTGCATTTACATGTGTAATTGTATTTCCACTGTGTAATAGGGTATGAATGTGGGTATTCCTTTAAGAGATTGGCCGCCGTGGTTCCTGTGACCGTGCACCCTAACTTACTTATGGGGGTGCGATAGGAGCGGAGGAGGCCGGTGTTTGAGGAAGTGCAGAGTTTGAATGTATGGCGCCAGAGTGACTTCTGCAGCCTGGAATACTAAAAAAAAGCTCCTTTGTTAAAATAACAACGCTTATTGTCGTTAATATTAAGTGTCTGCCTCACTGGGGAGTGGAGAAAAAGTTGCACGTAAGCCGCACTTATTGTCCTTATCTGCGCGCATCTGTAAGGAGAAGACGCGCTGGAACGGTTCTTGTAGCGGATTATAACCTGGATCGGGTGAGATCTATGCTGATTTTTGTTCCTTTTTTTCGCATGGTATACCATTGCTAGCGATCGCCTTTTTTGCTCTTTTTTCCTTTTTTGTTGTGGAATATATATTTTTTTCGTCCTGCGTTGTCTCAGGGATATCACTCGCGGCCTACTTCCATTTCCTGATTGGAGTTTGGAACTGTTGCGCATTGCGGGACTGTTTGCCTTTATGTTTGGACATTTAGTTCAACTTTAGTGGACTTGGGTAAAAGGGGATATTTGGGGTGCTACACGGGATTTTGGTGTTCTTATAATATACAGCGCTATGCGCGTCATTTAATTGTTTTGTGTGTGGTGCGTCTTTTCTATGGTACTCAGCGCCGCCTGAATACGTGGTGGTTTCTAATTAGATCCACTTTTGTGTTATGTTCGTGTAATAAGCAACCTGCTTGGACAAGAAGCAATTGTGTGATTGAAAATACAGTTTAATGTTTCTTTACTGACTTCATTCCAAAAGAACCCCTTGTGCGTTTATTTGTTAACACAGCCGTTTTAAAGAAAAGTTTAAGGGGCTGACTGTTATACCATTGACTTAACATTAGTCATCAGCTCATTATTTGGTCTAAGCTGCATTACATTTTCAGGTTCTTTTTCCTCCAGACAGCGTTGAGTGACCATGATCAACAGGATTATAAATTGCTTCCCACCAAACTTCTCCTTCAAAGGATAAATCCGGCGTGACTAGGACCTGGACTGTACTGGAAGATGTTACCGAGTACAAACATATATCCAATGCTCACCTCCGTTCACCCCCAGCATTCCGCATTAAACCGTTTTTAGCCGAAGCTTTCATTAATCTTACACTGCTAGCTATAGGGGCAGCCAATGCAGATAAATAGCTACTTTTACACCATTAACAAGGTTCAAAGTAACTCCACACTTCATTGGTAGACTTCTGAGGGCGCTGACATTTAAAACGAGACAATGAGAACTTAGAAAGTAAACAGGTACTTTATTAAAAAGACCGTAAATACAGAAAGTACCTTCACAGAATTTTGTGGTCACCGCCATCTTGACATAAAATCACGATAAGTTGATTGACGAACAGATAGGACAGGGGAACAGATTGAAAATTATATTCTGTAGAAGTGCTTGGATTTCAGCTGATAATACATGGTGACTGTCTACATGAGCACTAAAGCACCAAGAAATGATGAAACTTAAAAGAGTTTGACCAAAGACATTTATAAGGTTGTAGCTCGTCAATCGACTTATCATGATTTAATTTCAAGATGGTGGCGACAGGGAAATTCTGAGAAGGTACTGTCTTTATAAACTGTCGTTTTAATAAAGTACCTGTACACTTTCAAAGTTCTCATTGTCTCGTTTTAAATGTCAGGGCCCTCAGAAGTCTACCAGTGAAGTGTGGAGTAACTTTGAACCTTGTTAATGGTGTAAAAATAGCGGTTTAGCTGCATAGGCAAAGCTGTGCCCCTATAGCTAGCAGTGTAAGGTTAATGAAAGCTTCGGCTAAAAACGGCTTAATGCGGAATGCTGGGGGTGAACGGAGGTGGGCATTGGATATATGTTTCTACTCGGTAACATCTTCCAGTACAGTCCAGGTCCAAATCACACCGGATTTCTCCTTTAAGCTGTTGCTAGAGAGATACTTTGTATGCTTCTCCAATCAGCAATGTTAATTTTACCACACTGATATAAAAACCCTTATTGCTATAGGCTTAATTAACTTAATTTACTTATTAATAAACTACTTATAATTATATGTTATAGGTTAGGGTTAAGTATAATCACACTACTAGACTAATTAAAGTGTTACTGTTGGATTCTGTACCTCTAGTATCTTCTTCAGCTTAGAAGATGACTTGATGGACATTGAAGCAGCAATAATAGCATCTAGTTGCTGGAAAAAATACAAACAAAGCCATAAATGCAGAGACCAAATGTATACATTAATGCTAGTGTCATAATTAACACACACACACACAGACATACATGTCAGTGGCTTAGAGATCTTTCACCAGACACTACTGATGCTTACGGCCCAGTAAGTAATTCAGGTCCTGGCTGGGGCCTTTTCTCTGTCATATTACTTCAACATTTATTGCAACTGTCTTATTTTCAGTTGGCCAACTCTTGACGAAACATACAGTATATAGGCCACACATACTGTGTGGTTGAATTAATATCGACAACTACTTATAGTCATCATTAAATAATCTGTAGTGTGAACCCCAATTATTAGTTAAAAAGAGTGTCATTTGTTTTTTTATTTGTATTGTCGTCTGCCGGGAATTTGTTTTCTGAACTGAAACTGACAGAAATCTGCCTGAGGAGCTCAGAGTGTGCCATTACTCTGGACTTGCGAGTCTACAGTATTGATTAGGAATGCCCGCATGTGATGACTGGATCTTTTTCATTTACAGTACGCTGTCACCATTTTTTTCTGTTTTGTTGGACATTGCTTGTCGTCTAGGCCTGCCTTGATAATCTTGCATAAGTGTGTGTTGTCTCGCTACGCCACTGATACACACACAAACATACAGAAACACACACATACACACCACACACACAGAATATGAATTGAGTTTGCATCTTATTGTAATGGCAAAAATAAAAGCACCCAATTGTTATCTGAATTCTGTTAATAACCACTTCACATTAAATAGTCCTCTCACAGCACACTGTGCAAAACTAATCAAGTGCTTAACACATTCATGGTGGACAAATAAAGATCAATGTCTCAAGACAGGAAATTACCAAGGAAGGCTGTTTTTGTATCTTTGTTAATTAGTTTATTTATTTAATATATTGCACAACTCTTTTCTTTGTTCTTATACTGGTGTGACAAGAATTTACAGGCTGCTGCAAGCAGTCCCACACTTTTATTTTGTTCCCGTGAAGTGAGTCACCAGGAAACTCAGAGACCAGATCCAATCAGTTGATCCTTTGAGTCTTTTAGGCTGTGAAAATGACCATCATTTGACGAGATTGCCTGTTGAGCTGCCAGGGAAAATCACAGGTGTGGACAGGGCATGTAGAGTGTGCAGGTGAAATCTCTGCTAGCATGCTGCTACAGCTCCACGTAGCCCTAAATACATTAATTTGAATGTGTTTACTGTTGAGTTGTTTACTTTACTGAGCATCCTGTGTTTGTGTCACCCTGTCTTACCACGTTATTGCGCAATGAACATGTTTGCTAGTAGCCGGGACACCGTTTGTGTTGTGGATGCGTCGGACTCACTGGCTGCAGCATCTGAACGCTGTCGCTGAAGTTGCCCATGAAGGTGAGTGTGCTGATGCGATGTGGGAGGCGTGGAATCCGGCCAAAGCGCACCATGAAGCGGTCCTCTTCGCTCAGCTCCTCCAAGGGCCGCCCTTCACGCAGGTAGTTCTTGATCAGCTTCTGCTCGTACTCGGTTGGCACGAAGCGTTCCAGCAGCTCCAGGAAGTCCAGGCTCAGAGACTTCAGGTCATAACTGCAGAGGGAGAGAGGAAACATGAATATAGGTAGGCTACTGCCTCATCCTCCCAAGCTATCCTTCTCACTGGGCATTCATTCGCATAGGACCTAGAATGTTTACCAGACATTACATTTGGGAAAGAGATTACAATTACTGTTTATGAAGAGTTTACATACAAAACCAGTCAATATACAGATATTTATTTATAAGAGAAATATGGAGCAAGAATGAGGGAGAGTGATGAAATTGTAGATAAAAAATGTAGCAACATAAAAGAGAATAGCAGAGAAAAGGCTGCAATAGAGATGGAATGAGAAAGAGATTAAAATCTGGAGGCAAAAATGGAAGGGAGGATAAAAAAAAACCCAAAGGAGAATGAAGATGAGCATTTCTGTTAAATTGAAAATACTGAATGCACCTTTAGCACTGTGTGTGTGGGTGTAGTATGTGTTCTTTTATGTTCCTGAGTGCACTTGTGAACTTTTTCTCTGGTGAAATGTGTGTGTGTTATCTCTATTGCAATGGAGTTTTTGTGTGTCTGTGTTATGCCAATCTACTGTATATTGTCTCTCTATTGTTTTTTGTTTGCGTTGTGTGTGTGTGTGTGTGTGCATGCTTGCGTTGCATACGTCTCTATGGCTGTGCAGATGTTGGATGCGGTCATGCCGCCCTTGCGGAGCGTGATGGCAAGGTTCTTGGCCCGGTTGGGCTCTATGAGGGTGACTTTGCTGGTGGCGCGGTGGGCCGTCCTCATCTTCAGGGTCCCGATGTCCGCTGGTGCAGACTGGGCCTTGGTCTTAAACTGCTCTTCAAATGAATCCATGTTCAATTCCTGTATGTGTGTGTGTGTGTGTGTGTGCAGGGGAAGGGAGTAGGTGGCAGGGTACAATTTATTTGGCATTTTCAATTAAAATTCAAGTTCAAATTTGTAATCTAAATTCTCTAAATTGTTAGACACAAGCTGTTATAATTGGAACACATGCATACGCACATACAGTACACAAACACACACGCACGCACACACACACACACACACACATCTGCATAGCTCACCAGAAGCACGTGTTCGTCATCCAGCTCGGTAAAGATGGTCCCAGCCACCTGCTCAGCCTTTAGAGCCTGCCAGTTGAACAGAGGCATGCGGTACTTAGTCTGAATGGGCTTCCTGGTCTTCAAGCCTGGAATAGCAGAGGAGAAGAAAGAGGGAGAGTGAAGGAAAGAGGGAGAGAGATGGGCAAAGATTAGTGAAAAAGTGAAAGCAGAGAGGGTGAGAGGTAGAAAAAGTATGAAAAAGTAGCGTGGCAGTAGAGAAGAAGAAAAACATTTAGAAAAACAGAAACGGAAATGAGATATGAGTCACACACACACACACACACACCACATCAGTCCAGGTTGCAGTTCTTCATGAAGTCCAAATCTGGGCACAGAGTCAAACCAGTACTTCAAAATCTTGGCATGAACACTGAGACTTTGAAACAGCTTCTACACCCAGTTTTGGATACGATTGATATTTCATCTGACAGCTACATGGCAAATTGGGGTAAAATCATGATAGGAACTTGGACTGTTTCTTATTTCAAATAAGAGTAATATTTATGAATCAAGATTAAATGCTGTAGCTCATCCAGTTGTCATTAGTAAGAACATTGAGTCTCCCCCACTGAATAGAACATGGACCCTGGGGAGAACAAAGTTATATGATAGGGAGGAAATGTGGGGAAAAATGAGGTAGTAAAAATATGACAAATTCTGGCTAAATCTGGCTACATTTCTGCTCTAAACAAAAGCTCTTACTGCAGAAAGTTATTAACTTTAAGTATTTAAATTGGAGTGATTCTGATAGAATGGAAGGGTCACAGAGCTATTGAGGCACTTGTTATTTAGTCCATCATCATCATGGCTTTTCTCACCTGAGACTGGGGTTGTGAGCCCTGGTTCTCCGGGCACGGGAGGAGGTGGGGGCCCACTCCCAGGAGGTGGTGGTGGCGGGGGTGGCGGTGGCGGTGGCGGGGGAGCAGGGGCAGGTGGGGGTAAAGGTGGAGGAGGAGGTGGTGGAGGTGGCTGCATCTCTTGCGTGGGGGCAGAACTTGCAGGAGAATCACCGATTACAGCCGCATCTGTTTCTGTGATGACATGAGGCACAAGAATACTAAGGAGGCTGTTTGGTAGAGTAATAGGCTATGTGGCTAGGCGTAATGCCAGTGTATCTTACACACTCTTCTGTATCTCTGTCAATGTGTGTGCGAGTGTGGGTGTGTACTCATGTGAAAAAGATGTTTGAGTGTGTATGTGTGTGCTCTTCGTGTGTGTGTGTGTGTGTGTGTGTGTGTGTGTGTGTATGTGTGTGTGTCCGTGAGTATGTGTGCACACATGTGAAAAGGTATGTGTGTGTGTGTGTGTGTGCATGTGTGCGGTGCGTCAGTGAGTGTTTGTGTGTGTGTGTGTGTGTGTGTGTGTGACCACTCACCTGTTTGTTGTACAGGTGTACACTCTGCCCGCTGCACTCTCACAGGCACCATGTGTATATCCAGCATCCCCGAGGCGTTTCTCTCAGCCCGGATCAGGCCTTGCTCCACCAGACCCTGGACCTTCTGCTCCAGGTCCACGAGGGCCCGGGCAGACTGATCTCGATCCCGGTCTCTGTCTCTCTCTCTCTCCCTCTCTCTCTCGCGCTCCAGCTCTTTCTCTCTTTCTCTCTGCTGCAACACTGTCACCTGGGAGCAGGACTCACGTAGACTCTCCTGTGACAGACAAACAAAACACATGAATGCACACACACACACAAACACACACTCAAGCACACATACATACATACATCCTTGAACACAGTGGGAGGTTATGTGCATTTATGTGTGTGTGTGTGTGTGTGTGTGTGTGTGTGTGTGTGATTACCTTCAGTATCTCCACTTCCTTTGTCGTCTGGATGAGCTGTTTCTCCAGCTCACACACTTTCTCTTCATTCTCTTGTTCAGTCTGCTCCAACCTGCTGTTAAGCTACAACACACAGAGGTGATTCAATAAATACAATAAATAAATACAATAGGTATGAACACACAGATGAATGTCTGTGTGTGTGTGTGTGTGTGTGTGAAAGAGAGAGATAAAGAAAATGAGGTAAGAAAGCGAAACTGTCAACACTGTCAATCTCTAATGTTACAGTAGATATTTGTATTACCAAAGAAATTATGACAAGAAATCTCTCTCTCTCTCTCTCTCTCTCTCTCTCTCTCTCTCTCTCATGGGTGTGGGTTACCTGTCTGTTGTGCTCCTGCACCTCCTCCAGGTGCTCCAGTAGTGCGTTCTTTGTCTCGGCGTCCTCCAGCAGTGAGCCCACATCAAACACATTATCCAGGTAGGCCTGGATCTGAACCTGCAGACGCTCACTCTCTGTCAGCTTCAATCTCTACACACACACACACATACACACACACACACATACACACACAAAGAAACTGCTAAATAACAAGGTCAGACTGACATTTCCTGTGAATATAAATAATTAGGCTATTCATGCAAATTGTTTGATGAATTATGTGCATATATTTGAAGTACAGTAAGTATTTTCTGTGAAAACTGATTTTATTAGACCAAAAACCTGACCCATATGTTTAATCCATAAACATGCATGTACATACAAATTAATGCACAAACTGGGGAATAAACGGTCTCAGTAACCAGGTTGGACTAACTGTGGACTACTGTTATGTCAGCAGCATCAGAAAAATGACCCCAGCAAGTGTTTAGACCCTTCCTCTCTCTGTCTGTCAGGTGTTACACCCATTTTGCACAGAAATCTCCAGCTCATTCAAGTAGCTACTTCAGTCTCTGTGACAGTAAGTCTGTATGTACTCTGTGAATGTCACTGGAGTCTAGAACTCCTGACCTCTTAATATAGAGAGGCCCATAAAGTCTGGAAGGTCAACCCACACCTTCCCATGACTACCTGGCTGCTTTGTCTAAAGGAATAGTGCACACTAGGGAACTACTTTCGGGAATATCCAGGGGTGCTACTGTCAGTTGAGGTGTTTGACTTGGATCATTTATTTCTAAGCATAATAGTTACTATTGTAATACAGGAGTGCTTCTGTTTGCTGGATGTATAGGATCACATTTGTAGGTTACAGAATTTGGGGAAATCCTTATTCTAAAATTATTTTTATTTTCTGTCCTTTATCAACTTTTTATTCTTTTTAACTTTTTACTCTGTCTTTTAATCTTATTTGTTTCTTTTCTTACTTTATTTTATCCACTGTTTTAAAGTATTCATACACTTTTGATCCTGTGAGGGAAACTTGCTGAAAGGCACTTTAGCCTTGGTCTAACAGCAAGGGATTAAACCAGAATTTAAATATACTGATATGTTATATATGTATAATAAGTTGAAATTATATATTATATATATTTGACTGACTGACCTCTAGATATCCGTCCAGGCCCAGGTGGGTGAACTCATACTGCAGGTGCACCCTGAAGTTCATGTTCTCCACTGAATGGACCACGATATTGATGAATTGCATGCATGCCACCTGGTGGATGTAGAAAGCAACAGCAGAAAAGAGAATATTTCACCTCGCATCTGCTGCAGTACTGTACAAGTTAATGGTGCAACACGACACCTACCAGCTGTTCTTAATGAATATTCAATAAATTGCATAATAGGAAATCTATATTCATTTTATGCAAGAATGATAAATTAGCGTAATATAACAGCCCTACTTGGCGATAAATCCCAGCTGCAACATCAGCCTTGGCGTCTCGTCAAAAAAGCACCCCATACTGTATATAAGCCTTTCAAAATTGTGTATTAGCTTACTTTGTCTGTCGACATAACTTTTCGACAACCATCATTGGTTCCTAACCTAATTTCCTAACCAATCGTTGGTGAAAGGTACAAAAAATAACACTTTGTGTACAGTAAATCATTATTTGAGTAGGATGATGGTATGTAAGCCTGCTCACATTCTTTTATTGCCTGTTGGGTCCCTCTAATATATCTGTTTATTTTCATATGGCCACAAAGTGCATTAGCATACAAAATGAGGCAACATTGGCAAATGTTGAATGAATGGGGTATCTATGGAGTTATAAATGTCAAACAGCACTCTCTCTCTCTCTCTCTCTCGCTTTCATTTTTTTCTCTCTTGTAAATGTCATTGAGGCTTGTGAAGCTGTCAGAGATGCCAGCGTGTTTGCCATTCAGTCGTGCTCACCATGTAGTCAATGTTGCTCTCCTCATGACGGAAATACTCCATGAGCTTCTCAAAGCGACTCTTCTCCCCACACACCTGAGAGAGAGAAAGAGTGTGTGAGAGAGAAGGAAGGAGTTGAGAGATCAAGGCTATGGTTGAATTTATTTGATGTTATGCTACAAAATACATTCACTTCTAAAACAAAAATATTTAGTTATATTTATATAACTGATTCTCTTCAATCTTAAATGTTAACATTGATTTTATATTTCTATCAATGTTAGATTGTGTTCAGCTATTTAACCATTCCATCGCTGATTACATAACAAGGTTCACAAAAATAAGCTCAAACAGTATTAAACCATATTTTAGCCCACTAGGTGGCACTATAAGGCCCATTATGACCCAGTGGTTGCCAAACACAAGGACAGCATAGTAACATCATCTCTAATTCTCTGTGCTTCCATCACACATCCACCGAACACTTACAGATTTTGTCACTGACTTACAAACACACAAACACACACACACACAAACTTTAAAAGGATGTTTAGAAAAGGTGTTTAAAGGGACTCAAGAGAGCTGAGTGGGAAACCGAGTCTGAAAATGTCTCATAACCCGAAAGACATTGGTTCTGCAGATTTGCAATACCTTTACAGACTGGGTTATTGAAAGGCTGCTGGATAAATGTTGTTGAACAGTGTGTGTGTGTGTGTGTGTGTATGTGTTTGTGTGTGTGTGTGTGTGTGTGTGTGTGTGTGTGTGCGCGCTCCTTGGTTACTCTGCCCACTCCCTCAGTGTTAATAATGCAGGAGGGTCGGCTGGCAGCCGTGCCCAAACAATGCCCACTAGATGCCCACGCTCTGTCACCACATGAAACCCGACCAGCCACCTGGGCTCTCCCACGCCGCTTCTCTCTCTTTATCTCTTGCTCTCTCTGTCACACACACACACACACACATACACACACACACACACACACTCACACACCACAAGGTATTATTTTTACATGTATTTATATTGAACAAGCATGTTGAATTGCCTCTGTGTATGAAATGTGCCATATAAACTTGCTCTATCTATCCTCACCCTCTCTCCCAAACCTCATAATTTTCTCTCTCTCTTCTTCACTCTCTCTCTCTCTCTCTCTCTCTCTAGTCTTTGCCATGTATTCTATCCCACTTCCTCTTTTCACTTAGTCATCCTTTTCTTTTCCTGCCTTTCTTTCTCTATCTATAGCCCTCGTTTCACGCTTTCCTTCAGATGTTTTGTTACAGTGACATTTTTTATTTAAATAAAGCTAAACGACAAACACTTTGTTCCAGCTGGAAAACAGCAGGTGGTGTCTTTGGAAACATGTGTTGTGCTCAGTAACACACTGAGTTATCTGGTCTCAGATCAGTGCTGGACAAAGCGATCCCTACCTCTAATTCAAGTCTCAAAGGGCACATATTTAATTATCTAGGCTACGACATGAAAGGACGGAATGAGCTAAAGAGGTGTTTGTGTCAGTGTCAGTAACAATGTTTGTAAGTAAACAAACAAACAAACAAAGCAAATGATGAGATAATATAGAATAGATATTGTCTGGTCTGTGTCCAAGCCACGGAGTGAGGGGTGGTACTGCAGTGGCGGTTGGCTGGTACAGGACCAATTTAAATATTTGAAAACACTGTGTTCAGCGCTAGGCCGATTCCTATCTCATGGGGATCAGGTTGCTGCTTTAAACAAAGGCTCTTTGACACAGTTGAGCCACTGTCACTATCCACTATAGCTGTCAAGACTTCTCTCGTAAGATCAGTCTAAAAGGACAGGGACAGAACAGACAATGTGTCCTATATACTAAGCTAGCACAGGTGATTATTATTTTGATTATTATAGACTTAGTGTGTATACGAACCTGTATGAGTTTAGATGATTGCTCATTTATATGACGTAAATGATATGAAATGTTACTGATACCCACCCCGCTCTTTCTCTATTACACACACACACACACACACACAGACGTACACACACACTTCACAACAAACCATTATGTGCGGAATGCCTACACTACAACACACCCACACCCTAACAGAGAATGCAGACAATGTGACAAGCACCAACACAGGCATCCAAAAATATGTCTGTCTAGGATGATGTCCATAGAACGTAGGGGGAGGGGCCTCCAGGCACTCTGTCTGATCTGACCGTGACCTTGCTTGTGCTAAAAATGACCCAGAGCTCCATCATATGGTGGCCCTGAAGTGCAAACCACATTAACCAAAAACTAAACACAAAAACAAACTGAGAAACACAAACAAAAAAAGAACAAAACAAAATTAAGAATCACAAAAACAAAATTGAGAAACACAAAAAAAA
>JAGFZM010000127.1:425003-435096 GCA_017657215.1 Limnothrissa miodon | reverse complement strand
TTTGTTTGTTTGTTTGTTTGTTTGTGTCTGTGTGTGTGTGTGTGTGTGTGTGTGAAAGAAATTGAGATGTTTGTGAGCTTGGCGCCTGGAGACATTGAGCAGAATAAGTATGTGTGTATGTCAATGTCTGCATGTCTCACCGTTTCTTTTGCACTGACAGGATCCAGATGCCAGTTATGACGTGAACGACAGAGACCCTGATCCACAGCCTCGTTACACTCAGCTCAATGACAACAGGTAATAACCCCCCCACCCCTCCTCCTCCTCCTCACCCACCAGCCCTCTCATGTAGACATCTCTTCTCTCTTTTGTGCACACACACACACACACACACACACACACACAGAAAGTCTTTCATATTCTCACACGATCCAAAGCCCATATAGCCATGCTGTGTGCCAGACTGCATATCATTGGTTGACATTTGAAACCCATTTGGGCACTGGCATCATGTGAGCCAGGGCTGTGCCTGGATATGTATATTTGGCAGGGCTTTTCAAAGTGGGTGCTGTTGGGTACCATAATGGATCCAGTGCTCTGGACGACATCCAAACACTTTGAATTTTTTCATTATTAGGCCTCATCATCAGCCTCTGCCACATAGTACATTTAGGCTATTATCCCCGCAAAGCTTACCTTCATTAGTGCACTGCTTTTGTCTATGTGGCACAAGAAGCTTTTGTCATTGCATGCCCCATCAGGAATTAATTTGGAATAAAAACAAATTAAAAATAGCGTTTCAGTTGTCATTTTAGCAAGCAAGTTTAGCTAGCTAGCTAGAAACCTGACGCAAGTCACCAGTGTTATGAATATGGCCTTTTTTGAGAAATAAATAGAAAGAAGACTCTTTAAAGCCTTGCACAGTAGTGGATTCTGAAGGAAACTGTCCGACCTACAAATGTTGGTGAAAAAAGTCGTTGGCTCTTTAACCTGCTGTGGCTCGTGAAAAAAATTATGAGCCATCAGTCATGAAAACAAGTATTTTGCCAAAGCTCAAAATGCCCTATGTGCAGCTCACAGCTAGAAAAAAAGCATTCATCCACTGATCTGAAGGCTGCAGGCCTTAAAGCAGGCATGCCAATCCCTCGCCGTTTTGAAATCAATATGGGCCGTTTATGTGAATCGTGCAGATCCGAGGAGATTTTTTTTTGGGGGGGGGGGGGGGTCGAGTGAGCAGATGACGTCACTGAACAGCTCCATACAGCTCCATACTGTCCAACAGCTCTGACTGAATGTGGACCGCAGATCAACATTGCTAAACATTTGGTCACATACAGGGTTACAGCCAATCGAGATCAACTGGTACAATCCACTGCTGGTTGCCAGTTCTCTCTTCCAAATATTCCATTGATTCTGGCTGCAAAGTCACCTTTTTGTGGTTTTGAACTGGTTTTGAACACGCCGTTAACTGATTGCAAGATGAACTCAATGGCGCAGTATAGAGAAATTCCTTGTTCACGTCGGATGGTTTTCAAAAACAGAACACACTCAATTTGGGCGGTTTTTGAGAGTTAGAACGCCTACGTTGTGTTTTTTTTTTCTGATGAGCTATCTTGACATGGGTTTAGAACTGTTCGCTACAACTTGCCTTGAACACCATGATAAGCTCCGGTGAGAATGATTAGCTCCTGTTTGCTCAATATTGTTAATAATGTTAGCTTGTTTTTAACGATAGGCCTACGTAACAGAAACTCTGGTCGGCAATAATGTTATTAATTGATTCATAAATTATAATGATTTCAAGCCATTTAAAAATGGCGAACGCGTCTCGCGTTGTACACTTATGCCTTCATCCATTGACTGGCGCAAGTTTTTTTCAGCGTGAGAGACCACAGTGGTGGCAGGAAAGCCTTTGTCTTTACACCATAAGCAACTAAGCCGTAGTGTAAAGTTGCTTTGTTAATAGTGTTTTTATTCTCTGCTCTTGCCTTTGTTGCTTGTCACCATTTAAAAGTAAATTTACTTCTGGCTGTTTTACAGGTTTATTAACTTCTGATGTGAACACAGTAAAGAGAGTGGTTTACAGTTTGGGCTCTAAATTAAACAGCAGTGTGAAATGATATCTGGTATTCCAGTGGTTACCCAAATGTGAGAAACGGTGATTGGTCAAAACTGTAGTGTTGGTCACTTCCATGACACCACAAAACTAATCAAAATTAAGAGTGACAACTTACGAGCAATCACTGTTTATTCTGGCATCTGGGTGACCATTTTACAGAAACCAGCTGCTCTTTAACACTGGCCAAATGTCAGTGTAGTATAGCTGGTAGAAAAGAAAACTATAACTCTTTAGTGTTTGGTTAGTAATATTAATATCTACTCAGTGTGGGTTAACAGAGCTCAATATATTCCGTCCGTCCAACATTCACCCCCCACCCCACCTCAACAACCAACAGCCACCCATACACACACACGTGTGCACACACACACAACGCGTCTCGCATTGTGTGTGTCCACCACCCCCGTCCCCCGTCCCCCGCTTCTCACCTTTTTGACCCCTGACCCGTTAACATGCCTGTTAAAGGCTGCATAGAGGTGGTGACATACCGCTACTGTAAAGGCCATGAATGGTGTGGTCTGGTCATGGATTGCAAAAACTACATTCATTAGGAGCACCCAAGAGCGATAGGGCCAAGGTTTAAAAAAAATCCCTGCAAAGAATGAAATCTCGGGGTGGAGGTCCTGTCCTCATGTCTGTATAGGGGTGGGGGGCAGTGTACTGTGACAGGTGTAGGTGAGAAGTCATACCATTGATTGGTGTGTGTTGTGTTGCAAAGGTGCTTATTGGTGATGTTATTGTACTGTTAAAAATATGTTACTGTGCCGTGAACAGAAAAAAACTGTTGATAGTGGGGCCTTGAGCTAAAAAAGTTATGGTGTTGATAAGCCTTCCTATATCTTTCTCTTTTCTCCTTCATCATCCATCCTCCTCTTTTCTATCCTTAAATTCCATCTCTCTCTCTCTCTCTCTCTCTCTCTCTCTCTCTCTCTCTCTCTCTCTCTTCCTCTCTCCACCTGTCTCGGAGTGACAGCTGCCTGGCGCTCCAGCAAACTAATTAGTCCACAAGGCGTCTCTTAGGCTGCCTGTTTCATAAAAAAAAAAAAGTGAAATGGAGGGCCTCCTCATCAGCCCCGGGAGATATCTCTCTGCGGCTCTGCGTCACCCCACTTACTCGACGAACGTGTCACCGAACGCCAAGCAGAGACCTGGCTAAGAGTTTATAGCCGGTGGCGCCTGGTGACGCGTGAAGCCAATTTTTCAGCCACGTCAGGCGGACTTTCTCCACACCGCTTCCTTCGCCTCACCCTCACTCACTCTCTCTCTTTCTGTCACTCTCTCTTTCTCTCTCTCATTTTTAATAAATGATCTTATTCAGCTCTTACTAGGCCTGTCTAATCCCATGCATGTGGCTCAGAGAGGAAGCCAAGGGCTTGGGGGAGCGGACTGGAGTTGAGTTGTTTCCTTTGCTTATTTAAAGGGATTGGCTTGACTCGGGGGCTTGACTCGGGGCCCTCCTCTCATGCAGTCAGGGCTCAGGAGGGGCTGAGTTGATGGAACGTGGATGGGGCCCGAGAGCATGCAGAGAGCAGTGCCGTCAGCCCCCCCTACCCCCAGGCTTGTCTCTCTCTCTCTCTCTCTCTCTCTCTTGCTGTTTCTCTGTGATCAATCCATCCACATTACATTCTCCTCTCCTCCTCCTCCTCCTCCTCCTCCTCTTCACCTCTCCTCCTCTTCTCGCTTGCACTCACTTTAGTCCTCCTCCGCTTTCACTCACTCGAGCTTGGACCGCTATCTTTACTCATTATAACCCCCCCCTCCCCTGTCTCTCTATTTCTATCTCTCTTTTCTCTTACTCTCTCTTTCTTTCTCTCACTCACATATGTGCCCCTCCTTTTCTTTCTCTCTCCCTCTCTCTCTCCCTCTCTCTCCCTCCTATTTGGCTGTGCTCATCCAAATCCGCTCTCCAGCATGCAATTTACCCTCCTCTCGTCTCCCTCCATCTCAATGCAAATACGCTCTTCTGTTTTCGAGGCCTCTTCCACCCTCTTTGCTGCCAAACCCTCTTCCAGAGCCGCCCTGTTCTCTCTTCCTCTCATCCTCTTTATTTTCTCGTCCTCTTTTTCCATCTGTTCTCCCTGTTCTCTTCTAAAGTTCACCTTTGGCACTTTCTTCCTCTCATCCCGTTATATCCCTCCACTTCGTCTCGTCTCTTGTTTTCTCTCTTCTCTTCTCTTCATTTCTCTTGTCTCCCCTTTTCTTTTCCTCCCTTCTCTCTACTTCAGTTTGCTCCTCTCCTCTGTTTTCTCTTGTCTTCTTTGTCTTTATTCTCTCCTTCTCTTCTCTTTTCTCCCATTCCATCCTCTTTTCTTTCCCTCTTGCTAATGAGTGCTCCCTGTTGATGTGTAGGAGTGTTAATTGACCCTCCCATAGCTTTTGCCTTTCTCCACATTATTAATGACCTTTAAATCACCACCTTTAAGTCCCCTCCCTGCACGATATGACCTTTATTGGGACCCTTTTTATCCCCTTCCCCTCATTTATGCAGATACACTGATAGACCCGTCACTTTTTGCGTGTGACAATACACATATTTGAAGAATTGAGCCCTTGGTTCTTCTCTGACACACCTCTGTTTATTTCCTATCTTTCACTACTCCACCCCGATCCTTCACTACTCCACCCCAATCCTTCACTACTCCACCCCAATCCTTCCTGCTGCCCCTCTTTTCTACCTCTTCTGTTTTTCTCTGCGTTCTCTTCTCCTCTCTCTCTCCCCCTTCTCCTCCAGTTCTCTGTTGACATTGGGGTGGCCCACTTCACTCTGCACCCCTTCCCTGCACTCTGCACCCCTTCCCCTTGTTGGCAGGGGAAGTGCCATAGCACTCAACTCTGGGATGGGAGCCAGCACCCCATCCCACACCCTTTCTCCTTCTCTTTTTTTCTCTCTCTCTCTTGTTGTCGTTGTTGTTGTTGTTGTTTTTGTGGTTCTGTGGTGGGTGGACACAGGGAACTGTGTTTGGAGCAATATCTTCTCCAAACACTTGAGGAAGTGTGTTTTTTTAAAAAATCTATCGCCTCCACATTTTTTTTATCACATACCCATAAGGCGTGATATGCTCTTTCTCAATTTCTTTCTGTCTCTCTCTTTCCCCGTACCCCTCTCATATAACCACTCTCTCCAGTCTCCTTCTCTCCATCTCATTTTCTCCTCATTACTGGCTCAGTGCATGCGTGCGTGTGTGTGTGTATGTGTGTGTTTTATGAACGTCCAACGTAAGTGGACACTTGATGCCGCTGGGAACAGGAGAGCACTTGAAGCCTCATGCCCTCATCGAAAAGCCCCCTCCCCCCTGAACTCAGCCGGAGACTGTGCTCCTGCAGTCCGCAAAGCAAAACACTCAGATTGGGCTCCTGAGGGCTACATTGCCCTTTCATGCAAGTACGTAAACACACTTGCACACACACGTTCTCTCCCTCTCTCTCTCTCTCTCACACTCACACTCACTCACACACACACAAGCACACGTGTTGTAACATACACCTTTGTCACGCTAAGACTCCACACATGCATCCCCTGCTGTCATTCTGATTATCCAAGACTCAATCAATTTGGGCTCCGTGAAATGAGAGGCAAATTGTTTCTCTGTCAATAGCACACCCAGGATCCACCTCCCAGGGACAGACAGGGGAGTGGAGGGTGGGAGGATTCAGAGGGGGGCGGAAATGACACCAGATGAGTCGGGCAAAGTCCCCTGCGAGAGGCCGCATCGATGCATGGCACACACTCGCTAATACAGGCCCCTCGTCCTTGCCACCCGAATTAGATGCATGTATTCATGAGGTGCACCAGGGATCTTCACGGGGACAACAGCGAGGGAAAATAGGGGCATTTCAGGGACGATCTCTGCCCTTCTAACCGCGACAAAATAAATGAAAAACAAGAAAAGCACACCTCATTTGTATTTCTTTCATGCTTCGCCGGGCTTTTTTTTTTTTTTTAATTCACATCTTTTTCTTTCTCCTGTACCATGACAGGCAAGAAAGATGCTTTATTTTTTTTTCTCCACTTGTCAAAGGTGCCATGAACACAGAGCGTGAGGAAACGTGCAAGTCGAAGTAGATGAGTGATGGATACAGAGACAAAGGAAGAGAGGTGGTTAGAGTGTGTGAGTCAGAGTGTAAAAGAAATAGATAGATAGAAAGAGAGAGTGGCGTGCTCTTTCTACACAAGTGTGGAAAAGCTGCCAGATATCTTTGCTGCACTTTGAAGCTCATCGGATTCAGCTCCAGTCAGGCAGGTAATGTTAATTCTTCCCCGTGTTTCATCAGTGCCAAGAGTGCGCTATCCAAATGCCTCCCCCCCAAACACACACACACACACACACACACACACACACACACACACCATCCCGACTGCCGCCATTGCGACTGTGTCAATAGTATGGATTCCGCCGAGAGAAACGAAACAGCAGCGGCTCATCTCGCCCCATCTCATCTCATCTTTCAGTCAGAGAGCGTGGTGAGGTCAGGTCGACTGTGTCTTCCCCTCACGGATATCAATCAAGAATGGCTTCCTTCCACTCGGAGGCAGCCCATGTCCGTTTCGATCCTCTCTTTCTTTCTATCTACCCCCCCTCCTCTTGTTCTCTCCCCTCTGCCTTTCTCACTCTTATTCTTTTCTCTGTCATTTGTCTCTCCTCTGTCTCTTTCCAACTCTCCGTCTCTCAACCTTTCTCTCTCTCTCTCTCTCTCTGCCAGGTTCTCTCTTCACCCGCACGGTTCAGCAAAGCCAATTTCTGCTCGGAAAACAAGAGCAAAGGAGCAGATCAGTAGGAAAAAAAGAGAGAGAGAAAGAGAGAGACTTAAAAAAGAGAGCGAGAAAGAGTCTGAATGACTGGTGTGTAACTGACTGTCTTGAAGGAGACGCCTCCGCCAAACCAAATCCATTAGCTGTTTGTCAAACTGTTCACACAACTGTTTGTCCAATAAATGGTTTTCGGTCACAGAAATTGGACCAGGGGAGATGACGCCCTGGATCCACTTAAGGCCTGGTCTCTTTCGCCTGTTAACAAATAATAAAGCGTCTCCCTGTTGTTGTTTTTTTTTTGTTTTGTTTTTGTTTTGTTTTTTTTTTGTGAGAGGGGTAGTGGCAGTGGGAGACCATGGGCCCCCTGATTTGTGGTTTTAGCGGCTGAAAAGACTCTAACCGCAGCTGATGGTGTGGCGGGGAACCAGGAGCCGAGTAATCTGGCTCTATCTGCTGCCCGGCAGAAGAGGCCGATTATCCCTGGCGGATTGTGCCACCGCAGGATCGGGTAGAGATGTGCTGCTGGGCTTCTGTAAAAAAGGCATTCTGGATGGAACATCCTTATTGTTTGTTCAGCTGACTACATATTGAGCAGTTCATGGATGTATGGCCAAGTGCATATAATGATGAAGCCTTTTGCCTCAGGCAGTCGGCTTTCTCACACTCCTACACTGTCCTCTTTTTTTTTTCTCCTTTGGGTTTTTTCTCTCCTTTTCTAGTTCCCTCTCCCTCCTCCTCTCTTCCGTCTCCCCTGGCAGCGTGGTTGCTGTGCTCTCTTTAGCTGGCTCTGTCCTATTGTCGCGCACAGAGAGGCTGTGCTCGGCAGGGATGATGCAGGGGTTCCAGGCAGTGTCTGATCCTTGGAGCACAATGGTAGTCCATGCCACAATGCAGCCCTGCCTAGCAGGGGTTCACCCCCATGCTATTCATCGCAAAAATATGTGCGAGAAGGAAGAAGACAATTTGAGAGAGAGTGACATTGCAAAAGAGGAAGTAGCAAGGAATGATTGTGTGACATAGGCTGAAAGATGGTAAGATGAAATGGACTAAATTTACATGCCACTTTTCTACTTTTATAAGCACTCAAAGCACTTTACAGTATTTGCCTCTCATTCACCTATCCACACACACCATTAGCAATCACATACAGGCGGCAGACCTGTCACCAGTAAGAGTTCAGTAGGAGGTTGAGTAACTTGCTCAAGGACACATTGGTGTGGTCAGGCAGAGCATGACCTTAAAGCCACCTCTAGCACATGCAACACCACCACCCCAAGACAACAAAACAAGGAAAACGCACTCATCCACATACACATACACTAGCAATATGCCATGCCCTCCCTTTTAGCTTAAAAGTGAATGTTTGTGGAGCATCGGAGGCTGCTTTGGTGAAGATGGAGGAGGCTCTGCAGCCCTTTCAGACAGAAGGCCTTAGCAAAGGCAGGCCCTCGATTTTGTCAGGCCTTCACCCACCCCAGCAGGGGCAAGGCCTGTGAGGAAAAGCCGGGTAAACAGGCAGACGGGCGTGCAGACAGAGGGTGGGAAGGCAGCCCTGGAAACACAGCACCTCAGGGCCCCAGTTAGCCGGACAGAAAATCTCCTAATCACTCCAACAGGGGCATGGAGCCAGACACTACAAGCCACCAGCACCCTCCCTCCGTCTTTCTCTTTCTCCCTCCCCTTGCCATAAAGATACAGAGGCTTCCTATCAGTGGAGCAGTGCCATCTTTCATGCTGGCAGCAGGGTGGCATTGCTGTGGTTAGTCCCCCATCAACAGGGTGGCATTGCTGTGGTTAGGCCCTCATCCACAGGGAGGCATTGCTGTGTTTGCCCTCCTATCCACTGGCCATCCATCCCTCTGAGCTTTACTGTGCGTTCACACCAAAAGCGACCAAAGCTGCAAAATCGCTTTTGTCGCTCACAAACGGTCGCTGCAATAAATAGTTGTGGACTTGCCACCTAGTGGTGGCAAGGCCAGTATTGTTCTTCGCAAGTTTCTTATTAGTTTGCATGGTGACATGCAAACTATTGTTATCTTGTTCTTCTTCTTATTATTATTATTAGTTTGCATGGTGACATGCAAACTATTGTTATCCTGTTCTTCTTATTATTTTTATAGATGAAGTCTATGGGATCTTTGACACTTAATACAGCCTGAACCGCTGAACCTAGCAACTTACTTCGAACTGTATTGTGTAGCCACCACTCGTGTGATGTGTGCAATGTATTTTTGAACATTTACTTACTTTTACTTTTTAAGTTATTTAACTTTAAAAACCTTGGTCTAGCTACAACTCTTTCTGGGCTGGGCTGAACTAGTTAGTATTCAAGAGCAGTGGTAGCTGAGTGGGTAGAGGAACTGGTTTGAGATCACAAGGTTGTGGGTTCAAATCTCACTAAACCTGGTATGATGGAAGGGTCCTAAATTTCTCTTGGCTGCCTTTTGCATGGTGTTCTCTTCACTGATGTGTGAGTGTTTGTGAAACTGACAATAAACAGACAACTTAACTCTTGTGTTGACTTGAGTTTTACCACTGTGACTGTCTATTTTCAGCATTCAGCTAAACCAGCCTCTCCAGCTAATTGCCTTAATTTATGGCAGGTGCCTATACTGAAGAGAACTACCTTAATGTTAACAATGTGTCGATTAAACTGGTTGGCTCATTAACATGTGTGCTTCACCTGGGCTACTTGTGGCTTTGTCTAAGTATGCCCTTGAATAAGACAATTAACCATAGGTTGCTGAAAGGAAACTATTGACCATTAAGTACTGCAACTGCACTTGTGTGGTTTGTGCTATGCAAGATTGTTTTATTTTAGTTTTAAAATTATAACAATTTAACATCTACACTAACCCCGCCTATAGTACAACCCCCTACCCTTACTGTGGGAATCCATACTTGTGACTCGACTTTTTTTGTTCCTCTTTGTGTCTAGCTTCATCAGTGTTCTTAAACAAGGCATTTAACCCTAAGTTGAACCATTCCTTTGAATAGACTGTCTCTAAATTGGTCCTTACTCTTGACTTCCCTTTCTATGGTGTGAGAGTGTTTGTGAAACTGACAATAAACAGACAACTTAACTCTTGTGTTGAATTCAGTTCTGCTACTGTGACTTTCTATGTTCAGGGGTCAGCAAAATCAGCCTCTCCAGCTAATTGCCTTAATTTACGATAGGTGCCTCGTTAAAATGTGTGGTTCACCTGGGCTAATGTGTTAATGGAAAAGCCCCGCCTCCTCTAAGTTGCTTCACCCTGAGTCAAATGTCTGTTACCAAAGTAGAT
>JAGFZM010000127.1:366876-382272 GCA_017657215.1 Limnothrissa miodon | reverse complement strand
AAAGTAATCAAATGTAATTAGTTACATTACTTTGTTAAAGTAATCAAAGTAGTTACACTACTATTACATTTTAGATAGAGTAACTTGTAACTGTAACACATTACATTTCCAAAGTAACTTTCCCAACACTGCTGGTTAATGTGTGGAAGTCAGTTTATATAAATGTGTGTGTGTGTGTGTAAGAGAGAGAGAGCAGGACTTCACTGTCCACAGCTGTTCTGCTTCATTTCATGTGACACTAAAACCTGAGTTAATAATATATGTGTGTTTGTCTGAGTGCAGGGTGGTGTGTGTGTCCGTCTATTTTACTTAGTCTACATGGTGCAGAGTTACTCCACTTCATTTTAAATGGCTTCATGTGTGATGTAATGTCTGTGTATATTAATATATTTATATTCAGCAATATACTCACACACATTATATATAGAATATACACACACATAAAATATATATATATACCGTGTACATATATATTTGAGATGGAACTTGGCCACATTTTCATTTCTGTGTGTGTGCGCGCGCGTGTCCATGTCTGCCCTCTGCTCCCCACAGAGTGCAGCGCGGGCTTCTCGCTCTACCTGCAGGGCTGCGTGAAGGTGTGTCCAGCGGGCTTCATCGCCAGGCTGCAACAGCTCAACCTGTCCCTGGAGAGCTGGGTGGAGCAGTCATCCGTGCAGGCGTGCCTGCCCTGCCACCTGTCCTGCCTCACCTGCTCGGGGCCCAGCCCCTCCGACTGCCTCTCCTGCCCCACACACAGCCACCTGCTCCTGGGTGCCTGCCTCAACCAGAGTCCCGTCCAGCGCAAGTCCCCCATTGGGCCTACTACAGCTGAGGGGGCTGGAGGTGCCGAGGAGGAGGTGGAGAGAGAAAGAGGAGGGGGGAGGGGATGGATAGAGCCGGTCCCCGGCGAGCCGTCCTCCAACCACCTGCCTGCTTTGGTGGGCATACTCATCTGTGCCTTGGTCCTGGCCGGAATGGCCGGCGTCTTCCTGCTGCTGCAGTCACGCTCAGACACGGGCGTCCCCGGTGGACGGAGGACTAAGCTGCCCTCACTGGCATCGGCCGGGGAGGGCCTTCGGATGGGGCTGGGGCTGGGGGGGCGTGACGGTGGGGCGCGGGTGCTCTACAGAGGTATCCCCACTGTGTGGGGGGACGAGGAGCAGGCTGATGCAGGCGACTGCTGCGGCGTTGGCGATGGCGGCTCAGAGTCGGAGAATGAGGAGTTTGACTGCCAGAGCGAGCGGACGGCCTTTATCAGGAGCCAGAGCTCTCTGTAACAATGCTGCACTCCTCCGATTAAACCCCCCCCACACACACACACACACACACACACACACACACACCCCTCTCGCTGCACCCTCCTCCTCTCCACCCTCAGAGAGCTAACTTCTGACTCTCCCCATCAGCTTCTTACTCCTGCCATCTTACGCTTGTTCTCCAAAGCCAGATGCACCTTATCTATCACTCTCTCTCCCTCTCTCTCTCTCACACTCTTCACTTTTTCTGTCTGTGTCTCTGTCCATTCCCTCTGGCTGGTTCTGTGTCTGCGTGTTGAAGTGGACGAAAGGGTGAACCGCAGTGGGGGTGGAGGGCTGGAGTCTGACCTGACAGAGCTGGGTGTCTGGCTCTCTGTCAGTAGCAGGCCAGGTACCAGCAACACGCACTCAGATGGATGCCCTGGGAGGACCGCAAAGCTCAGTAGCAGCTGTGAGTGTGATGAGGGAGATGGAGAGATAAAGAAAGAAAGAAAGAAAGAAGGGGAGGAGAAGAGGAGAGAAAAAAAGGACACAGAGGGTAGCAGAATCTGTGCTGAATGTGTGATCAGACGAGTTATTCTGTGGCCTGAATTTCCTTACTACCCAACCCCACACAGAAACACAGACACACGCACACACACACACACACACACACACACACACACACACACAGAGACATGATCACCACTGCCACCAGTGTATTTTTATCCCCTGCATTCTATGCTTTGAGAAGGCTGCACGAGGAAGGTTTGTGTGGTGTGTTTGCTAGTGTGTGTGTTTGTGTTTAGAAGAGATTAACCTAAGGGCTGTAACTGTTTGCACTAGTTTGGTTAGCGCTGCAGAACGCTGTCGTTAGCGACGCTAGCGCCAAGGTCATATGCACACACCTGGGTCGCTCAGGAGAGACTCAGCACCTCTTCCTGTTTGGGCTGGATGCAAGCCACAGCCTACAAAATGACACCGCCCGCTCTACTCACAGTCTCTTGATTCGGCCACGCCTACCAGGCACTCATGCGACACTCTGTGTGTCTATGGAGTAGACAAACCTTCAAGGTGTATTACAGTAATCATGGTTCACCTTTTCACATCATATCACTACCCCAATGTTTATATGCAGAGCAAGGTATAATTAAGTGATTATACTTTGTGTGTGTGTGCTTCAATATGTATGTGTGTGGGATGATAAATGGTATAATTTATGAATAGCAGTGGGAAGCAGCCTTAAAGGATCAGTTGTTAGAGCTGGCATGCACATGCATGCGCGCACACACACACACACTTCCCAATTATCCAAAACAATGTGGGAGAAAAATCCCTCCTCAACTGAGTTCTATGGTGAGGTATTTACAAGTGCTTTAAAGATACCTCTGCACACATCAACTGCATTTTTTTTTTTTTTTTTTTTTTAAAGAACCAAATGTTTGCTTATTTCTGGGGCTTTTTACTTTTGCTTTCTCTTTCTCACCATGCACAATCTGAGAACATTTAGTTCCTTTGTCCCCAAAGATGCTGTATTGATTTTCAGGTTTTAAGCTGAAACATGTCTCTGTGAGTTTAATTGTGGCATCAAAGAAAGAGATTGTGTGTGTGTGTGTGTGTGTTTTTAAAGGTCATAGCATATCTTAAGATTGTATTGCTGAGCACACTAAGTGAAGAGTAACATCTGTATTAAGATAGCTGTTCGCACAAAGCAGCCTGTTTTAAATTGAATATCTTGGATCTGTTTTTCTAGCTTTTATTCTATTTAACAGATGTTGATACAATGTAAATTAAATTAATTGTTAAGAAACATTAATGCAGTGTTTGCATTATTTTGCCAATCTTGCTTGTTTGCTTGAGGCCGTGGAGTAAAAAATGTGTTGGGGAATTTGAGAAGAAAGAAAGAGAATCTAATGGTCTCACATGGGGTTAGACTATGCAGATTACTGACAAAAACTATCTTAAGGCTTCAGCTTGTATGGCCTTCCCCATCAATTAGCGTGAAGTGAATCTAGAGACATGCTGCGGAGATTACCTGATGGCTCAGCAGTGCGCCCAGCGCAACTCTCGGTCCGGCACCGGCCAAGGTTGTGTTCGGACTGAGGGATTCACACGCGGTGAAATGTCCCTTTAAACTGCCTTCTGTTATTAGCTCTGCCGGGAGGAATGTGTGCTCATCATTATGTGTTTAGAAGAAACCAAAGCATGCGCATACCAAGAGGCTACTCAAAATTTCTTTGAGGCATTATAAATATGCTTCAGAAATGCCAGCGATGCAAAAGTTGGGCTCTCTATGTGAGATTGTCAGTGAAATTATGCGTACGGTGATGGTGACTGGCTTCTTTAAATTACTTACGTTACTTTAGCAGCCTCGCCAGGTGTGCCAGCCCTGGTTCTTTTCGTGAAAGATTGATCAAAACTACTCTCAATAGGCTACATGCTTCGTTCTGAGAAAACTTCTTGAAATGAGCCATTGCCAGCTTGTGGGCCTCGCCCATTTGAAAGCATTTTAATAAAATCCTTGAAAGCTTGAACAATTGTACTCATGAAAAGCCCGTTCATCTACATCCCCTTTATGCTTTGTTCATTAAGACGAACTGCCATTCTAAACTGCACTATTTTAGTGAAGCCTAACATTTCGCAAGTTGGCTAAAATGAAGACCTACGTGTCGGGAGACTACACTTGATCCTTAAAATCAAATACCTATCTGCCGTAACAATTCGCTTTCACTGCTCCAGACATGACAGCGCAGTGTGTATTCTTAAATTATAGGGCTACATTCGACTCTGACTTCACACTGCTGTAAAACATTCAGTCTTTGAACCCTAGGGCGAGGCAGTGTTTTACCATGAAAGCAAAGGATTAAATCACGATATAGGCAAACTAATGAACTAAACCATCAGACTCCTCTGACTGGTGTTCTAAAACTATTACCTTTCAGTCTGACGTTCTAGAATTCTAACCTGTTTGCAGGGGCAAAGCTTAACTATTTATCAGAATAACATCAATTTATATCCTCACATGATATATCGTCTTAAATTACATGCATAAAACACTATAAATATGTACACATGAAGAAATTAAGTTCGTTTTTAAATGCACACAAAGGACTGGTGTGCCACTTACAGTAGCCTACTCATTTCTTAAATGTTTTTCCAAGGCGCTCTATCGTGTAAAATAATGGGCGGCTGTCCTCGGGCTCGGACAAAGACTGGATCGTTTGTCGGTGTTCTGTGCCTTTCTGTTGCCCCCTGCCGGTAGCTGGCGAGAGGTTGATAAATACTGAAAACGGAATGTCTTCAGGGCTCCGACTGTCCCGCTGCGAGTGCAATTTTATTGCATCATCCGCGCGATCACATCATCTCTTCCTGACATTAACAGTCAGCACTGGCTGACTACATTGTCCTCTTTGAACAGCATATTTTTGAATACGCAAATCTCGATATGGCAATTGTTCTACCAAAGTAGAGAAAAAAGGCTCAGCTCTGTTCAAGACTCCTGTGCAGTCGTTTTGTTGTTCTCTGTCATCTTTGGGGTTTGTGATGAAAGACCACTCTCCACACAACAAATTTCAGGTCTTCTCTTTATTCAATGTTCTTCAGCTGCATTGGCATTTCTCCAGGATGCATCACTTACAACACACTCAGAAAACCAGTGCCGGGGATAGAAAATAAATAAGCTATTCACGTCTTTTTCTGCTAAACAAATCAAGTCTCAACAGCAAACAGCACACGGAGAAGACGGCTACACAGAGACAGCCAGGGAGGAGGGGAAGAAGGGATGAAGAGGAAAAGAAAGTATACAGGGGGGGTAGAAGTGGCAGTGGCTACATTATGCTTTGAGTAAGTGCAATTACACCCACGTAGTGCAATGGAGCAAATGGTCTGAGGTGAAGTGTTCACCTTAGATGAAACAATGGAACATGTTGGTAGTGTTCTTTAGAGTTAAGACTGCACTTGACGGTGGTGGTAGTAGAAGTAGTAGTAGTAGTATCAAAATGCAATGCAAATGAGTCAGCTACCTTCCTGCAAGGTTAGATTTGCGAGATATTGAGGCGAGATGGGGTTGTGGTGTTAGGATGAGAAATTGAGTCTTAAAGATTAAGTACCTTGTTAAAAGAGGATAGTGGCTTTAGTATATGACCTTGATTGAATGGCAGTGCTGGTCTTGTTTTTAGAGAGATGGGGGAGTGGAGGGGTTACATGTCTTATGACTGTTAGGCTAAAATCAATGGGATGATCGACTCGTGTGGAAAAGAAACGTTAAAGAAATTTGGTGGAGTGGGTCTGACAGAACTCCAGAGTTGGTCAGCTGTCAAATGTGCTGATTCCACTACAATAGTACATGGTACAATATAATTATATAATAATAATCATCATCTTTATGTGTTTCCATGATAGCCACAGTTCAGACTACAGGCTGTCTGCCATGACATCTGAAGCCACTCAAAACGGGTAAAACTTCACGCCAAACTTAAATAGTCCCCTTCAAGTAGAAAAACAAGCGTCCATAGGCTTGAGTGGATGTGAGTCAGGGAGGAAAACACTGTGCGAAGCATCACGCTGAGCTGCTGCTGAAGCCACCAGGGAACTGACGCTTCAAAGCAGCTCAGCATGGTGTCCTCCATGCATCACAATCCATTCTTTCCCACACACAAACACACACACACACACACTTAAAACTCACACAGCTCGGCCTTCATGGAAGTACCGATGGCGATGACTGCGATAACGACGACCCAACTAGACGGCATCGATAGTGTTCATATGAAAGGCGTCACCATCGACAGCATACAATATAGTACACGACACCACTCCTGGTGCCGAATCGCAGAAAACTGGAGTAACGAGTGTCAAGTCCCCAGAGCATTTGAAGTGACAAAAATGCTCAGCCATGATCGTAAAACATCCACAGAGTCCATGGCGAAGAAGACTTCACACTGTAGTAGTCCACTGGGATAGAAAGGACAGGCAGTTTCAACTACTAGTACTACACTTTACTGGTTCATCTGTCTATTTGGAGCTACAGAACAGGAGAGGACCTTAAATCGTACCGTCATAGACCTGATGGGGGCAAGGGGATGGGAGGAGTTCAAGGGAGGGGTTTGAGATCCCTGACAAAGAGTCCTCTAGTTCTTCCCTCCTATTGCAACATTCTCAGAGCAGTCCGGTGTCTCTGAAAAGACTTGACTTGAGCAGGTTTCCGAGTCTCTTACACAGCTTACATGGCCAAGAGTAGGAAAAAAAAAAAAGAGCTAGAGAGAGATTAAGAAATTGCACTGGAGTCTAGTCCTCACCACTACCAGCATAGCTTTCCACAACCGCAGTCTCTATGTTACATCATTTACATGGAGTGCTCTGGTACCAGGTTGAGACGACAATAACACAAAATGGAATCTATCGAGTTGAGAACACCACAGAGATCTTCCATCAGGGCAAAATGTCTGTGTCGCTTACAGATCCCCATCTAACACCAACCCAACCCCACCACCACCCCATTGTTTCAGGTGTTTTTTTTTTCTCCACAGTGTCAGGGCAGCCTCTGTTTTTAAAGCACCCCCCACAGCAAAACCAGTCCTGTGTCTGTCTGTGGGTGAGATGCTGTTCGAGCTGCTGGGGTCCACATGCTCTGGATGGTTGAGTCTGCAAGGGCTCAGGTGGACAACTGAAGCCCATTAAGGGGTGGTCCTGAGTGGGTGTCGAGGCTCCAGAGCATGACCCCCACCACCCCCTCATGTCCGCTTCCAGGGGCCCAAACGTGTGGCTGTATGGGTGAGGGTGGGGCTAGCGTAGCTTCACCTTGTAGGTGGAGATCTCCATTGGCTCCACGGTGATGACAGTGTCGTTGGCCAATGGCGTCCCAGAGTAGAGCAGGGACAGGGACATAGGCTGCAGCAGCTGCAGGTCCAGACCACGGAACAGGCCAGACACGGTCAACTGGAGAGAGAGAGAGAGAGAGAGAGAGAGAGGGATCAGACAGTAGACAACATCACAGGGTTGTACAGCATCATGACACAGAAAAAGCTTAATCTGTTAAATCGTCAAAAAGTTAAATCGTCAATTGACATCAACTGACAATTGACTGACTATCATCATTCACAATTCAAACAAAACAGGAAAATGGTATGCAAATCAAGAGACAATTACGTGCACAGAGAAGCATTAATCGCCTGACAAACGGCCAACCTGGGATCAGTTCCCAATCAAACAGTAGCAAGCCCATGTCACTAAAGACTTCGCATCTGCCAAATATCATTTAGCATGAAATTCACGTAATGCTATTTTGTATGCATGCTATGGTCATGCAACCGGATAAATGGATACACAAAAGGTGATGGGAGAGAGACCTGGCCGTGGGTGGTGCTGCAGTTGAAGCCGGGGTTCTGAGCCTCCAACCTGCAGTCCACCGCCTTGCGGTGCAGGAGCAGAGCACTGAAGGGGGAAGGGCTCTGAGGATCCTGCTGGGAGGCACAAATGAACTCCAAATTAATGTGTAATTATTACCCTACACCACACACACACATACACACAATACACCACATGAGGTCTTATCAAGTGCACACACGTGCCCACACATACTTACACACACAGTATGCGCACAAACAAGCCAAGGGATCCATTATGTGTTATTCTATGCGCATAGAACCCTATCAACGGATTTCAGCTGGTGTCTGACATTAGTTTAATGAGTTATAAACTACTAGACTCTCCCAAACTCAAGGCTGCCTGCGAGTGAATATGTGTACGTACGTTTCTGTGTATATGTGTGTGTCTGCCTGAAAATGACTCAACTGACATTATCTAAAAGGAACATGCATACATACATTATTTGTAAATGTGTGTGTGTGTGACCTGGCTCTGGATGGTGCGAAGGTTGAGCAGGTGGAAGTCACAGGGCATCGGGGTGGTGAGGGGGGCGAAGGTGCGCAGAGGGGGCACTCCATGCTTGGGCACCACAGGTAGAGCCAGCACCTCCTGGTTCAGGAACGCTGAGGTCATGTGACTGATGATGGATGGGAAGCTGAGGGGCTCACTGTCCATGACCTGCTGCCGGTACGATCATGTACACACACACACACACACACACACACACAGTTCCAGTTCAAAAAGCATCAACAGACTAACAGTCCAAAGTTCAAATCTTACTACTTGACGCCCACACACATGCACGCCCACACATTTCATAAGCATATCACACACAGCAGCACGTTTCAAACACGACTTAAATCACAGTGTGACAAGGCCGCACTACTCCTCTAGTAGATCACAGGGCTGTCATATATGCTCACTGAAGAGTGTGGGTGGGTGGGTGGTGGGGGTTGGCTACTGTGGCTCAGAGGCTCTGCGCTCCCCCCAGAGAGGGCAAGGCGAGGCAGGGAGGGCACACATACGGACCTTCAGGTGACAAGCTCAGCTGCTACGTGTCCCCCCGGGTGCCGACTTGCCACGGACAGGAAAGGTCACCCTGATTGTGTGGGGGGGGGCGGGGGGACGGTGAGTACTGGGATGGATAGTGGGTTATGTTGGGAGGGGAAAGAGGACTGGGGGGGGGGGGGGTGAGTAGTGGGGGGAGTGGGTGATACTACAGATGGCAACCTAAGCCACATGGAGAGAGCTGCTCACTATGCTTTGCAGTTGCCAAGGCAACGTTACCTCTTTAGCCTCATCGCCAAACATGCCGGAGAAAAAAGTGGAGACTCTGGCAAACATGCCAGGCTGTGGAGCGTGCTGAACAAGTGTAGCAAAGAGCAGAAAGACAGAAATAAAGACGATGGAGGTTCAAATGAATGGAGCAATGAAGGAAAAAAAAAAAAAAAAGAGAGGAAGAGAGCAGAGAGACAAAAGACCCAATGTGAGATGGGGGGGGGGGGGGGGGGGGTTAGTTGCAATGACATGAGGGCATGTAGTATGTGTGTGTGTGGGAGGACAAACATGGTCTTCACCGTCTGTGCACTGAAAAGAAGCCTGCACTCTGAAAGGACAGAGATTTCCCTCTCGCTTTCTAATAATAACCTGAACCTTTCTGATGACAAAAGAATAATAATAATGATAATAATAATAATAGTTCATTGCTAGATAAACTAGATCATTCAACTATAAGAGCAAACATATTAGAGTACACCTTGCACGGTTAGGCTTTTAGGCCTAATAGATTCGGTCTTTTTTTATCTGAGTAACTGTATTTTTTGTATCCTATGTTCTAGAGTCCCCTTTTCTTTATCTCAACAGTGATGACCGTGACTCAGAGGAGCCAGAGTCCAGTCCTCACTCCCCCATTAGACAGAGCCCTCTGAAGAAAGACATTGATAGATGAGAGGAGAGAGAGAGAGATTTCTTTTTCAACTTTATTATTATTATTTAGATAAGGGAAAGGTAAAAAAGTTTTCTTTTCAACTTGCATAACTTAAGATATGTTATAATATGAGCAACCTTTTCATTTAAAAAAAATTAACATGCACTTGCATAAATTGATTTTAAATTTAAATTAGATTAAATTAAATTTGATTGTTTGTTTTTCATATCATATATATTTGTTTATCTGTCTGTATTATTGTTATTACTGTATGCTTTGGCAACACTTCTTGAATTTGAGAGAGAGAGAGAGGTGAGAGAGAGAGAGATTTTTAGCAGCAGGGGCGTGTGGCGCTGCCTTACCCGGCTGTTGCCCGGCCGCCTCTCCAGCAGCAGGCGGAAGCGGTTGAGGGTCCTCTTGTTGTCCTTGAGGCCCTGGCCCAGCCCCCGGTTATCGTCCTGCATCAGGCGCCGGTCCAGGATCACCTCCAGTTGACCTACACCACAGAGCAGAGGAGGGGGAAAGCAGCCGGGAGAAGGAGCGTTGGAGGGGCAAAGAGGTGGGGGGGGGGGGGGGATCAGACAGGACGACAGAAGGTGTGGACATAAAAGGAACAGGGGGCAAGAAGAGAAAGTAAGGAAAGAGGGAATATGGATAAGGTGAAAGAAGAAAGGACAGATAAAAGAAAAGAGGAAGGAGGTCAAGGAAAGGGGTCATGTGAAAGTGTGGGGGAACAGGAGTGGCAGGGGTTGGAAGAGAATGAGGAATTAGAGAATAAGGATGAGAGGAAAGGTCAAAAGAGAGAAGGGGAAAGAGAGGAGGGGAGAGAAAGATTGAGCGGTAAAGAGGACATGTAAAGGAAAAGACGTGGAGGTAGAGAAGTGGGGGGTGGGGCAGTTTAATTCCACTCCCAGCTGGGTGGTGATGAATGTCATCACAACAGATGCTGGTGTCGGCGGGGGTACTGACCACTGTCCAGACTGGTGACGCCGAGGGCCTGGGCTGTGTGAAGGGTCAGACGGTGCTGGCTGTCCTGGATGTAGGCCATGGTGGGCATGGGGTAGAAGTTGGCCTGCAGGGGCAGTTTGTGGAAATAGCGCCGGGGCTGGATCTATGGAGGAAGAGCCCAGAACTCTTTAGAGGCAAGAACACTACTGCACCCTAATGCACAGTGGCACTTCAAAAGCTGGATGATTTTGGTTTTTTTTTTTTTGGCTGTGTTCTCAATTCGTGCACCGAAGTGGCAAGAACATGTCACTCAAAATGGCCACTTAGTCTGGCGGCTTCTCACCAAAAAAGGAGTGAATACTAGCGGGTGTCGCTTCACTCCTCTATGCTGAGGATGGGCCTTAGGGCATCTCTGGGTATTTGGATATGTGGCATAGACAGCAAGGGGAAAAAGGAGAATTGATGACGGATATTTAACTGCCACATCTTCACGCTAAGAACAACCTGACCAATGAATGCAAAAACAGTGACTGGCACTGACTGCATATTTCAAAACATCCGCCTGCAACGAGTTGAATGGAATGCCAGTTCATCAAGTGTGCACTTCAGTGATCCAGTGATTTTATACCAAAACAATAGCCTGAAGAAAACACCCTTATTTATTCATTGCTTTTTAGATAAATTCTTTTTCTTTTGAATGAAAAGAACATCCTGTCTACCCTTTCCAGTTCTATTTCCTCGCTGTTACTGCCGTCAATAGAATTCAGTGTTTTTGTGGTCTGTTAATAAAAGATGCACTCTTTCAAGCGTTTATTAGATCAGAGCACAAGGGTATTAGGTAACCTAGCATAAAGTGGAAGAATACTGTCAAACGCAAGCACAAATTCTCCTACAGACTACAATGAAATTACAGAAATTACACAATGACCAACAAAATAGTCAAAAAAAAAAATCTGAAAATCAGATTTGTTTTCACCTTCACATAGAGAGATCCTGTAGGATTAGATACTTAAATTATTGAATCCTACAAGATCTCTGAATCAATCTTGTTGTTTCACATTGCACCTCCACCCCCCACCCTCACCATTTAGTGCTAGTTGCCGGTTTGCAAATTTCAGTGTACCAAATGCTGTCGTTCTTATATCTACTGATGGTGCTCGGCAGCCACAAAGAGCAGCCATACAGTATGGGCAAATTAACACTGGGTTTAAGTATTATGTTACAGGATGTTGGAGGATCCCACCGAGGTGATGGCCCTGGCTCTTGTTTACCACACTAACCTGGAAGCCATTGAGGTCTGTGAAGAAGGCGTCTTCACTCATGATATCCGTGACCACACGCATGGCCAGCTCCTTGTTGGCCTGGTCACGGATGTCCACCAGCACGCTGATATCCAGGGAGAGGCCTTCCACCCCAGGCACGTTGTGGATGCAGACGGTCATCTGGAAGTGCTGGTAGTGGGTGACCACCTCGGAGAAGAGCGGCCCTTCCACCACACGCACCACTGGGGCCTCCCTCTGGGTGTACGGCTTTCACAGGAGAGAGGCAGGAAGAAAGAATGAATGATGGAGAACGAAATAATAAAGGAAGTAGGGTCTATTTAGTACCCCCTTAACAGTCTGGCTTATAATGTACAAAGTACATAACAAGCAGGTTGAAATGGTTGAAATGTTTTTTTAATCCTTTTTGAAAATGATCCAAAATGGAACTTCTTACTCTTATTCTATCATATAACCTGCATATAAATGGTGCAGACATGAATAAAGTATTGGTTGTACAGCTGTTCAGCAGTTATACTGCATTTTTTGCTCTACAGAGTGTGCTCAAAGATAACCAGAGAGAGAGAGAAGGGGGGGCAGAGAGAGAGAGAGAGAAAGACACTGCAGTATAATAACAGAGCACCCAGGGGTGGTATTGTGCCGTTTCTACTAACGCTGAGGGAGTAAGAGATACCTTGGCCCTGCCGTCTGGCAGAAACAGGTATGCGCCGCTCTTGTCCTTAGACGGCCTGGTGCCGTAGGTGACAAATTGGAACTGCACTCGCATCTCCTGAGACTCGTCCTTTCGCCGAATCGTCTGATGAGACCAGAGAGAGAGAGAGAGAGAGAGAGATGTCAGATGTAAAAATAACAGATTCTGGGGCCTTTTCTTAATTTGGACATCTGTAGTCCCTTGGTACAGTATGCTTTAGGTTGTGATCCTGGTGTTCATTAGCTCATTTAGCTGAATCGTCCTATCAAAGGCTTCAGACTAGTCTGATAGATCTGGTGAGTTCAGAGTAGGGAGAGAGAGAAAACGAGGGACGCTGGTGGATGTTGTCAGGGGGAATAAACGAGGGATGAGTAGAGAAAAGCATGAAGTAGGGAAAAGAGGCGGGGGGGGGCAGAAGAGAGAGATGAGATTACATGAAAAATGAGGGTAAAGGAGAGGATTTAATCACCCAAATCTGAATAAATTTAATTAATGTGCTGCTGTAAGTAATCCGCTAGTTAACCGCAGCCATAATCACTCAGGGGAATATCACACAGCCATTCAACTCAATCTTCATAAGATTTGAAGACAAAAAGTTTCTCACTAACGAAGTTTCTGACAATTTAACTTTGTTAGCACTTTCTGGTACTTGCTGAGCTTTTTACACATAGAACCTTAATTAAATTAGATAGTTTTAAATTACAGTTTAGGGGGGGGGGGGGGGTATAGTTAATTAATTAAATCCTCTGATATCAAAATACCAATCATCTGTAAAAGAGACAGAGCTGCAAAATCCCAAACCAATTTTCCAAAGCACTCTGTGATTTCTAACCAGTGAATTTCAACCCCTACTGCACCCAGACTCCATCAGTGGCGCCTGACAAAAGGGAATGCGTGCAGAATTGTATGTCATTCCGTCTGTCTCGAACACACTTCTGGTACGCGTGCTCCGTACGCTCGTACTGTACACACTACAGAGTGGACAGGGAGACAACTGGCCTTCAGCTGCCCAATCTGTCAAGTTTAGTTGGTACCTCGAGCAGAGGAGTTTGGAGCATTTGTCAAAGTGGTGTGTTTCTTCCCTCACTGAAAAATATTTACATCTTTCAACATGGGGGGAACAAGTGGGGGAAAAAAGCATTCTGCCCACAGCTGCTTTAATAATGAATGATCTCCCGCAGCTGACCTCCAGCAGGCCTGTGGTTCCGGAGAAGCCGAGCGTGAACGACTGGCTGTGGATGAAGAAGGGCTGAGCGTCTGCGGTCTGCATGCGGAGCGGAAGCGGGTCCAGGCCCCTGACAGCTCCAGAGCCCGGGGCAAGACGCATCACTGTCTCCGAGCGCATGGTCATGGGCGAGTCGGACGTCTCCAGCAGGTGGTACACAGCCAGACCCAGAGCAGGCAGCCGCGCCATGAAGGAGACCTGCGGGAGAGGTGACGGGATTCACACACACACACACACACACACACACACACACACAGATGTACAAATACATTCACTCTCTCATAGAGCAATACACTAAAACACACAAATAATAAATTCAACCCTGCACCCCCTAAATACACACGGGAGTAAAAAGTTCAGACACATAAAACAGATGCACTTACACAGCTTCATGTCTTTAACACACACACACACACACACACACACACACAGACCTGGTAGACCTCAGCGTTGACCTGCAGGGGGGAGCTCCACTGGGCGCTCAGCTGCACTGGTAGGGTCTGGCCATCCTCAGTCAGCACACGCACATTAGGGGAACTGACCAGTGCCGTCACAACACACAGCCGGTCCTGCTCCACTGGGTTAAAAACTACTAAATACCTGTGGAAATACAGAAAGATATATTACTGTACCAGACAGATAGTATACAGTGTACAGACAGTAGTATACAGTATATAGTATACAGTCAATAGTATAAAGTATTTCAGAGACACACACAAAAAAAAATCCTGAACCACAAACTTTTGGCCCAACTACCCCCCTCCCCTCCCCCCACACACACACCCTGCACCACTGCACCAATGAGACAGCCTAGATACCAGAGGGACACAGATCCAGATAGATGCACACACACACACACACACACACACACACACAGGCCCACACCAATGTGTTAAACACTTGCGGATCCATGCCACTGAAAGAGACACATTTTATAGCCCCACATCCCAGCGGGAGATACAAATAAACACACAAATTGTCCTGCTCCGCCAAGTGAAACAGAACCAGATGATGACTGAGGCAATATTGATGCATAGCTTTTTAAATGTGTACACACAAATACACACACACACACACACACACACACACACAAAATGCACAGCTTGTCCTGCAATACAAGGTTACACGCCATCAGATGCCTAAAGGGATTTAGCAAACACACACACACACCACCCACAGACTCTTTCACAGCATGCTGGTGTGTGTGTGATATAATGGAGACAGAGGAGTACATCAGGGAAATAACAGAGAGCTAGAACAGAGCGTTGGCGCTGGCCAGGCTGAAGGCGAAGGACAGCAGCCTACAGTGATGATGCCTCACCTGGGAGCATTGGGGTCCAGCTCAATCAGAGTGCGCTGTGGAAGGGAGTCCTGGGTGGCCCGCCGTTCATCCTGTTCTCAAAATTGCGTGCGCACACACACACACACACACACACACACTTGGATCACAAACAGAATTTCCTACAGGATCTATCTATCAACATAAATGTGTATACATCACACACACACACACACTCTGTGTACTGTAATGTTCATACACAACCACACATAATCACACAAAAAAAAAAGAGACATTCGCATACACAGTACACTTACACTTCTCTACAGTCACAAGCAGACACACACTAGCACACAGTACTTGTTAAGTTATTATTATTATTATATTCTACATAATATTACTATTTTATTTTTTGATGTGCGTCAGAGAGTCGGGTGTCGAGGCT
>JAGFZM010000127.1:309059-366776 GCA_017657215.1 Limnothrissa miodon | reverse complement strand
CTCTCTCTCTCTCTCTCTCACACACACACACACACACACACACACACACACACAAACATATGCAAAAACACACCAAAAGTCTCCAACTGCTGCATTGATGACGTATACAGACACATATCTAGTGCTGAAGACACAGACACACTCAGGACAGCCACCAACAAACAAACAAGGACAATGAAAAACGTATTCAAAAATGCCACTGTGCCAAAACAAACAACCAAAATTGGACAATGGAAAGTTCATGGGAATAACCAGCAACCTGGACAAAACACCCACACCCACACACACGCTCTACGTTTTCATCTACAGTCACACATGTAGTCGACGCTACCTGTTGCCGTAGTCGATGACAACCGCTTCCTTGGCAGTGCCAGTGATGGCGTCATGGTGCTGGAAGAGGGCGATGTTACGCCGAGCATCCGCCAGCAGGGCGTAGTCCGACACCGGGTAGCGGCTCTCCATGGCCGAGTGGCGGGCGTGGGACAGCGCTAGGCTGTAGAGGATCTCTGCCCCCCTGAGGACGCAAGCACAGAGCAGAGCTTTGGAGCACAGACTGCTACCCCAGCACCACCACCACCACTCAGCCTCCAGATCCACACCCCCGGTGAGATCAGTGCGGTGAAATAAACGAGCCCCCGAGCTGCCAAGTATTCCGGCACATCCGAAGCCGCACAGTCAGGCCTGGCCTGCTGGGCTTTTCACAAAGCTGCACAGTGTGCTGAACCTTAAAGGGGACCAGACTAACGAGTACAATGGTCCCGGTTCTCTCCATCCTGACTTCTCCCTACAGAGAAGCACTCTCTGGACCTCCTGTCGAGTGAATGGGCCAATTTAGAGCCAGCCCCATGCATTATAGAGGCCATTTTGGAAGAAGAGACTGTAATTGCTGCCATTAGGGAGGCCGTTCCCCCAAACGAAGGACCGAGCCATAAAATGGGTCTGCCACCACCCTAAAACGACAGGAGGGGGGCAAAGGAGATTTATGCAGTCTGTCGTCTCATTCCCCCTCCACCCCCACCGGCCCCACTGGGCTGGACACCCTTGCTTTTTAATGAGACAGCCTTAGCCCGGGCCCAGCTTGCCCGAACCTGTATTTGCATTAGCAGCATAGAGAGGCCTCGCTAACAAAGCAAGGTTGGGAGCTGGGGCAGGGGTAGGTGAGGCAGGTGAGGCATCCGCTGCTTACCTGAGGTGAGACTCCAGCACACGGTCCAGGTTCTTGTAGAAGGGACGGGAGGTGTAATAGCCGCTCCAGTAGTGGTCCTCGCGGTCAGCGTAGGCAAAGAAGTCGCCACTCAGCACCGGGAAGTCGGGAGGCCGTGCCCCAGGGGTAACATCGTTGGTCTTGTACAAGGCGTTAAAGTAGTCCGTGAGGGTCCCAAACTGCGCCTGGTGTGAGGGAGAGGGGGAGCAAGAACAAAAGGGTGAAATTTGCTGACAAATGACAGTCAGTGCCAGATTTGACATTTCAGCTCCACAGTTTTCCACACAAATGAACATGGCTCTGGCCCTGAAAAACAGGTTTCAACTCAGCAACAACTTCAGAACCAGACACAAGACCAGCAATATCAGGTGGTGGTGGAAGCTGGCAGGAGCTTAGCTTGCCATCAGTGTTGATAGTCTGGGGACAGCAGACACCTTTCAAATCACAACACACATAATCCAGGGACGGAAACACATGATTTGGCGGGGTAATATATATATATATATATATATATTGTTTTTTAAGACAATGGAGGCAGGTAGAAACAACAGCTAACTAGCACAAGCACCAGCCCAGAACCAAACAGTGGTGGAGAAAAGGTGTGCTGCCAAGGGCGTCCAGACGTCTCAGCTGTTCAGGCTCTTGCCTATAAAACTTTATGATCTTTATATGCATTACTCATTAATTCAGAGGCTTTCCTGCACCCGCCGCCTGGCTTAATGGGGTATTTGTTGTAATGCCGTGGAGAGGCCCTAAAACCAGCGTCTGCTGACTGCAAAGACAAACACTTCAAGCTCCCAAGTCTGTCTCCCGACACAGTTTCAAAAAGGGTGATAAACAACCTCCCCTCTGCTCCCCCCGCAGCCTTTTAAAGATCAGACGCAGTGCATCCCCAGTAATTCATCGAGCAGATTTAATTTCCTTGCATAATTAACTAACGTCTTTGGCAAATCAGAAACGTTAATGTTGTTTCATTGTGCCGTATCGCTGCAAGAACACTGGCGTTCAGGACATAATGAGCTCTTATGAGGCCAGAACAGCACTCGGTCATAAACAACAGTCTCCATGATGTCTGGTCTACTGATTTATCAGGGGATCCATGGAGACAAGAAAAGTCCATACCACGGTGACCTAAAAGACTATAAATTCAAAACGATGAAAAGTCAGAGGGAGAACTGCTTCTCTCTTAACATCAGAAATAAAATGAGAACTTTTCTGTATGTCATTTCTGACCTAGTTACAGCATACTTCAGATCCTGCAACCATCCATTGACCAGATGTGTGTGGCTTGATCCTACTCATAACTTCCAGACCTTACCTGCACATGCATTTCCGGATGGGAGTTCATGTAGTCAAAGAGACGCTGGTAGTTGTGATACTGTTGGTCCCACTCCAGGGCCTTGTCATAGCGGAAGTCATCGCCAAGAGGAACCAGCAGAACCTTGCTACGGAACAACTTGGACTTCTTGCGGTACTGGTCCAGAAGTAGGTTGGCCCTGATGAAAAGACAGAAAGAACAACAATGGGACACAGCATTAGAAGTGAGCAGATGAGGAGAACAGACCCATTTCCTGAGGAAAAGGATTTCTGGCTGTGTGGCATTTCAGAAGGTCATTGGAGATCATGTGGCCCTCTCAATATAGCATCTATCAGTTTAGAATTTGTTTAGGCTCTTGTTTTTTTTCTTGCAACGACTTATCTATTTCACTTTTGACATTTTCTGCAAATAATTTTTCCTGACCTTTAGCACTGACATTGTCTATGTCCAGTACCTTGTTGGACAACCTTATTTCCGGTAGTGATGGGATTGGCCTGCAGAGATAAAAGCCTCTCAACAGGGAGCTTTTCAAATGTATTTTGGAAGCCTACACCGAGTGCTTTAATTAGCTTTCACCGTAATCAATGGATCTGGTTACATCCAACACATTTGTCCTAACTGTGAATTAGTGAAATGCACACAGGACACAGTGAAGCACACATGGAGGTTAAGCACACACCAAAGAGTGGGAGACATGGATACAGCGGCCGTTTACTGCTAGGCTTGTAAAAACACAAAGTTCAACAGCTTGAATGCAGTTGATGATGTGAAACTATTAGTCACTGACCACTGTTAGCCAAATTGTTTTACTGCTTTTTAACACACGTGCCTACTCAGCCAATTATATGATTGCATTAACGCATGTAGAAGTGGTCAAGACAATTTGATGCAGTTCAAACCTAGTATCAGAATCAGGAAGAAAGGTGACTGAAGTGGCGTTGTAAAGTGGTGCGGTTGTTGGTACCAGATGGGCTGGTCTAGGTTGATCACTGGGACTGTTACACAAGACTATCTCTAGGGTTGAGCGGCAGTTGTGTGGACAGAAATGCACAGTTGATGTGAGAGGTCAGAGGAGAATAGACATACCTGGTGCACTGTATTAGCTTACAGTTGTTTGCACTTTTTAATATCACAATAAATAAGACCATACCCAAACCAACAGGGCAGGCCATCAAAATGCAAACTACTGTTCTCTCACGCCTAAACTACAGCAATGCCCTTGTAACAGGGCTCCCAGCCTGTGCTGTTAAACCACTCCAAATGGCCCAGAATGTGGCAGCGCCTCTTTATTCTGCCCCCTCTCAAATTGAAATCACTAATGCTAGCCTACAAAGTCCCTAAATGGTTTACACCTACTTACTTATATGCTCTCATAAAAGCTTATGCTACCCCTTCTCAACTTCACCCCTTAAAAGGATTGTCGTCTGGCAATCCTAGCACCTCGCCTAACACTATCCAGACACTTTTCACGTGTTGTACGCTGGTAAATGACCTAAGCGCAACCAAAACAGTCCTATCCTAGCTCTGTGATGACTTTTCACTGCAATGCACTTGACTTTAATTATGCATCCCTATCCTAGCAGCATTCTTTTTCCATCATTTTTCTATGTGGCTTGATTGTTTATCCTCCTTAGCAAGTCACTTTGGAAACGTTTGGAATGGGTTGTTCTTACTAGCAAGCCAAGGCATTAAGTACAAGCAACTGGACAACTTGACTGGACTGGGCTTCAACAATGGGAATATTCACAGAACTACTAGCAAGGCATTCCCAATGGACCGGCCTGTGAGAGTACATTAAAGCGGGCAGCCTGGAGATAGATGTCAATAATGTTCTTATTTCATACAAGACTGTAGAATTATAGTCTATTCTATTTTAGAACTGTGTTCACCCACCTCTCAGCCACGTTCGTGTCCACTATGGGTTTGGGCGGAACTTTCCAAGGGCAGTTGACCCGGCTTCCTGGGAGGCGCTTGAAATCGAACTGGCAGCAGATCTTGGGGTCTGGTCCACAGGTGTGTGGAACATCGTAGCTGTAGAACGGCATCATGTGGCAGAAGATATCTGTCCCAGAGCCTGGGTCTGTCACCATAGCAACAGAAAATTTGGAAGATTTTTTTCCATTAGCAATGACAATAGAATTGAACCAATTCAGTCACTCTATCCCACTAATTAAATGTCAGTAAAAAAAAAAGAGGATTTCATTCTGACATTCATTCCCACCCGCCAGCACCCTGCTCGCTCTGCTCCCTGGCCTGCACCTCACCCCATGCCTGTCTCCACATGAACTCCAGGCTGCGGCTTGCTGAGAAGTGCTTTTTGATGGAGTAGTGGATCCTCTGGATCAGCATGCTGGTCAGGTTGGCCCGCTTCAACACGTATGGCATGGTAGCACTGTGGCCAAACGGGTCCACAGCCCAGCCAGAGCGGGGAATGATGCCTTGTGATACCCATGAGAAAAAGAACATGAAAAGAGAGAGACATTTAAAATGCCAGCACTGCTCTACAGACAGAAACAAGCCTCTAAGTGCAGAGCATTTGCAAATACAGAGGTCATGGTTACAGTACCAACGATTCAGTGAAATGATTCATAAAACCAATGAGGAAACAATTTAATTTACTTTTGTGACCTATAAACTTGAGGCTAAGAAACTCATTTGTCCCCATCCCTCCTCGTTAGACCAGAGGGTAGGTTTGAGATGTATAAAACCTAAATACAGCACGTGATTTGTGAGCTGCGCGCAGCCATGAGATTAGCACAGGACGGCATCACCTACCCACGTTCCTCTCCAGCCACTGATGCCCCTCGATGAGCTGGTCGATCATGGCAAAGTAATGGGTGTTGGCTTCATCGGGCATCACCCAGCCCCCTGAGACCATTTCCAGCTGGCCGCCTTGAATCAACCTGCAGGCAAGAGCAACGGGGTCACCTCTTTAAACATTCAAAAGCAAGCAAACCACTGCTAAATGTTAACCAGCAGCAACGATACCAACACCCTCATTTACATCCTGGGCCCTGAGTATGAGAGGGGTTGGATTAGTACAATAAATACATTCAAAACAAAAAGGATCTAAATAAAACAGAACTAGGGACAATCATACAGTATGTTCACGGAGGATAGTAAACTGCCTTTTCTTGCGCTTGCACATAGCCATATAAAACAAAAAAAAGTGTCTGCAAAAAGTGTCTGCAACAAAGACATAGGCAGAGCCCAAATGTCCCCCTAAGCTCTAAACCCTGAACCCTCAAAGACTAAACTGGAGTGAGCCGGCTCAATGATTGGTTGACTGATGCCAGATAGGGCTTTAAGGATTTAGGGGGAGTTAGGATTCAGCCACAGTTGTCACAGGCCTTACTTGCGCATGGCCTCTTGTTTGTGGATGTCGACGCTCTCCCACCACTTGGCAAAGAAGGAAATCTCAGACCAGATGAACTTCCTGCGTGGGTCCTCAGCCAGCTTCACCAGCATGTTGTTGAAGATGTGCTGCGTCTGGTCGCTGTAGTATTTGTCGAACGTCTTGATCCAGCCTTGATCACAGATGGAGAAACAGCGGGAGTTAACGAGCGGCCCTGTGCCTCAAAATTAATTTCCCAGCAGTAGCCCTCCCCCTGCCCACTGCATTGCGCCACCCTGTTTCTGGACCCGGAATAAAGGGGAGGAGGGATAGAGGGATGGAGGGATGAATGGAGAGAAGAGTGGATGGATGGAAAAAAAAACAACTGCCAAAAGTTTGGACAGGCACAAACTCAGCACAACAAACAAGAAATGCCTGAGAAAAATCCCTGTGAGCCGACCTGTTAAAAATAACGCTCTTTCAATTATTCAGACGTGAACGTCTGCTTACTCTGCGCAAACCATGTAGTCAGCTCAAACACAGAGGTGAGAGAGAGATGAAAGGGCCAAGTCATCACTCATTCTTTTAGACAGTTGTGCTTGCATAACAAGGGGGATGGTTTCCTTAGGATAACAGAAAAGACTCTTTCTGTCATATTCATCACAATTATCATGTTTACCATCTAAGGCCTGTTTTTATCCAAACAATCCGCAATGTGGTGATCACGGGGGTAGCTGGTGATACAGTCTGGCTGATTGTCAGTTTGGTCACTCACTCACTCACACACACACACACACACGACCAGGCTGTTGCCAGCACCCGCGGTCCAGTCCCTACAGACCTGAGGGCTGTGGGGGTGCCTGCAGCTAGAGAGGAGCGAGTGACAGGGAGAGCAAGCGAAAGAGACAGAGTGAGTGTGAGAGAGAAACAAACTAAATAGTGTAGGGTGGGGGTAGTCTGCTTGCGTGCCTAAGTGAAAGATCAGAGGCAAGGGGAACATGCTGCGCCTCATCATCCTCATCCGCACTGCAGCAGCAAGCAGCAGGAAGGAGAGTCTCTCGCACGCGCAACCGCAGTCATTGCAGCCATCCTTCATCCCATAATGAGCCCAATTCTGAAAGCATGGTCAATTAACGCACAATCAGAAATGTGTGTGGAGCCAGTGGTTAGACTGACTCCAGATGCAGGCCCAGAGTTATGTCAGCAAGTTTACACATGAGGGACAGCACACCAGTACACTGTAGATACTGTGGCATTTACTCATGTATGCAGCCAATATTTATCAGTTGTGCTGCATCAATTCTGCAACTAAAGGCTGAGTTATGGATGGATTTAGAGGCATCCAGAGACAGTGCTTTGAAGATAGATTAAAGAATTGAAGAATTCACAGGCTATTATTACCAAGAAAACGAAAAAGCAAAGAACCATATAAAATACTACTGGCATTGGATATGGACCAAACCTATATTTTAAAACATCACTGTAGAAACTGGCTCTTAATTTCACAATCAGTGCGTCCCTAAAAACGTGCCTGATGTTTTGAGAATCCTTCAAAGCTATTTGACACATTATAATCATGTACAGTCAAATCTTAAATGGCCTAGCCCACGCAAAGTAATTAGTGCAAAGAGTTTATGTAGGTGTACAGCTGGTTTGTGGTGGAAGGGCCCACCTGGGTCGTTGTGTGAATGCGGCACCACAAACACCTGCAGCGGCTCCTCGTCCCACTCGCCAGGGTCGTAGGTGATGTCAAAGCCCTGCTTCCACACACCGCCATCCACATTGTCGAAACTCAGCAAAGAGTAAACATCCAGCATCTGTTCCCGCAATAAAATGACACATAACACCTCAGATATGCATGTAAAAAATATTTTTTATAAACAACAACATATACTAAGAGGTGCTGCATATAAAGAAAAGGGAGACACCAATACACACAGACAACATCCAGGGATTTCACGGTCTAGACGCAAGTGCCTGAGAAGAGGCCAGCTGGTGCAACTAGTCCAAGCTCACCTGCAGATCGGTAGGGCCACGATGGGTCTGAGCGAACTGGCAATCGCGCGGGCGGAGCGAGAGGAAGGTGTGCCGCCCATCAAAGGGCATGACCCAGGAGCCATTGGTGCTGCGGAAGGGCAGGTGGCCGCTTGGCGAGATGGCGCCTGTGTCGGTCAGCTCCAGCACCGAGTCCTTGATGTGGCTGATGATCTGGTGGTTCTCCTCCAGCAGCTGCTCCAGCTGCTCAATGCGGTTCTGCAGCACCGAGATCTGGCTCTGCTCGGCACCACACAAAAAAAGGACATCAACAATGCAACGACCAAAGTAAACAACCAAATCATCCACAAGCATCTTAACAGCTCCTGTCATTTTATATCCAGCTAGAGGCACAGGCAGAAAAGTTCAATACACACACACTGTGTGTTAAAAAAACATTGCAAATTAATTAGCTAAGCTTGTTTGTCTTCATGAAGTAATTAAGATGATGACAGTTCTTAAAACAGGTAATTATAGAGGTTGTCAAATGCCATCTTTCCTTACATGCTGCTCCCTGACTTGCTGTCAGAAAGAGCGCTGGGGGGATTTGTGTGGTGAATAAATTACATTTTAACAGTTTAAGCCAATTACTACCTTCTAAAAATGGACTTAATTATGCTTTGGAGAATTAAAGCAGAGTGATAAAAAGAATGCTATGAACTTGCTATTGAGTAATCTTCTCAGTTACTGGCTATTCATTTTGGAACTTGAGGCCAGTGACTGCTTCCAGTATAAACTGAATATCATTAGTGTAGAATCAAAGATTGATTTCAGTGCCAGGACAGCAATCATTGGCACCTTGGGCAGTCCTTACATTTGCACAAATTGGCATTTTACATTTGATTTTTTCTATAAATCACTCCAATAAATGGGGATGTCTGAAGAGCCAGTGTCAGTTTCCAGTGAGCCACGCTGACTGACAAGGTAAAACACACAAAGGGTACTTCATGACTGAGTGTAGACAGGACAGCAACTATGAAGCTACAAGGATACTTAAGAAAGTTGGATAAAAGTCAATTTATCATCATTCTCTAAACAGCCAGTTTCCCATCAAAAGTATATTATACTAAGAAGTATTAAATTATATTATAATAAGTGGAAAGAACTGGCATAGGGTGCCTTAATAACAAAAATAATTCAAAATTCCCTTCAAACATACCCTGGGGAAGTTGCCACCAGTGTTTTGTCTTCTGGCAGGATCATGCTGCACCTTGTCCAGCATCAGGTAGAGCGAGAATACGGCCACACAGAAGATGGCGCCCCCACACACAGTCACTTGTTTCTTCAGCTTCATTCTGGGTCGTTGAGGTTAGTTAATATCACCAGAGTGGAGGTAAAGTCCGGGCTCTATGGCCTCAGCCTGTGGCACCTGCTTCCTTACACTGGAGAGGTGAGGGATGAATAGTCGTGAAAGCACTGTCTTTTAGGAGAAATAAAGTGGTCTATGTGTATGTGTGTGGGGAAAGTTTTAGAGGCCCCCTAGGACCTCGAACTTCCCACAAAAATTCCCAGCAGGGATATTGGAGGTGCGTGCATAGGGATTCGGTGTGGAAGGGCACAAACAGAGGGCTGTCTTGCTGGCACACGGCCCTATCAACTGCAGCCAAATCTCAGCCAGCACCGGGCTCCTTCAGAGTGCCCCTTGTGCTCAACCATCCAAAACTTCCAGGGCAGGCTAACAAGAGAGAGGGAGAAAGATACACACAAACACACACACACACACACACACACATACACACTCACATTCACACACATACACACAACAGCTTACGAACAGCGGGACCCCAGACAGGGAGCTTACTGTTCCAGTGGCGTAGTGTGTAAATTATTGAGGCATACTGAGCCTGTGTGTATGCCTGTGTATGTGCTAATTTGTCACAGCCAATGCCGTCCTCACAGAAGCTTCAGGCCGGCACAGCCTCCCTTTTCCATGCTGTCCTCAGTAAAAGCATCTCTCAGAGTGGAGTGACAGCACTAAGCATAGGACTAATGTTATAAACTGTGTCTGCTGTGCTCCTTGCCATTTATTTAGGTGCCGTTTTTCTGCAGTGTGGCAATCAACAACACTTGAGTCACAACACAAAAAAATAAACCCCACGGCTGCTGAGACGTCTTTAAGTGTTCACGGAATCTTGGTCGAAGCAAGATTGAGGCGCAGGAGCTAATAAGCACTTTCAGCTGTAGAGGAGTCACGGAGGAAAAGTACAGTATGGCCTGAATCTGAGCTCTCAGGCAGGCAGGTGTTACTTCACTCCTTCCCCAAGCAAATTCTAATATTATCTTAATCCGATCTCCTCCCGAGGCCTGCCAAGGACTTAGCATTGGCCCAGGGGATTTGGCCTAACAAACTTACAGTGCTTACTATTGTAAATCTGGTGGAGAGCTAACTAGTTTCTCGTCCATGCAAGTGAGAAAAGAATTTAACCCAGTTGTCCTGGCTTGATGATGAAGTCGTCATGAAAGTAAAGAAATTCTTTGAAGCCAAGATGCAGCCATCTTATGGTCCTTTTGGTGGTTTTATATAGCACCCATTAATTCCTTCATGGTCCATAACATGTCGATGATGTATGTCACTGATGCTTCACAACCTGTAAACAAGAGTAACTGGTGCTTAAATGGATTAGCAAAACCTGACATTAATTCCAGCAAATACAAATGCAGCTTTAACCTAGTAAAGGCACAAGATTACAGCTGCATGCCCAACTTTCATTATAGTGATAACACTATAAATAGCCCTACACTCAACAAACAGGCTGTAACATTTTTTTATTTATACATAACATCGCGAGATTTGCTTTCATTCATTCATCTACACATACATACATGCATACATTTGAATCATGAGTAACCTTAACGTTCGACTCTGAGGTCTAAAAACAAAGAAGACCTCCAATCTTCAGGTAATAATACACTAGATAAATTTGGTCCTGCTTGCTTATTGTGTTTTTTATTTTTTTACTATTCCATTTATGTGTTTTGAAAAGCACTTTGGTTAGTTTACCTGTGTTTACATGTGCTATATAAATAAATATTACTTACTTACTTACTTACTAGGCACAATTGTAAAGCAAAGTTAGGTGACAAATCAGATGGGGGGCATCACTACTAACTCGTTAGTCAAGACAGCAACGTTAACATTGGCACAATGGTTGCCATCTGACTGAAACTTCATATAACGTTAAAGGGTTAATGATACTGAGCTGTTTCATACAGCTAAGGTGATTGTAGGTGGCTAAGTTGTTTAACGTTACTGACATTCCAGGCTGCAACAATGTGGCTAACGCTAGCTATCGACTGCTAGGAACCGTTCCATTGTACAGCACATTTACAAACAAATTGGCCTTGTTTGGGGATGCGGTTGAATTGTAACAGTCTACGACATACCTTCAGGTCTGATTTATTGGTCCACGGATGAACGTCAAAGGGGATAAACTAGCTAACCTACCGGGTAGCTATCGTCATTTAGATGCAGCATGCTATAACGTTAGCCAGCTGTCGAGTGTCAGGCAAAAGGAACTATCGTTTCTAATGCATTGGGCTGCCGTCGACAAACGTGTAACCAACAGTGTTTAAAAAGCAGAGTAACAAATTAGACAAGTGACAAGTAAACAGATTCATACTCAACTATCTAATGTTAGCTAACAATACAAGCCTAATCTGAGAAAATCCTTTCATCAATGACCGAACACTTGCCCCTTGAAATGAGCTATACTAGTGCCATTGGCAAAAATCCTAGCCAAGAGTTTCAAATGTACGTCATCATTTATAAACACTAAAATTATTTGTAAATGTATTTATCTTTCAGGAGGAGATAAATGTGTATTACCCGACGGTGACCGTTAGTTCTTCAGTCAGTCTTATCCATCCGAGCACTTAGCGACAGAAGCTCAAATGCATTGTGGGAAATGCTGTTGCCACACAGGCGCATCAACATATGATTGGCTATTAAACGCCACATCGCTGCGGCGCTAGAGATTATGTAAAAAAAAGTTAAATTAGCCCAACTTTTTCAATGATTCGGACATTTCCCATGGTACTGATCTTTGTCTAGTGATAATGTAATGGGATTTTAATTTAGGCTTGATAAAACTGATTCGGCTGGGGGTGGCACTGTTTCATAATACCATGATATATGCTGTTTAAATAGAAGCACATAGGTCTATATTATGAGCCGGATCTGTATTGCTTGGTTTAAATATTAGTGGTCCAAAGATTATTAATAGCTTTTTTAGGGTGTGTAAAGGAAATTTGAAAACCTCTGCATAGCAACCATCTATTGTCTTTTGGTTTGTTGACTTTGTCAAGTTATATGTTGAGTTTATGTTTTTGATGTCTTAATAGGACGATAATGGAAATTGTTTCTTCACATTATACATCTACTAACCCATATTTATCTAACAATCTTCTAAGAATCTAAGAACTTTCTGAAATAAAGAATGTACTGTAGCTATGTCATAATATGGTCATGTCAGGAAGAGTCTATTAGGTCTGCAAAGGTTACAGGAGACTTTAAATTTATTGGACACAACTAAGCATCAGAACAAATTTTGTAAGCAATTATTCTGACTAGTAAAAATGTGTTGACAAGTTGACATGTTACAAATATACACATAATAATAATAATAGTCAATCAGTGACAGAGAAGTTCCACACAGTGAGAGATTAGAATGATGGAACAGCAGTCCATGAATTAAGTATCTCCAATATAATAACTGAATACAAAGTGTACTAGTTAACCAATGTGAAATTACAATGAAAAATACAATTTACCGTTTTCAAATAAGCCACGTAATCAAAAAGTCTATTGTAAAAGATTGGAAGCGAGAGAGAGAAAGAGAGACACCAGAGCTCGACTGCCTTTTATGAAGGCATGATCAGGCTACTGGCTAATGAATGTTACTGAGAATGAGTCTTTATGTGAAAGGATCAGAAAGGAGAGGTCTTTTTGAAGTGTAATTAAATTGTGGTTTGCATATACCTGTTCATAGCCTGGTGCACTAAAAGTTTATACATTATTTTATTTTGTGCAAAACATCAGGAATCGGGTTTCTTTTCTTGTGGGCAAATACCTACTGTAAACTAAAAAAAAAACCATCCTGGATCCACCATGGCAAACTAGGTAAGAATATGTTTCACAAATTCATCACAAACAGTCAGGGTCAGAACAAAAAGCACCTTCTACCTCCACATAGTTCAGAGGTCATCTTAAATATAACTCACAATAAAAAACATGCCTTCTGTGGGCTCTGAAAAAAGTGCCCCAAGTTCACACAAATTGGACACTCATTCAAACTTATCTTGTCTGGGTCCTGTTCACATGTTGGGATATTTCTCATTTTGGCTGTGTGCATGACTTTTTCAAGTTTGTTGTAATATTCATGCTATGTCCCATTCAGTAAACATTACATTTGTTATTCAGTCTATGTTGCTTCATTGTTTCTGGTTCTTTTTTCAGTTTTTTATACAGACAGAAATCAGAGACCTTTAACACCTATATTATTGACTGATTCACTCTTTTTATTACAGATAACTTTTACCTAAGCAACATGCTGGTGACTTGAACCACCAAAAACATACATTACCAAATGTCTCTTTGTTACAAAAAAGGTATGAACTGTTTGTCCTGCACAAGTGACAGAGTCATATTCTTAAGCTCCTCTGCAGACTGGGCACTTTTGTAGCCAAGAATGTCAAGGACCTTCTCACAAACAGTCTGCATGTAGTCCACTATCACAAAGGACAACTTCAGCCTCCAACTTTCAGCGTTAGCAGCAGAGTCCCTCACCGTACTGTACCGCTGATTTCTTGAGGGCTTGTTACTCCCATTGGTGCTGGCCTGTATCCAGTCCATCATGCTTTTGTCCAATGACAAGCCCAGGTAGTCATAGATCTCTTTTGCTTTTTGCAGAGGGCTCTGCGCTAAGTCTTCATATCGCACTAACATGTACTTTCCCTTTAGCCAGGGCAGGTGGCTCAGGCCTGTGGACACAGACCTAAGGAAGTCATCACATAGTGTCATATGGAGCTGGTCAGGCTTTCTTCCAGTGTCTTTCCAGATCTTCCATGGTTGGTACGTGTCCTGAAATGCTTCTATACGTGAGGAGAGAATCCCTCGTGGGTCTCTGACTAGCTGTATTACCTTGAGGTTAAGCCGGGGATCCTCCACCAGGGCCTGCAAGTCGCTGATCTCTGGTACTCGCACAACTTTAATAGCCACATGCTGTCGGCTGTGACAGGATTCCGCGGCCAACGTCATGTTGAGGATCCCACACTTGTTAATGCAATCTCTCTCCTTCACATTAGTGTCCTCCTGCCCAAATGCATCACACACTGGTTGCGAGCACAGTGCCTTGCTCGACTCTCTACGGAAGAGGTTGTTAGTGGTGTGGTTTTCAGGCGGAGGATGAATATAGCTCTCCAGATAGTGAAGGTCACAGCTGTAGAGGCTGCGCAGCAAGTCACGGCTCGCCCCAAGCTTTACCCTGGCGTCCACTCCATTGAGAATCTTATGGACATGGTAGAGAGGCTCAAAGAGATAAAAGACATCTGGGTGCTGGTTGAGCATCTGACCCATAAATGAGGAACCACTGCGAGTGGTAGCCAACAGAAGGACATGAGTTTTGCTGGTGGCATTGGTACTCACTGTAGGGTACTCACAGCTGCACTCAAAAGAGGGAACCATGAGCGGGGCACCCTCTCCACAGTCCTGGGATTTTGGCATTGGCCAGAGTTGAAAGGACTTAAAGGTCAACATCCAGATGACTGTATATTGGATGGCAATGAAAGCCAAACCTACTGGAATCATAACCTTCCAGGAACCATGCATGGCTGAGAAGCTTCTTTCACACACTGTCTTCTGATCCTGGAAGAAAAGAGATGAGTCAACCTCCCTCCTGAAGGAAGGTGTAAAGCATCTTAGTTAGTATGCTTAGGGGGATCTATATCCCCATCTGTCAAATCAAGGTTTGAACATCCTCACCTGTATTGCCAACTGAGAGTGTAGACTAGTGTCACTACTTCTTTTAAAAACAACATCAAAATATAAAATACTGTTGATACAAACCTTTGCTACTTTCTTTAGGATACTGTCATCACTGTTCTCCTGCCAAAAAGACTGAAGATAGAGGTCTCTCTTTTTTTCCTTGTACATGCCACCTCTGACTCTGTAGTACATGTAAGTGTTGTCCAGTGTGGAATAGAATAAATGAGAGAGGGAGAGAGAGAGAGAAAAAAAAAGGGATAGCTAGAGTAAACTCAGCCTCCCTTTCACTCACTATGTGTGAGCTGCCAATCAGACCTGAGCCTTGAATCAGCATTACCTTTTTTTGTTTTTACAACACCCTCACAAAGCATATAGCCATGGCTTTACATAGTTTTACATCAAATACTTTGTACACTTAGATCCAACATACGTCACATACGGTATCACTCATGGTCCTTGGGAGGTAGTGTTTTTATATTTTTCCACTTCATTCATACTCTTACTGTTGTCACATACATACACACACACACACACACACACACACACACTATCCACCCATGCATTCGCACACACTCCCACACCTGTTTCCACACATAATTCCACATCTGCACATACGTTCACCCTCCCTACCCACCTACTCTCCTACCCATGCTTTCCTGAAGATTTACTATCAAGTTTATGTATTTTATCTCGTGTGTAATATATTCGTCTCATTACTTTGAATTGAATTAATTGTAAATTTTCATTTGTAGTGACCTTATTTGTAAGTTGCAAACATATCTTCCATCTTCTCCCTGCATCTTTTATATTTAAGTCTATATTCCATTTATTATATATATTTTCTAGTAATTTTTCATTGCTTTCAGCTTTAATAAGAGTGTCATATGTAGCTCCTATTAATCTCCTCTTTTTATCCCCTTCCTTTTTCAAAATTTCCCCCGATTTCAGTATAGCTGTTCCATATTTGAGGTCCATATTGTCCCTTATCCAATTTTTCAATTGCAAATACCTAAACTTTTCTGTATCCCTTAGTCCATATTTATCCTCTAGTTTTTGATATGTGCATATTGATCCTTGGTTTATGATATCCGCTATTGTTTGGATTCCCAAAGTCTTCCATGTTCACTAATTTATTTTTGTGTTTTGAATCATTATTGAAAGGTTATTCCATATCTTTATATGTCTTGGAATTTTGATTTCATGTCCTATTTGCTTTTGTATTTTATTCCAAGTAGTTAACGTACAGTTTATTATAAAGTTTACAGTATTATATTTTTGATTGGAGAAAAGGATGGATAAGTAATTTTTAGGCATTAACTGATAATTTTCAATATCTATCCATGAGCTTTCATTTGGATTATTTATTATATGATCAATATAAAACATCTCCGCTGCACAGTGATAGCATTCTAGATTAGGCAGGTTTAAACCTCCCTCCTCCCGTGGGTAATACAATAGCTTTCTCTTTAATCTGTGAGCTTTATTTGACAAAATGAAGGAGGATAGAATTGAATTAACCTATTTAAAAAATATTTTTGGTGGAGTGATGGGAATTGTTTGAAATATATATAAAAATCTTGGCAGCCACATCATCTTAAATAAATGTATTATACCAATTATATTTATTTTCAAATACAACCACTTTTCAATGTCTTTTTTAACCCTTTAATTAAAGAGAGAAAGTTCTCCCTGTAGAGTTGTGATTTATCTGTGCTGATGTAGCAACCGAGATATTTAATATTTCGCGTTTGGACTTTAAACTGTTCACAATTTTCCAACTTATTTATACTTTTGTCTACAACTAATAATTCAGTTTTTTAATGTTAATTTTATACCCAGATAAAGTTTAAAAGTTTGTTAGTGTTTCGATTACCTTATATCGATGTATTTGCCTTATTGAGGTAAAGTAATAGATTGTCGGCATAAAGACTAAGTTTGTAGCCAGTGGTTCTATTGCTAATGCAAATAACGATGGTGATAAAGGGTCTCCCTGTGCTGTGCCTCTATTTAAAGAATGAATCTGATAGAATTCTATTTGTTTACTTGTGCCTTTGGTGACTTATAAATTGTTTTGACCATATTTATAAATTCCGCTGGAAAACCATAAACTTCCAACACTTTAAATAAGTATGCTCTCTCCAGCCTATCAAAGGCTTTTTCTGCATCCACCGCCATAAGTGTTAAGTCTATTTTATTTTTCTTTGCATATTGTATCAATGATAAACAAGTCCTAGTATTGGTTCTTAAATCTCTATTCTGTATTATCCAGATTTAATTTACTTTCTTGAATTTCTGTCAGCACACTTCTACTAGCTTGCATTTTATGTTGTTTCTAATCTATTTATTTGTTCGGTCAGTTTATTTATTTACTTGTCTAACTCTCTTTTCTTTTTAGCAGCAAATCCTAGCATTATCCCCCTTATATAGGATTTAAATGTGTCTCATATTATACCAATTTCTGGTCTATCTTCAGAGTTCTCAACATTAACATTAGTTTGGATGAATAAATCTATGTGGTTTTTAATATGTCTTAGTTATTATTTTGGTGGAACTATCTTGTGAGCTGAAAATATTGTTTAAGTCTCCCCCAAAAATGATCACTCCTGTTGGAGAGCTGTCTAATATTATTTGGATTTTACTCAAAAAGGACATATCCGAATTAGGAGATTTGTATATATTAATAATTGTATAAAGTTCCCCAAACATTTCCCATTTAACTATTAAAAATTGACCGTGATTGTCTGTGTGTTGTGAGATTAACTTAAAGGGTATCCTCTTGTTAATTAATATGCCTACACCTCTGCTTCTAGAAGTAAATGCAGCTTCAAATGCCTCACCCACCCAATGCCCCTTGAGTTGTTCAATTTGCCCAGGTTTAAAATGGAGCTCCTGCATTAAGACAATGTCAGCGGACAGCTTCTGCAAACGTTGCATTATTTTCACTTTTTTGTACCTTCCTGTAAACCATTTACATTCCAAGTTACTAGTTTATATAGGAAGGATTTTTATAGAGCTTTCAGTTTTATTAACCATAATCTATGGTGCAGTCCAATGAAGCCTCGAAGAGGAACCCAACAAGATCACTCCAACTATATTTAAAGAAAGCTAAGGCATAAAACATACTTACATGACTCTCCAACCACACACACATCCATACACACAAACAAGCAAACATTAATCCCCTGGTTTCCCCATTTAAGAGCATGCTTTGCTAGAGCTATAACCCCCACTCACTTTGGCGTACAGACAATGGTTTTTATATATGCTACAGATATAGTACATATATATTTTATATATACTACACTCACTCCCTCCTACATAGAAACTCAGTCACTCTTTCATTCATCATTCACTCATGCACTTCTCTCCCCTAACCTCCTTCCTTTTGCTAATTATACAATACATGTGATTTTCTTCCCCCACTTCTTGAATCAGCGTTACTACTGCCACAATTTATACATCCGAACTTTTCATTCACATCAGCAAGGCTCTTGAATGCAGTTCCAGTACCTACTCTATTGATACCGCTCCAAAAAAAAATTTAGGCCTAAATGGATTAAATGTGAGCTCAATATAAACATTGCACTTAATTTAAATGGAAAAACACTTCTGTGTACCAACATTTGGCATAAATTGCCCAACAGGCAATTCTGATAAAATGATATATTTAAAACACACTGAAAAACAATAACCAAAAATAACAAACCAAAGAATCGGACAAGATCTAAAATATATTCCCACACAAACAGAAAACAATGTAAGATAATTATTGAATTCAAGGCCTTAAAAATGTAGGCCTACATGTCTATAAATAGAGATTTAGGCAGAAACTATATATTTTAATGAGCATGGCACAGAACCATTGTTACTTAATGTAAATCTGTGAATAGTAGAATTATTCATATTATTTAGAACCCTGCTTTTTTTTTATCCAACCCCAAAACACTTAGCACCTCATTCTGTGAATAAATAAGTTTTATAGGCTATCCAAGTATTCCATAACACATTATATTGTTCAATGGTCATGTCTAAACTTTTCAATTAACACAAGTAAAAGAGTTGGCACACTTCACAAATTGGTGTTCTAAATTGGTAATTATGCACCAACAGCAGTAGAAGTAAACTAGGTTTAGAAATACATCTGGCCCTTTTTTTACACAATGGGTTTATTAAGCTGCTTTAATTTTTAAGCCTTGTCTAACTGTGTACTGTGTTTCAGCACTGACACTAACTATAGCCAATCAGTCATGAGAATGAGCAGATACAACCAAAGTATTTGAATTTGGAGCTGACTGAAAGTCACCTGAGCATAGATAGGTTAGAAAAGAACTTCATATAGAAATTGGGGACTTTTTTTCACAAATCAAAATTTTCTTTTGTTTTAATTGCAGTGGCAGTGTTTTCAACTTTATGCAATTTATGCTCAGTGCAACTCATGTCTATCCACATCCACATCAGGCTTTTTAATGGGTAGCAGTTTATCAGAAATGAAGTGGAAGGTATTTAAAAGAGTTTTAAAATGTATGCAGAGTTGCCCTTGGATGTTTGAACTCCAGTAGGAATTAATTTGGACAAATCTTAACAGTCTAATAATATGTAATGTATTTATACATACTTCATACTACTAAATCCAGCTAACAAAGACTATTCAGCAGACTTTCTTAGTTGGATCTGTGATAAAAGTATTTCCCCTCACACTCACAGTATTGTGCCTTTTGTTGGCTTTGTTAATTTTCATAGTCATAGCCAAACAGCCTACGATTATGCCTACAAACAACGCGGATTTGAGGACCAGGATGTCTGTGAATGTCTAACCAAACAATTTACCCGGCTACCCGGTTAGTTTTATAATTAATTGTTTGACAAAGCTTAAATTAATCCTCTTAAAATGAGAGGGGAATTGCCTATATGACAGTACAAATTTGTCTTGAAATGCTGCCTGATCTTTGTCTGAATAGGTAAAATAACAAACGCTTTTTCATTGCATTGTTCTCATCCAGTCCTTTGACCATGCTGGTTGGAAAACCTATAGTCAGCCCCACCCGTCAGTTGCTGAAACAAGCTGGAGTGTTTGTGGTTATGTGGTTTAGAGCTACTCATTTAACTTGATGTACTGCCCAGCAGTAATAGGCATTGTACCATGTGTCGTACTCAATAGATTAATCGACACATCTCTCTGTTGACTTCGTCTTTTGAACCACTGATCTTACAGGTTTGCCCCTAAGAATTGTACATAACACATGAAGGTCTGGCAGACTGAAGGTCTGAGAGGGAGAGAGAGAGAGAGGATTCAGAGCTGTATCATATCTCAAAAAATTATGCCAAAATGATTGAGTGACAATGACATTGAATCAATAGAAAGTAGTGTAGTCCCTTGGAACGGATTTCCATGTTCGCACGTTCACAGTCCTTGAGTTAGCGTGAAAACGACCTGTGTTCCAAGCTCTAGCCCACGGGGCTTGTTTGATGCAGCTCCTTGACTCTTAATTACCAAAAATTACCAAATTTCATGAGCTCAGACATACGGTTCTTGAGAACGTTACGGTTCTTGAGAACGTTAAGTCCCTCCTTCATGCCTCACCGTCACTTTCAGTTCACGGTCAGCCAAAGAAGTCTCTTCAGCTCAGGCGCCAGGCTCACATGCAAACAAATCGGTCTGATTTGAGGCCAAACTAATCAAAACTGACTAAAACCCAAACAGAAAATCAAAGGAGTAGAATTGGGGTACAAATGTGTAAGAAATATGTAAGAAACATTAACTTAACAATTTAACAACAATTCTTGATACGTCAACTCATGATACAACCCTGTTTGTGAGAAATGAGAGATTAAGCAAATAGTCACATGGATCACTAGGCCCTATATGTGTAGATAGCTTATGTGATTAGACTGCATCAGTGCCAGCATTTGGGATGGAGGGAGGGTCAGGTTTGTTATGAACACAAGAGTGGGAGTTGGCATCATACAGCGTCATCACAGAGAAGATCAAATAGTTAGCAAGTTAAAATACTATAATGTAGGATATTGCATGAAGGAGTCACAGAAAATTGCTGACATCTTTGCTGATTGAGAGGATGTCCAGGGATCAATGATCACAAATATCTGTTGAAGCTGTTTTTTTTAAAGACACACTTACGGAAGCTGTCAAAATAGGTGCATTGAAATGGTCAGACCAAATAAGAGGTTTAAACTTGAATGATATTTAGTGAGATTACTTATTCATTTCTACATGATGTATCATGTATCTTTTGGCTCTTGATATGACATTACAAAATAAAAGACAAAGGGCAACAAAGACTATCACACATACATTTTTGTCTACAGAGAAAGCATGCTAACAGAAGGACACACATATATATACACACACACACACACACTTGAGCCATGCAAAGCAAACAGGAAATAATATTCATAAACTGGCACAAACACACACACATAGACTGACATTGAATGTGTGCATATACATAACAACATGTAACATATACCAGATATGATTTAATTGGCTTTTTTTCTGTGTTTTCTGTGTTTTTTCTGTTTTTGCAATGAAGCACACACACGAACACACAAACAGGGCTGTTACACATAAACACATTTATACACTCCTGTCCAAATACCACGTGTGCACACATAGACACACACGCGCGCACATACACACACACACACACACACACACACACACAATCTCAATCAAAACTTAAATCAGAACTCATTACAGCTACAAATATGCAGTTAGCATGTAATAAATGCCAGACAGTTGGATGGAATTCATCTATGCAAAGAGTGAAACAAAGCAAAAACATAATGTTCAAACTTTTTTGCTGATGTATGGTTACTTCCGGACAGACTAAGAAAAGGAGGACACTTAAATGAGGACAAAGGTGAGGGCACTGTCTTTCCATCCTTTCAGACCCTAATTTGTGCCAAACAATATAGGGCAGATAACTGCTTTTTTAAAGCTTCTGTGCTTTTGTCAGCCAAATACTTGTTCTTGAACAAATGAGGATAGAAGCATGTGTTAGTGGTAGGCCTAAATATTGCAAGAAAATACAATTAATCTAACTGCACAAAATAGTTGACCTTGAATTAAAAAGTTTACTAGTTATGAGCACAAAAGTGGAATGGCATATGAGTAGAGACACAAACTGGTGGGTTAATTAATTGTTTATAAACCATGAACTCAATTGAATCAATAGCAGTAAAACTAACATAACAAGAAAAGAGTAAAGGTAAGAGTAGAGTAAAGGTAAGAGTAGTAGAGTAAAGGTTAGTGTGGGTAAGTGAAGCTGAACAAAAGGAGGACATTTATTTTCCTCTCATCCCCTTTTACACAGGGCAATGGTGGTTTACATAATCTGTAATTGGTCAACTGGCTGAGGCCAGTAGAAGGTATCTAAGAAAGATCTGTATGCAGGTTAAAATATATTTTTGTATATTCTGTGTATATCTATATGTACAGACCATTTTAGATTACAGAGCTATGATCAGATTCGTTTAGATTAGTTCATGACCAAACATGACAATTTTACATTAAACCAATAAATGTATACATTAGGGGTAAATCATAGCCTAGCTAAAAATGCTCTTTGTTATTAAGTCAGTCTTATCCTGAAGTTCCAAAAAAATGTTGGTACAGATATTTGAAAAATATGCACAGTTGAACATGTACTTTAATATTTTCTCTTTAGTATTGTTTCTCTATCTCTGATCACACAGCATGGAGCAGAATTTAACACTATGTCAAGTCATATTTGGAAACATGGCAGTTGTATCAGAGCTTGATTTTGGATTTGTGTGACAATAGGACATGTGTCTCAATTATTCATGACAAGCTGTCAGGATCAGTAGGCATATGTTACCCTCATCCAATTCAAAGGTTTTTAGATAAGAGCTACATGCATACATACATACCGGTTTTAACCTTAATGTTTTTTTACTTTGCTGTGTGAGAAAAGAACCTTTAGGGCCTCCTGTACTTCTGTCAACAAAAATGCAGCTATAGGCCTATTCTCAGGAACATCAGTCTGTCACAATCACTGTTACAACCGGGTCTTAGATGCTTAATGCTTCCTTATCGCAGAAGCCAGAGGTTTCACTTAACAAGAGTACAAAGAGACATACATTACTTGCTGATACAGTCACCCTCCATGTGAGGTCAGCCACTCACAGTGGTTCCACTGGAATAACAGACTCTGTCTCACTATATCCATCTGGGCTCTTATTGTCTCCATGGGAACTAAATAAACAGTATCACATTGCAGGATGGTTGAGCCTTGAGGGAATGACCTGAAAAGTATCATGTAAGATTCAGCACCATTTGAAAATACATATGGCATTGCACATCTCTTTCTTACTGAGATGTCTGCATTATAGTCAATCCAAAATAATTTGCTCTATCATTTTTTTTCTCTTTAAAAGTGTTAGCAAGATCAATGACAGCTGTTACTGTTGTTTTATTTCATTTTTTGTCAGTAATCATCTTGATAAGATGAGGTGATTGTAATATATAAATTGTATACCTATGTAAGCATAATGATACACTCACAACCTTGCAGACTACCTGACGGAATTTAAGCAAATAATTCAACTGACAGTGGTATGGCATAAGGACGGCCAAGGCAGCACAGCCATGTATGGTTATGGAGCGAAAGGGAGAGGAGGGGCTACTCCAAGTCGTCATCAGCGCGCACCGCACCCGGAAGAGCAACATAGCGCAGGACGCAAGAACGCAAGGAAATATCTAGAAGAGTATAGTATAAAATAACGGAGTATAATATGGTCTTTTAATATTTTCAGTTAGTCCTATACATTTAAGCATTATCTTACCAAAGAGTGTACATTTCCTCTGATCATACGAGGCGAAACCAATAAGGTAAGTTATGGTGTTGTGAAGGCATGATTGAAGTCAAACTCGATCATTTGGCTAAAGTTTCATTCGTTTAAATGTTATGATTCTGTTTATGACCAGAATGTACTCAATTTTCATTGGCTGCATTTTTGTGCTATTTGGCTAAAGGGTTTATTAGACTGTCGTTATCAGTTGCACTCCTGCAGCACAAGCTGTAACGTTATGATCTAAAAAGGAGGTAACGCCAATATTCGGTTGAATATAACCTGTAGATGACCCAGGACGCGGCGGCTTTGAAGGAAGAAGGTAACAATCTCTTCAAGACGGGTGACTTTCAAGGAGCCCTGTGCTCCTACACCAAGGCACTAAAACTAAGCGAGAGCAAGTCCGATAATGCCGTCCTATATCGCAACCGCTCTGCCTGTCACCTGAAGCTCGAAGACTATCCCAAAGCTGAGACAGATGCGTCAAAAGGTATGTAACTTCAACGTTCTATCTGTTTCTTGCCGAATTCAGGTGAAGTTCAAAATAGTCATGGATGTAATGAACACTGAATAGTATGCATCTTGTCTAGCTCTTGATATTGACCCAGCTGACGTCAAGGCAAGATATCGCCGTGCGCAGGCTCTACAGAACCTTGGTCGGTTGGATCAGGCATTTCTGGACGCCCAGAAATGCGCACAGCTGGAGCCAAAAAACAAAGCGTTCCAGGATCTCCTTCGTCAACTTGGTGCACAGATTCAGCAAAAGGTAACAATGGATAGCAAAGAAAAAAGACTACTAAATTATGTATTTAACATTGTCACACTGGCAGTACATTGAAAAAAACTTATTATAATGACTACATTACTAATTGTTGTTGAGTTGTGTGTAGCTGCTGAAAAGTTGCTCTCTACACCCTCCCTCCTTTAGGCATCGCAGCTTTCCTCCACGGATGCTCGAGTCCAGCAGATGTTTAAACTTCTGATTGACAGTTCAACTTCACTATCAGACAGACAAAAGGTAAAGAGCCCCCCCCCCCAAACACACACACACACACACACACACACACACAAAACTGTGACCATGCTTTTTCTGTGTATTTGTCACCTATTGATGCTGTCTTCTTTTCTCCCTTTGCAGGCAGCTCAGAATCTGGTGGTCCTCTCCCGTGAGGATGCAGGAGCTGAGCAGATTTTTCGTAATGATGGTGTGAAACTACTCCAGAGGCTCCTTGATTCTGAGAAGGAGGACATTGCGTTGTCTGCTCTGAGAACGCTGGTAGGCTTGTGTACCGGACACCAGTCAAGGGTGAGCTTTTTTTCTCCACTAGCAGACAAAACAACAGAGATTATCAATATCTGTTCATATTCAAGAAATAAACACATACACAAGAATATTCAAGTTTTCATACTCAAGCTTGTCATATGTAAGAAATTGAGTTGTTGAAATGTCCTTGTCGACAGACCATGGCTATCGTGAATGAACTTGGCATGGAAAAACTGTGTGCAGTCATGGGCTCTGGTGAACAGGCTGTGTCTCTGGCTGCCTGTCATCTACTGCAAGTCATGTTTGAGGCTCTCACTGAAGGCATGCACAAAACCATCAGAGGGAAAGATGAGGCCATCCTGCCCGGTAGGATCATATCCAACTGAATATTCTGCTGGGATACAATACAGAAGTTTTTTTTTGAACACTCTTGCAGGTTCATATGTGAGAGAAAACTGATCAATATTTTTTAAGCTTTTGTTAACAAGTAATTTTTGCTGTACAGGAATTAGTGAAAATAAAGTGTACTGTAGATGTGCATAAATGCATAAAACAAGTTCCCCTTTTCATCATTATATAGTATGTGTAATTATGTGAAATTGTGTGTCTTTGTTTGTTCCATAGAACCGTCCCGTGAGCTACGTTCCATGATGCGGCACCTCCTGGATATGCTGGCTGCTCCTAGTGTGTCTGGACCTGGCCGGGACAGTGCCATCAACCTGTTGGTCAAGCAGGTTCCCAGAAAATCCCAGAAGAATCCAGACAACTCACTCACACTGTGGGTGACAGACCAGGGTAAAGGCCAGACTGGCAAATAGTGTTTTTTTCCCATAAAAACCTATGTTCGAGAGCTAAATGTGGACTCATTCTGCCATTCTTAGGGCTAAAGAACATTCTGGAAGTGGCAGGAACGGTATCAGAGATAAGAAATGGACCCCCCTTGACAGACAACTCCCATATGAGTACCTCAGTGCTACTTAACAAACTCTATGATGACTTGAAGAGTGATGCTGAAAGGGAGAACTTTAACCGCATTTGTGAAGAATATGTGAGGTGAGTAAAAGGCAACATCAGTCGTTACGTAGGGAACATCAGTCAAGTATCAGTAATATTATTTCTCCTCCCTGTATCATTGTACCAAGTTTTCAGATAAACTGTGAAAATGATTATAAAACAACAGAATAGCTAAAAGTATCTGAAGCATCATAATGATTTTGCAGTACAATCCAGTGTATTGTTAACCTTAATGATAATGAGAACAAAATGCATATGCCTTGTGTGCCTAAATTCCCAGGAGTCATTTTGAGCGGTCCAGTCTGGACTCAAAGCTGAGGGCAATCCAAGCAGTGTCTGTGCTACTGCAGGGCCCCAGTGATGTGGGAAACCGCACACTTGAGCTTTCTGGCATGATGGACGCGGTCATCTCTCTGTGCGCCTCCAAGGACCTGGTCCACCAGCAGGTGGCAGTGGAGACCCTCATCCACGCAGCTGGCAAGGCTAAGAGGGCCTCGTTCATCACGGCTAACGGTGTGTCGCTCCTGAAGGACCTCTACAAGAACAGTGAGAGCGACAGGATACGTGTCAGGGCACTGGTGGTATGTGTCCGACCTAGGAGCTCTTTAATGTATATACTAGCTTGGGATTTAAGAGCCTGATTATGTTATGGAGGCTTAAAATTGTGTGTGTGTGACTGTGTGTGTGTCACAGGGTTTGTGCAAATTGGGATCAGCAGGAGGCACGGATTTTAGCATGAAACAATTTGCTGAAGGCTCCACATTAAAATTGGCCAAACAGTGCAGGAAGTAAGTGTTTTTCCCCAATGGTCCTAGAGAGCTAGTCCCTTCATTTGAGAATGCCTCAGCTTTCAAATCGATGAAATTAATGTTGTTCTGAATCTATTCTCACAGGTGGTTATGCAACGACTCTCTACCAGCAACCTCACGGCGATGGGCCATTGAGGGTCTTGCCTATCTGACCTTTGATGCAGACGTAAAAGAGGACCTAGTGCAGGACAAGAATGCCCTACAAGCTATGTTCCAACTTGCTAAGGTAGTCTGGGTATCAGTCTTGGAATGTAAACAAGATGATTCCTGGATGGCTTCTTGTTACCAGCACTACAGTAAGTGTCTTTCCATTTTCTCTGTCCCTTGCAGTCGGAGGACAAGACGGTGCTGTTTGCTATCGGTTCCACGCTGGTGAATTGTACCAACAGCTATGATGTGGAGAAGCCTGATCCGCAGATGGTAGAATTGGCCAAGTATGCAAAGCAACATGTTCCTGAAGAGCATCCAAAGGTATTGTCAGTACTGTGATGAGTTTTGCAGCAGATTTAAAGCATTTGATGGTATAAGCTGTTTTAGCTAAAACTAAAACAGGATCCAGACCTTGGGCTGACTGAATTGTACTGTGATTTTGCATGTATGACAGGACAATCCATCCTATGTGGAAAAGCGGTTGGTGAAACTGCTGGAGGCTGGGGTGGTGTCAGCGTTGGCATGTATGGTGAAACAGGAGAGCCCGGCTCTCACCGAGTCCTGCAGAGAGTGTATCGCCAGGTATGTTCATTTCTGTCGACACTTACAGTAGATACATCCTTCTATAAATCTTGGGGCATGTTAAAATGTTTTGGTTCTAACTTGGTCAGTCCAGAAGAATGGTTGAATTGTATACAGAGCATAGCCATTCATTACTGTGACATAATTGTAGCATTGCTGCCAGTGTTTATTACTTAATGTGCATAATATTATCTCTGGGTTGTAACATCCTAGGGTGTTTCTGGCTTTGGTGGAGCGACAAGAGGACAGGGGAACCGTGGTGGCACAGGGGGGAGGAAAGGTCTGACCATCATCACTCTTATCAAGTGTATGCTTTTGGCACACAAGCTGTTTCCCCATGTGGGCTATGTAATTGTATCAATACCAGCCTTTGCTCTGTTTTAGGCTCTTCTTCCACTAGTCACAGAAAGTACAGACAAGGGCAAGACCAAAGCAGCACAGGCACTGGCCAAAATCACCATAACGCACAACCCAGAGATTGCCTTCCCCGGTGAGAGAGTGAGTGGCCTGTTCTTTTGGGTTTGGTTTTAAGATGACATCAGAGTTAGAAGTGGGCAATAGTTTGTTAAAATGTATCACAGAGCATATAGATCATAGATCATTCACATGGTCTAGCTCATATTTAGCTGCATTTAGCAATATCGCAGATGCTAGTAGCCAGTTCTTTGCAGATATATTATCATTCGGCACTGGGAGAACCTGTTTCATACACTTATTTAACTGTTTCAATAACTTCAGTATTTCACACACACACACACACACACATCATCACATATGGGCTTTATACTGTTTGTTATGCTTTCCCTAGATGATGTTACCACAAACAAGTACATGTTTGTTGTGGTTGACTATATGCTACACAGTGTATGTATGTATATATATGTTGTTGTAAATTTTTTTGTCTATTGCTTTAGATCTATGAGGTTATCCGTCCTCTAGTCAGCCTGTTGCATCTGGAGTGCACAATGTTGCAAAACTTTGAGGCACTGATGGCCCTCACCAACTTGGCTGGCATAAGTGAAAAACTCAGGTCAGTAAGCGGAACACAAAAATCTCTCTGTGCCCTACCTGTATTTCTGTATGTATGTTTGTGTCATTAAATACCCCAGTGTTATTGGGAAAAGCCACCAAAAAACGGTTTAAAAATATGTTGTAAAATACAAACAATGCATTGCACAAAAGTGATAGCTACTCTGAGTTCACTGAACCACTAAACCACTGCTGTCTTGAGCAGACAGAAGATCATTAAGGAGAAGGCTGTACCAAAGGTGGAGGGTTATATGTTTGAAGAGCACGACTTGGTGCGTGCCGCGTCCACCGAGTGCATGTGCAACCTGGTCCTCAGCACAGAGGTGAGTTATCGGAGTCATCAAATGTTACAGATGCATACTAGGAGAGAAAGCGCAAGTTGCAGGTAGCAAGGTCCATAGGGTTTAAATCTGATCTAACATTATTGCCTGGTCCCATTTCTCATTTCTTTTTTCTTTCACTTTCTTGACTGACCTTTTCATCTGAAAGCAAGAATGAATAAAATTGCCAAGAAAAATTGCTTTTCTGTAAATAAAGAATCGCATAGCAAATGTATGAACTGAGAGTTTTAAAACCTTATTTGAGGACGCCTAGGTGTGGTGCCCAGTGCATGCACAGGTGTTGAGGAGGTTCAAATTAAATCAGAGTAGCTGGCTTGGTGAAGTTGTGTCAATCCAGGTGCCACATCAGGTAGGATTCGCTGGGAATTTTGTTCGGCATCGTGTTCGAAATTCAAGAGAGCCACCTTTGTTCGAAACTCCGATAGTCAAAGTTAGTAGTATGTAAAATGCAGATTTTCTTCCATGAACAAAAAAAGATTTGTATTGCCTTTGTATTTGACCATAGGTGCAGAAGTTGTTCCTCGACACTGGGAGCGACCGGCTGAAGCTACTAGTGCTGTACTCCGGTGAGGACGATGAGAGGCTTCGAAAGGCAGCAGCTGGCACCCTGGCTATGTTGACGGCAGAGCAGTCTGACATATGTGCCCGCATCCCAGACACAGTAAGGTTTTGACAATCTACAGTGGTAGCCATGTTGCATATTGTATATATTTAATAATAGCAAATATGTACTGTATGTCTTCAGGGCTGCCAACTCTTCAAAAAACCTTGGAGTGAGATTTTTCACGGATTTTTCACACATTGTGTACATTCACATTTTTTGACGCTTTGATAAATGCAATTGATTTTGTCAACAGAACATTTAAACACAGAAAATTAACAGTGCTATATGTCCACAGAGTTGTGCATTTGCTGTTTGTTGTCATGCCATGTTGTCATGATGTCAGAAAGGGTGCCATTTGGGCCAAGTTGTTAAGGGCCACCACAGAAACACCATCTCAAAGAAAATACTTTCATTAACCTGGTCATGTCACTAAATAGGTTACTCATCTCCCTACAGTGCTAGTCAGGAGGATTCAATTTAACTGATTTTGTGAACATATAGGGAAGAGTTGTAAAAGCTGAGCTAGATATTATTACAAATAGGCTATTTTAAAACTTCAGGGGTTGGTAGGCCTACTACCAGGCTACCCAAATAAAATTCAAGATATTTCAAATGAATATTACATATGACACACATCAGGCTTATCTTTACAAACTAGTCATTGAGTCATTGAACAAACCTCATGACACATTTTTTCTTAACTAAATAGTATGGTCTGTTAAAACTACTGCTACTCTAACTTGGCCTACTTAACATAGTTGAGAGTGTAGCCTACAAAATTAAGTTCTTAGCGACATTCCTGCAACTCACCATGCTTACATGACAATTTGCAACTACTTGTCTTGAAAAGTCGGTATTAACATGAATTGCACCGTTCTTTTACAATATGCTACTATATAAACCATTATTTAATAGGCTACATAGTAGCCTACATCTCGTTCAGAAGTCTTTAACATCTAACTAGAGCAACAAGCTATAAAGTACTTCTGTATATGTGATGAGCTCAGCTCAGCTAAAGCTGTCGTCATTATATCAGAACACAGAGGCTAAAATCAATTAAGAAACCGTATTTTAAGTTTGGAAGTATAATTACGCAGCACTTTGGCCTTTATACGTCCCTGTTTGAGAGATCTTCAACACGCTTGCACCTGAGAATTTTTAATAGGCACGAGCTCTTTCACCTTGTCAAACTGGCACATCTAATCCTGCCTCTGATATCAGCTTCAGCTCGCGAGTGCGGTGGTGCGCCACCTACGTTAGGGGAGCACTCTGCAGGCTTCTGCCTGTTTGGCCGTGTGTAATTGATCGATCGCACGTAGTGTTTCAGCTGATGCATAGATCAGATAGATAAAATGAATTTTCAGCGTGTGACATTGGAAGTATGGCGTGTGCGCGTGTGAAGACAGTCTAAAGCGTGTGTCTCACGCTCAATGCGTGTGAGTTGACAGCTCTGTGTCTTGTAAGGCTGGGCAGCCAGCACGGTACACTGATACTGTTGCACTCTCCACTACTGTAAAACAGGTAGTGTAACTTAACAGGACAGGAATGCCACGTCAGTCATGAAGCCAAACATTGATTCATAATAAAAAGTTTTATGTTGAAGTTTCTTCTTATGTCCTTCTCATTCTGGTGCCCTCTCTTGCTTTAGACAAGCCACTGGCTTGAAATCCTGCAGGCACTGTTGCTAAGCGACAATCAAGACCTCCGTCACCGTGGTGCAGTGATTACGATGAATCTGATGCAGGCGCAGCGCGACCTGGCGGAAAAACTCATGGAAAGTGAGGTGCTGGAGATCCTGTCTGTCATGGCCAAGGGGGACAACCCGGCACTTGGTCCTGAGGCTCGCATTGCACAGAAGTGTCTGGACCTGGCCCTTGGCTATGGGATCATCCAGCCTGGAGCCCAAGCGGGAGAGCCCAGGTCTGAGGCATGACCACAGTTCTCCTGTGACCTTCACTGTAGCACATGGGACCTGTCGGGAGACATGTATTGATGTCTTAATTGTAGAAGAAGACATGTTCTCAAGCTCTCTGGTTTTGTGATTGTTCAGTATCAGAGGCAAAAGAGAGCCTTGGATCTGTGGTCATCGCGTCCTATTGAAGCAGGCAGGGTGTGCTCAGGCAAAAGCATAGTAGGAAAGGCTGCTGTGTTGTCAACTCAGTTCGAATTTAATTAAAAGCAAGTAATCTTCAGCTTCTCTAATAAACACTAGATTTGCCTCAAATCGAGTGCAGAATAATGCCACAAGGCCACATTCCAAAAAAAGTTTAGTTTATTTTCACACTTCCATTACAGACAGGAGGCAGCTTTTGGACCCCAAATCTGCCCAAGTGTTTCTCATACACACATTCTTTGTTCGTTTTCCATATTATTTAACACTCTTTCATTCCAAAATAGTGTTGATAAGTTTGTAAGGATTTGTTTTTTACTTCATTATATTGCACTGTTGAATTTCTATGCCTTTTTATAATAAACTCAAATAGTGTGTGCCGTGTATCACTGCGTCTCTGTTTATTACATTGTCAAGTGCACTGCTGATAACGGCAGCAAGGATTTGACAACTATGAATCAGGTCCACGCATGCGCGTGAATCAAACTTGCAATGGCGCCTCTCTAAACGAGTTAATGTCATTTCCTCTGTAAAGAGCCATTGTTTATTTCTATGGTAAAGAGCTGTCTGGGCAAGTGCTATATGCGTGTCGCTTCTTGGTCTGGCCATTAACATTATTTACAGAAGGGAGATATAATAGTGCTACCTTTTCGACAGTGGAAATGATTGTAAACTTAGCTTAAGTTAGTCCTAGAATCTGCCAACGTTAGCATGTACAGCCACCGAACGACTTGGTTTGGCTTTGGTTTTAATGGTTTGGGGCAAATTATTCCGTTCAATAAAACGGGCTGTGCAACTAGTGAGAATCAACTTAAAATAGTCATTCCTAGTGCTTTAAATCATTTGACTGACAGCACACTCCAACTTGAGACAGACACTGAGCACCAGAGAGAATATGAAGCTTTGAAAACGCAGATCACAGCGTCCTGGAGTCGTACGGCTTTATTTTCGCCCAACGGTAAGCCCAATTTTAACAGAACTGACACATCCCTAACTTCCATAGTGAAATGGATTATGAAGTAACTGTTGTTCCAAGTGCAAGAACCATGTATTGTCGTATAAATTACATAAATAACATAACGGCAAGCCTACCTGCTTGGCTTAATGATAATGACGGGCGTTTGAAAAATGTTTGGAACTTCTGACTGTCCAAAACAGTCAATCAGTTAATTCCACCTTGAGTCTACTGAGATCCAATCCTGACGCCAAGAAGGAACATGTCAAGTCAAGGCTCGTGCGAGCTGTGCTAAGCTCTGGAGGTGGAACATCGAGACAAGTAACTTAACAGTACAAGAGGTTCTCCCATTAACCATCCATGCATGCTACCTCGTGGTTATCAAAATTACCTGTTCCATCGTAAATCGTGTTAGCATTTTCTTTTTCTTATTAATTTCTCCCATGGATTGGGTGCATTAAAAGTGCAAAGTGACAGTCCTCCTTTGTTTGTACTCATTTCTAGTCCTTTTACAGGTAAAAGACATGTTCGTCTGACAGGATTCATTGATGGTTCATCAAACAACCGGAAAGCCATCAGCGGGAGCAGTGGATGTGTGGATGCCTGGATCACTGAGAGATACGTGACTCTCTGCTTCACAGACCGAGTGGAATGCAGGGCTTGTGATGGCTCAGACCAAGAGCTTATTTGGAAGACAGGGCTGGATGTATCCGCTCAAAAGACAGGTAAACGTTTATTACGTTGTATTAAAATAAGTACGGCGGGTTAACGTTAAAAATAACAATGTTTTGAAATGTCTTTACAGTGTTCTCCTGCAGGAAGAAAATCTGCCAGTTTTCACCAGATCCCTATCTATATTAGGCCCCTGTTACAAGTACATCAAAGCATTTCTTCATAACAACCTATAGACTTATTTACCAATCTACAGGTCATTCCATGCCACTCCCTCTTGTTCCCGAGGGATACATTGCCTCAGGACCCCCACTTTTCCGTCCCTTGCCTCCTGAGCTCTGTGCAAAGAGGCTGGCGTTGGGAACAGGTCATGCCCTCCTCCTGTGTGCTGATGGAACCATATATAGCTGGGGTAGTGGGAGGTGAGACATCATGCCAGTTCCTTTTATTAATCTAAGGATGTATATGATCTGCTAGGGTATCAACTTGGGGGTAAAAAAAAGGGGTGGGGGGGGGGGCGACTTCTGGAGTATTTATCCTGTTATTTGACTCAAACGCTAAATGCATGCAAGCCAGATGGGTCAAGAAACAGTACATGTGCAAGAATGGGAGGGATTGCTCTTCTTAAAACTTACTGTTATAAGTTGTGATATGTGCAGCCATGGTCAGCTAGGCCATGGAAATCTGATTGCAGAGGAGGAGCCACGGGTGGTTGAGGCACTGTGGGGCATCCCTGTAAGTGCAGTGGCAGCAGGAGGATGGCATTCCGCATGCATCAGTGGTGAGAACTTGTATTAGTACTGTATGTCAAGCTCCTAGATTTTTACAGTATGCTTGTGCACACACAGGAAACATCAATTTCTGTGTAGATTTGTGTTTAGTTATGGTTAAAATCAATTTGTTCTAGTTAAAATGAGTGGAGTGATCTGTGTGTTTGTGTGTACCGAGGCTAGAGGGCGGAGATTTGTACATGTGGGGCTGGAATGAAAGCGGTCAGCTGGGACTTCCGTCGCAGCGTTTCAGGAAGAAGGGAGGACTAAACAAAGGTAAGTCATAAACTGATAATGATAGATGCCCTCCATGCCAATAATGAAATAAACACTGATAAGCAACATGATTCAGCCATCTGTTTTAACAATCTCAAGAGTCATACTGCATTGAAGCTAGTACTGTTCAACTCGTATAACACAAATGGTCATGGTCAAATGGAGTACATGTCCATGTACATGTCCAACTATGTCACTAAATGGCTCTTGTACATATTTTGGAATACCAAACTTTGCACAACTTGTTTCCATCAGAAAGTGGCCCACCCGGAAGTGAGCAGGATGAGGTGGCTGAGGATGTATTCATCTCCATCCAGTCCTTCCCTGCACTGCTGGACATTCCACATGTGTCTGAAGTCAGCAGGGTTAGCTGTGGGTCTCGCCACACAGCTGCAGTCAGTTGTAAGTTAGGTCATAGTAGATATATTTCAGATAGTCGTGTTAAAAGCGGAGATGCTTCCGAGATATTGTCAACAATTGATTTTTTTTTTTTTGGGGTAGGTGAAGGCGATCTGTATACTTGGGGATTGGGTAAGTTTTATCAATATTTCTGTCTGGATAAATGTACCATTACCATTATGTGGCCCATATTACAGATAAAATGAACACATTCCCTGGTGTTTTGAGAGTCTAGCATTATTTATGATCAATGCTTGTTCTGTATTAAATCATTTACTATGTCGTGCTACTTGTTCGATTAAGCACTTTTTTAAGAATTACTTTGTGTGTTGTATATGTCCGACATGCATTTCATATTTAGGTGATTATGGACAATTGGGTCATGGGAGCCTGTGCAGCTCAGATCAGCCTTCCATTGTGGACTTTTTCCCAAGACATGGATTGCGTGTGGAAGATGTGACGTGTGGACCTTGGAACACCTTTGTGTCTGCAACTCAAGCAGATCCTCAAGGATCACATGCTCATGACTTGACAGCTACAGGTCAATCAGGTGGACTGGCAATCACAAAATGAAATCAAACACTGGAAAGGACCATTTCTATACAGTGTAGAAATTTAGTTTATTGCACAAAGCTTTCACATAAAAACAATTCACATTAAAACACCACATTATACACCCATGATAGAAAACAATGAATCAGACACAAAATTTGTTCAAAGGCACTATCGTTTAAAAACTAGAAACTTTGGAAGGGTAAAATGCTGGTGTTTTCTGGAAAATTCATGGACCAATTTAACAGCTTCCAAATCAAAATTCCTCCTTTACAAGACGATCTTGAAAGAACTGCAAAAAGGAGTCATAAGCATTTTGAAACACTGATAAACTAGAGGTACCTCTAGAGGTAATATATAACCTGTCCTGTGCCATCCTACCTGACAAAGTCTGGAGACCTGGAGATGACGTGCTGAAATTCAGAGAGATTCACTGTGCCGTCTTTATCAATGTCTGACTCTTCCAGAATCTACAAAAACAACAGAATATAGGCCAGTTAATCTCAGACTCTTAGTTTTACATCTTTAAGGGAGTAGGGAAACTTAAAGATTGCAAGGGTCAAGGGATGAACACTAAAAGCTGCTTTTACAAACTTATACAAACCGTCATATTTCACCAAGCCCTGATCCAGTATCAAAATTCAACCAGGTACTGGGTCCTTTTAATTGATATACAGCTTGGACATTCTTCAAAAGCCCAAAATCTTATGCACGCATACTGTATGCAAGTCAGTAAAATGTTAAAGGCCCACTATGCAATATTTTTCATTTAATTAATCAGTTTCATACTGTTTAGGATGCTAAAATTAGTCATTATACGGCGAACGAACGGTGTAGAATGTGCCACCGTGGCCAATAGCGGTAGATACAGCACTTGCAATGTTCAGCAGCGCGGCCCGCCTCCAATAGAATGCATTGCAATACAATGCAATACAGCGTCTTTAGAGGGATCTCGTGAGAGAGAAAAACAGAATGTTACTTAGCCCCCGTTTAAATAAGAGCTGCAGGGCACCAGTAAGGATTGTTGCACATGCTTGGGTGATGGCCAGCTTTGTAGCCCCTGACTAGCAAATTAAGGTCTGACCAAGGCAGAGTTCTAGGCCTGGTTTCTCAATAACAGTGCTTCATACTCTTACACATGCTCTATATGATGGATCTTAATAATATTGGTTAGGCTTTCTTGTGTGTTTCCTAAACATGGTCGCATAGTGTTAATGTATGAATCACTTTTTGTAAAACATCAGAAAACTAGGATGTTCTTAAGAGACCTTTACGAATCTATGGACTATGAAATCCCTGATTGGACATTTACATTGGATATTAGCTGTCTCATCTCTTCTTGGGTGAGCCGCGTCTCATCTGTGTCACCTGTCAGACAGTTCACCAGCTTCTCCAAGTCATGAGAATCCAGTGTACCATCGTCATCAAAATCTGAAAATAATGAAAATGAAGTATCAAAACTGTTTTGTTTTTTTTTGCCAAGATTGACACTTCTTCAAGTAAGATGCATGATTAAGATCTGAGCCTGATTATTGAAGGAAATGTATGAAGATATTCTTGAGCCAAATTTTATGATCAGGTGTAATTAAAGTCGTTTTTATACAGTACATATTAGAATGTAAACTGGAAAAAAACTCTTGATATGTTGCTTATTTATTTTCCTTTATTTAAGACTATTGGGATGTGTACTTACCGAAAATACGGAAGGCATAGTGGGATTTAATTTCCAGAGTTGCTGAGTCACTGAAAGCGCTCAAGAGATCCAGGAAGTCTTCAAATGATAGACTTCCATCTTTTATATCAGATGTGGAGAATACATGACAAATTCTTTGCCGGAAAGGATTTGACTGCAAAACAAATAAACCATACAACTTATTAAATAAATAATACAAATTAAGCAAACAATATACATGTGACTTACTGAGAATCCAAATAAGATTAATCTAACCTTGAGTTCTGGCAGTGTAAGTATTTTATCCATGGGCACTCTCTTATCTATGGACATATTTCTGTCATCTTTTGTGAGTTCGCTGAATCTTTTGTGAGCTCTGAAAAAATAGAAAAATTGTGTCCTGACAGAGTAATAGCCTACTGTTTATTTAAAGTGTGAAGACTGAATAAACAAATCACTTCTTAATGAGCAGGCTAACATGCTTTACATTTTATGAGTAACGTTAAACATGACTCATTCCATCATAGTTCCATCATAGGCCTTTTTACCCAGTCCACTGCAATTCTGTGTTTGTAGTTCATCTCCATATCAAATAAATTGAGGCTGACATAATTAATACTTACAGCAGGATTTCTTGTTTTGTTAAAAAAGTAAGCTCCTGTGTAGGAACAAAATAGAGACACATTAATAAACAGAATGTAACTTTGTAATCGTGTACAAGATTTGTTAATCCCTGTCAGTCTATGGTTCGGACAAACATACAACACACTGAAATAACCGCAGCCTTTAAAAATGGTCTGTCATCTGGAGGCTAATAATGCATGTAGCGATTTCTAACGCGCAAAGCCAGCTAGCTACAGTTAGCAACATCAGTAAACCTCAATTTCCCCACTGTAAATGTGTTTATATCTCCTTTTCGTGATGTATCGTTAGGTGTAACGTTATAACTAGCTTTACAATTAATTGATAGGTAAAGTAAGTTAGGTGACTGTAGTTCTTGGGCTGCTTTGGATGAGCAGATGAACTTGTCTAAAGGCTGGCTGAACTTTTCGGAACTCCTGTTTAGCTAACGTTAACGTAAAATTAGTTGTCATAAAAGATCAAAACCGTCGTTTTACTCGCCTGGTATTCTGCGAGCTGTTCTTTCGGCAACTGGCTGGCTGTTCCTCCCATATTTATAAGCAAGATTACGTTTGAAGTTTCAGTACAAATTCAATTTTGTTTAGATTGTACGTCAAGAACCTGCCACTGGCCACTTCCCGTTCCTGTATCTGTGTGGTGCGTAGCGATACTATGGAAACAACATTTGCATAATGATCCAAAGTTCACTGCTTGGCTGGGCTGTCACCTCAGAGAGCGAGGAGAGGGAAATCGCGGAACTGGGGCGTACAACTATGCATTTCTTTTGTCAGAGTTATGGGATGACATTGTGGTGCATTTATAACGTTAATTAGATTGTTCCACTAAAGAGATATTTTCAGAATGAATGGTGGTTCCAATAATCCCCCGTTATTGCTGGGGTCACTGATCTACAGAGGCGCGCACTGTCTGACGGAACCCCAGAATGATTAAAAGTCTAAAACCAGGCTGACTGTTTTGTGGGTGTCCCTATTTGTCCGAGGGATGGATTTTTTGTTTTTCATGACCCTTAAACCCTTAATTTATTGAATGACCCCACAGATAAAATTTCCTTTAATTCAGATGTACCGATCTTTTTTTGGTGTGATAAAAAGAAGCGGCACGAATTGTTGCAGATCAGCTCTGATATTGGTTAACGTGCCTAAACAGTACAAATGGTTGTCTATGCTGCTTGCCATTTTAACTTCCGGGGTTTTCGTAGCTGCGTTGCCATTGGACAGTGTGCTGTATGGGCTAGTTCAACCAAGGTCTGCTAACTAGATGACAAACGAGAGTAGGCCTAATTTATGGTCGTCTAGCTTCAATACGCAGGCACGCAGGACCATTGACTGTATATACAGTCATTGTGCAAGACTCCTGACACGACGACTTAACTGCATTAGTACGGGCTCTGTAGTTAGTCAGTCCTCATGTAAGTCCTTCATTTTTCTGTTGCTGAGCTGCTGGTGCTAGTCATCTGCACAATGTCAACAGCGTATGACTCGTGCTTCTGTCTCTTACAGAATGGACATAAAAGAAAAAGTCAAGATCGCCCTGAAAAAGTATGATACAGGAGAAGTCTTTACCTATTTGTCAGCCATGCGAAAAGCCTCCGTGCTCATTCCATTGTTCGTAAGAAGAGAAGATCTTCATGTATTGATGACTTTGCGTTCCCCTCATGTGAGTAGTGCCTAATTAAAACTTAATCACAAAAGGCATAGATAATTTTGCCTTGTCATATTGTTAGTGTAACAACATTTAAATGAGAGTACATACCATCTAGTATGTCAAAATGTTGTAAATCATGTTGTATCTGCACTGCAGCTAAAGAACAGTGCTGGAGAGGTGTGTTTTCCAGGGGGGAAGTCTGACCCTGAAGATAAGAATGAAGTGGACACAGCCCTGAGAGAGGCTAAGGAGGAAGTAGGTCTTCCTCCGGAACAGGTGGAAGTGGTCTGTAAACTCTTCCCCATCATTAGTAAGGCATGTCATTTAAACTTGTCTTGCTTAGTTTTTAACCAACGGACCAATCAGTGAATATTAATAGAGCACCCTTTGTACTGATCAAGTTGCTCAAAAAATAATGCACTAGACTTGCACACTATGCAAAAAAGATAACGAAATGTTGTTTGTTGTAAACAAGGTAGTTGACGACAGGTCTGGTTATTCAGTATTTGCAACACCATGTAGGTATTTGAGGAAAATCATCTATAGCAGTGTAACTGGTGGGTTGCATGTGTGTGTGCTTTGTTACCATGTTTGATTCTTTGAAAATTCAACTTCAAAACTGGCTATCACTTGCGGATATTACAACACAAATTGCTAAAGCAAATCATACAGACATTCAAAACCTGTAGCCTACATGTAGTTTACCTAGCCTGACCATTAGCATGATGACAACAACACTGTGTTGGTGCATAACAACTAAATAGCCAAGGAACATCCGTTATTTGAATCGACTGAATGTTGAGCCAAAAAACAGCACTCAAGTCATTTGGTTTAAAAAGTATGTCTCAGTTTAAAAAGGGTTACAGTTTAAAAAACAACCTTTGATTCCTGCCCAGTTTGTTGGCTACGGCCAGACTATACACTTTGAGGTTACAGTCTGGCTTGTCAGGTTGTCATCAAGAGATCCTCTGTATACTATTTAAATCAGGCCCCCAATTTGTGGTCATGATAGTGTTGTACCACCTAGAAAGAAATCTGGCACTGTACAACTAAAAGCTAGTTTAAACACACCTATAAAGTAAACTCTTGCAAGGTGTATGGTGTTTTGCATTTTTTGCATGTGACAATAAAATTAACATGTGTATCCTTGTGTTCTTTGGTCAAAAGGTGTTCATTTAAATCACACAGAAAAACATGGTGTGCAATGTGCGCATAGAAAAACACAATTCGCTTAAATTATGTGCACAAAAAATCTATCTAAGATCTATGGTTTATTGAAAATATCAATAAAAGAAATTCTTTGGTGAAACAGACAGGTCTGTTGGTGACACCAGTGGTGGCCTTCATTGACGAGTCATTTGAAGCCAAGCCTAACCCAGCAGAAGTGAGTGAGGTGTTCACCGTGCCTCTGGACTTCTTCAGGAAGGAGGCAGGCCACTCTTTTTACTCTACTCTAAGGGTAACACTACCTCTCCATAGCTTCCTTTACACAGACCTCACCTCGGGGAAGAAACAACATATCTGGGGACTCACCGCATATCTGGCCATCCTTGTGGCTGTACTTGCCTCACAGAAGAAGCCTGAGTTCAATGTTGATTATGACCTGGATAACCCGTTGCCTTTTTTCCAACGCATCATTGATTTGAGGATAAGCAAACTTTGACAGTTTTGTTTACTGTATGTGTTTGTTTGTACCACATTTGTAAATAAAAAACAAATTACATTTTGTTTGATTTGTGGATTTGATCATTTATTTATTTTTATTCTATGCAAATGTTTGACAGTGACCCGACCAGTTCCAAAATCATCCAGGAGGGGTCAGTAGGCTAATTAAGTTGCCACTGGAATTCCTACTGTAGAAGTGCCGAATAACGTTATTTTTTAGTATTAATTAGGCAACACTTTTATTTCAAAGAATGTGTAACAGTTGTCGATACTAGTGTTTCTAAAGTTTTAACAGCGGTGATGACCACGATTATGCTATACTTTGATCAGAGGTTCTTCAGGTGCGGGTATTATGCAGGTCGTATACCACCTTGCTGCTGTTCGAAGTGTGGACGGAAATCTGGATTCACCGAGATGAAGATAATAGAGGCACACATACATAAATGCAGTGGGAAATTCACATCTTTCGGGGTAAATTTTAGTGGCGCCGTGGCTTAGTTGGTTAAAGCGCCTGTCTAGTAAACAGGAGATCCTGGGTTCGAATCCCAGCGGTGCCTTTTCCTTCCGCTTGAGCAATTGCTGCCGTGGCATCTTGTTTAAGTAGTTTACAAACGGAATAACAGATTGCTGTACAATAAGAGACGTCACAAGGTGTGAAACTGCTGTGTTTATTGAGATGTAACTGTTACTGTTGTCCTCAGTGAAAAAATAGAAACTTGCTAAAGTTCTCTAAAACCAGTTAAAACACACTTTTTGAAAGTGTTTACAAATAATTTACAATGCAAAGTTTATTTAAACAGTGACACTGATACTTGAAATCTGCATAGGAGTAATATACAAACTCATCCATATCAGGCTAATGCAAGCCTTTTTTTTTTTTAAGCAGTGCATAGCCCATCAATTCACACTAGCAGTATATGTCTGCTGAATAATAATTTTTCATTATGTCTCCTATGTCTCACAAAGAGACTATTATAATAATAATCAGAATTGCACATTACATATACAGATTTGGATATATATATACATACAAAGAAAGAAACATCTGTAAATAAAGTGTTGTTTCACAACAATAACAACATGTGGTTTGCAACATTAGTAACTGTGGCAGTGTTCCACATGTATCCTGCAGCAGAGATATTCTATAATTCCTGGCAGAGTAGAACTGAATGATCAAATTTGGTCGAATTAAAAATAAAAAGAAAAGGGTGATAAATAGCCTACATGATATATTGTACATTAATTGTACTACATAAGCCGATTCAGATTACATGTAAGGTATAGTTTGGTTTTTAACACTTTGAGCCACTTTCACAGGTAGTCTAAAATGCAATGAAGTGGTAAAACCGAAATTTTGTCGATTGCTCCTGTCGTGGCTATTTGGGAAATGTAGAATCGCCTCAGCCTGCTTCAAAGTGGCTAGCAATAGGCATTTGTTGTTAATCATTAAAACACTGGTTTATAAAAAAAAGTGCTACTAACCGAGTGGTTAGTGGTATTTGCTGATGTTCTAACCCAAGTATCGTAGTGAAATACAGTTTCTGTCATGTTTTGTTTGCCATTTTGTAAGTCCCATAGGTTTCTATTATAAGACTCTTTGCTCCTTAGTATAAACAAAGGGCCAAATAAAACATGACAGAAGCTTTGCTTCGCTATGATACATGTTTTTGAACATCAGTAAGCACTACTCACCACTCGGTGAATAGCACTTTTTTTAAAACTAGTGTTTTAAGGATAGAAAAAACAAATGCCCATCGCTAGCCATTCTGAAGCAAGCAGAGGCGATTCTACATATCCCAAATAGCCAAGACAGGAGCAATCGTCAAAATTTCAGTGTCAACCACTTTATTGCATTTTAGACAACCTGTGAAAGGAGCTCAAAGTGTTAAAAACCAAACTATACCTTTAAAACAGCAGGTTTAAAACAAAAAAGAAAGTTAATTGTGCTTAAATTACAAAAGTATAACCTGATTCTGAAAATACAGCATGATGAGTTATAATGTGTTAGATAAAAGCATTACAAGTGCAACAATGAAGGTGGCATTCATTACATTCACAAGTGTTAAAAAGTTTGAATGGCCTAAGCAGTGTTCATGTTATCTCTGATTCAGGTGATTTTTCTTGTGATAGGCTTATCTGTGGAACAGCACCATATTTTGCATTAAGTGAAAGAGGAAAGGGACTTTATTGTGTCTCCATTTTGTTTATGTTGAAAGTGAAAAGAGGGCTGGTTATACTTAATAAGGCACAGACAATTGCTATTTGTCAATAGATACATATATGGAAAGGCTGAAAAGCAAGGGATGTAAAGAGGTGTAAATATCCATTCAGAACGGTGTTGTTGGTAAAGCTGAACAAAAAAGGACAAATGCACATAATTGTATGTTTCCAAAATCTTTCCACCATTGTGCCTTCCTGTCTGAAGAAGCGCTAAAATCTTGTACATTGCTAGCCTGGCTTCCGCGACTAAGCAGCTCATTGGAGCTTAGTCTGGTGAACCTTACCATACTACCCGCCCTCTGAGAGGCGGGCTTAACCTACATCTATCAGATGCCTCACTGGCGCTAGGGGGGGGGAAGCTCGTTTCTCATTGATTCCCCCTTTTTTGGGAACAAATGCTCTAAAACGGCAGCTTCGTCAGACTGACTAGTTCTCGAAATTCAATGTATGGGCAGGCCCAGGCTAGTACATTGCACAAAATTAACTGTGTATTCATGTGTTCAGTGTACTTTTTTCTTAGGAGTGGATACCTACTTTGTGCTTTACTAAATGTCAGGGTATGAAAACTATGAGAGAGGTTATGTGTCTCTCAGTCCAAACGTGTGCTTGTGCAATTCAGAGGAGATGCATATATAAACTGGGGTACGAGTGTCTATGGTTTTTATGTTTGAAATAGATACATATAAAAAAACATGAACAAAGCACAGTGTCCAAAATGTAACACCCTCAGAAAGTTCCAGAGGCATTGCTTGTGGCAGAAGACTTGTCTGTCCAGTCTGTGGGAGTTGTAGCAATGACAATTGGGTCAACTTGTGGGAAGACCACAAAAAACAACTTCTGCCCCAAGTAGGTGGCCCATTCTGTTAGGAAATATGGTTATGGTTAAGGTAAGGTTCAACCTATGTGTTTGTGTGAGTGAATTTGCTAAAACTAAAGTAATCAATAGCAAATTCAATAGCTATTGCCAAAAATAAATAAAGTAGTTGCATAAAATCAGGGCTGTTTAAGGGAGAGCAAACTATTAAGGTGGCATCAAATTTTGTTTCAAAAAAAAAAATCATCACGGAAATTGTTCTGAGTTCGCCATTGCCAAATATGGGGAATGTAAGAAAACTTTAAACCAAGTGGAGCCAGCTACTCCTGTATGCAAGTCATGCGCACGCAAAACAAAGACTTAATAGTAGAGATTGAGAACAAATAAAGTCGTATTAATAATGTCTGGCAAGCAAAAAATGTTAGGGTGATTGTGAGTGCCAAATTGGTAACAATTGGTGTCTGAATTTGTAGTGCAGAGCTTTGCATCTCCTTGTTATACGTCTAAAACAATGTGCATCCATCCACACAACTTCAGCCAATGCAACTTCCTACACTGGTGTTGCTCTACAAATACTAAAGGCTCCAAAAGCTACTAAAATGTAGGAACTGACATTTTTGTTCAGAATACTTAATTAGCATGGAATATATGAATTAGTACATCAAATACACAGTCTAGAAAAAATGAAGTAAAGCACTTCTTACTGACTCACCAATAAAATCATAGATACATTTGGGCTTTTCTTTCCAGTGCACTCCCAAAAAGTAGACAGGCACACCAGTGAGCATGATGACCAAACCCACTCCACACACTACAGGCTCGGAGTGAAGGCTGAACCCCAGCAGAAGGGCCCAGAATAGCAAGTAACTGATTGGCACAATCAGGTTTACCTTTGGGCACAAGCACACAATGTCAGGTTTGAAAAACTGAACTGAGCCCCTGAAACAAACATGGTGCAATACATAATGACGTGTATTAATCCAAGAAATATCATCATTCATCATCTTAACCTTTTCCTTGGTAGAGACAGAATGGTACTGGATACCTTAATGGGCCTATAAAGGTTTGGTTTTTTCCATCTGTAGTACAGAAGACCAGCAATGGTGACCCCATAGGAAAGGTAGTTAATAAAAGACACATAATTGATCAGATTATGAGTCTCCCCAATGCACAAGATGACAACTGAAGCTGTACACTGTAAAACACATACAGAACATGAAAGTGAGGCTGAAAAAATTGTCTAAGGATTCACAAAGAAAAAAATGGGTAATGTGGTAGAAGTACTGAAGTTATGAACTATGCGTGACTCACAGAGACAAGCAGAGCTGGGATAGGGGTACAGCTCTTAAAGTGGATCATGGCCAAGAGACTGGGCAAGTGTCCCTCTCTTGCACCTGAGAAACACAGCCTAAGTGCACAGACCACATACACTTCAGACAACAGAACACATTGCAGACAACACATTGCATTGACACTTTGTAAAAATCACATGCTTAGCAAATAAACAAAAAAGAATTCACGATTCTATTCATTTACTTACAGACATTAAGTCCAATTACACATACAATACAGAAGAAATACATAATATATAAAATTAAATGTCACAGAGGGAAGTCATCAACATCAACAGACAACAACTACAGTAGACTACATATCTAGAGAAGCAGGTGACACACAAACTAGGAGTTTGTGTCAAATAACAATGGCATTTGTTCTAATGACAAACCTGGAAGAGGTGAAGAGGTATCCATTGATGCCCCCAAATGTAGACAATGCCACAGAGATGGGCATTATGGTCGAGAACATGCCCAGGAGCTTCTCCCCAAAGGTCTACGAAAGAAACCACAGCTCTTATCACCCCAACTTATCTCATTTAACTACACCAGATTTAGGGTTAGGACCAGGACATCTACTTTTCAGAATGTGACAAATAAGTTCAGATTTTCTTACCACACTTTTCAGAACCCATGAATTAAAAGCATGAGAAAAAAAGGGATAAAAACAATACATAATGGTAACTCAATAGGTGGTTCATTCATAGCTGAGAAATGCAGTTGCTTCTTCATGGTGATGTAGAATGGCTTAAAATGGTTGGCCCCATCAACATACATTAGACTAACTCTAGTCTGGGGGCGAGATGCTCTCTACTCACAACAGCCACAGCATTGGACTCCAGCAGCTCCTCGGGGGACATGGAGGAGAAGTAGGCGATGTTGGTGAGCGTGTAAACAAAGGTCACCAGTGGAATGGAGATGTAAATGGCACGAGGGAGGTTCCTGATGAGGCAATCGACACGTGTCACATAAAGGTTGCCAGAGAGCCACACTCAAGCTGCCTTTAAGTCTGCTCATGCCTGCTTTCCTGGTGTGCTATAAATGGTGTTTGTGAGGTATAGAAGCCAAAAGCCGTTATTATCTATGCCAGCATGTTTCAGACTAGGTGTAAAAAAAACTGTATTTCTTTTGTATTTTGATTTCCATACTCCATAATTTACATCAACAGCTAAAAGTACATACCTTTTAATGGAAAATTAAGGATAAGTCATACTGATTACATCACATGCATGCTCATTTCAGGTGAATATACAGATGGAAAAACTGAAGTAAAATTAGAGATCATCCAGCTACCTTGAGCATTCAGATGTGTGCTTCATCCATTCATGCACACAAACAGTTAAATGTTTAAATCACTAATCCAAATTGTGTGTGTGAATGTGTGGCTCATCCATGCCGTGATCCGAACCCAGTCTCACCTGCGTGGTTCCACCACTTCCTCTGTCACATAGTTAAGGAAGTTCCAACCACTGAAGGCAAAGGAGGCCTGGAGGAAGGCCAGGGCAATCTCCCCCACTGTTGGACTCTTGAAAAAGTCAAAGGCCACATGTGGAGTTAGGCCCTCATAGTTGCCTGTATAAAACCCAATAAGGACAACACAGAAAATCTGAGCAACGAATGAGCAAGCAATGCTCTACAGAGCATTTTTATGAGGGCAACTCAGTTTACATGGTAGAGGTAAGGGTGTGAATTAATTTAAATTATCATGCTATTGTTTAAAAAAATGAGTACTGAAAAAAGCAAAGCAAATTCCTTTATCAATGTAGACCTCTTCCATTTTACTGAAATGACTAAGAAGAGTGTACTTCTTTCTTGTTCTAATATTTGAAGGGAGCTAAGAGGTGCATTTATGTGGAACACACTGACCTTTACAGATCTGCACGAGTCCCACCATGATGATGAGGCCCAAAGCCATAAGCTTGCCCACTGTGAAGATGTCCTGAATACGAGTGGCCATACGTACACTGAAGCAATTCACCCAAGTAAGGAACACTGCCAAACACAGAGACAAAGGTTATTTAAGTCTACCCAAATGTACTTTTATTGTAATTGTAAGACTACATTACCAGACATTACCAAAACCTGTTGGAGCAAATGCATGGCTTGACAGAACCACTGAGTTCCACAGTTGTTTGTCCAAGTCACATTGGCACAGTGGCTCAAAAACGTGAGCAGTTGTTGTTAAGGAACACCACTAGTGGGTCCTCTGTCTTATGAAGGAGCTAAGAATGCAGTAATGGCCTCTTATAGAACTGGGGGGCTTTGGATTGTATCAAAGTCATCAGTCACTGTCGCAAGTTCACCCTCCCCTTTGTTCCCTCCCTGTCTCACCTCCTTCCCTCTCCACTATGCAGTAAACTGCTAGTAGAAGTGGCCTCTGGCCTCCGTCAGGTTCCGCTGACAAACGGCTTCCGACCACAGCCAGACAAAGACAAAACAGATGAGCATGTCCCTGAAGAGGCAGGCTGCTTCACACTTTCCCTTGACTCTTGTCCTCTTGGGGTTTTTTTTGCAGCCAACAGCTCGGAGAACAAATGTGAATAATAGGTGCTAATGCAGCAATCACACGCTATGCCCAGACTTCTTTCTCCAAAGGACCACCATAAAGTGAAGTGCTTTTGGCCTCCTGGTGGGCTTTCTTTTGTCTGCTAGTGCCCTCTCCATTTTTCAAATGGCAGACCCATGACATAATGCCATCGGGCATTCCAACATTTCAGCTCAGACTCAGAACAGATTGTAAATACATGAATTCCTGAAGTAGGCACTGAAAGGTCCCTGAAGTCTGAGTGGTAAAAAGTCCAGGACATGCAAGCATAGCAATGAAATCAATCAAACTCTATGTAAATCTAACATAATGCTCTGTGACATCCAACTGGGAATCCCAGTTCCTCTTCAAGCTTCCTATCCACTTCTCTCTTGTCTGCCTTTACCTCTTCCTCCTCCTCTCCCACAGACACATCATCTATATTTCAGCACGGCTGTCTTGAGCTTGCATCCTCACCCACTACACCAGCCCTACAGTCACGTTATATTATACCTCTGACGTTTTATTAGCGTGGCTTTTTGCATGTCTAGAGCATCGACAGATAAAAACTCATCACAACACTCTTTAAATGTAAATATAATTGGTTTTAATCTGCATTCTTTTGCTTCAATGTAGCTGATCCAAAATACCTGGTATTGTTCTCATGGGTCGTAGCAAGACCTATGCTTGTGTTAGACCAGTTGAGTCCCCCATTGAAACTGGGACCCAATACATAATGGAAAATGGGTGAAAAGAGGAATCCCAATATCCCAATGTAATTAAACGCATATTCCATAATAATAAAGTTGTCTATGGTCTACAACAGTGTTTTTCAACTATTGTGCCACGGAACACTAGTGTGCCGTGGGGAATTATCCAATTTCGCCTAATTGGTCTAAAAATATATGTTTTAAAATATTATCTGCAAATAATGTGCCGTTGTCAAGTTTCTGTGCTGTCTTGGATATAAAATACTTTTTGTAACTTCTAAGATTATAAAATATTTCTTTGTGTTTTTCTTGATTCCTATTCAAGACACTTGAGACACCTGGTCAGAATGACTTTACAGTATACTTTGTCAATATAGATTACAGAGTTTAACAATCTGCTGGTGGTGTGCCTCATGATTTTTTCAATTGATAAGTGTGATAGGTTGAAAAACACTGGTCTATAGTATGTGAGGTCCCACGGGCAAGAAGCAGAGCAGAGCTGATTCTACTTACATATACAGGTGGTGGAGAGCATCCGTGTGGCAATGTATGGCGGAACACAATTAGGGAAAACAGGCTGCAGCACATAGTTGGAGAAGGTGAGGGCAATGACGGCTAGTGTGGTGGGGTACATGATGAGCACAGCACTCCATAGCAGCAGGAACCTACAATAACAGGGCAGAAGGATGGGAGGACAGAAAATTAAATGTGACAAGCCAAAACCACTGCAGTGCATGGCTTAAGTCAGTCCCTGTTCATCTTCATGCCTAACTGATATAAATGTCACACTTTATTAGCCAATTAGCTATTTATTTATTACCGAATTTCATTTAACAGAATATGGCTTTGAGAAACAGGGATTTAACAAGTATGATTACAGTTAGCAAGAGAGATGGAAGTCAAATTAGTTGTTATGGCCCTGTTTTAGGAAAAAGATGTATTCAATGTGAAAACTTTTTTCAGTAAACCCATCACAACATTTCACTGCTTCTTAACTGCTCTTAGACAGCTGACTTACCCTATGAGACCCCCAAAAATCTCTGTGACATATGAATAGTCCCCTCCAGATTTGGGTATGGTGACTCCCAGCTCAGCATAACACAGAGACCCCAGGGCAGCAATGCCTCCTCCAGACAGCCACACTAACAAAGCCAGGCCAACAGACCCTGAATGCTCTAAAACACCCTTTGGCGAAATGAAGATCCCCGAGCCAATGATGTTTCCTGTAGGGGAAAAGATTAGTAATAATGTAAACAATGACATGCCAGCATGTAGATTTTATCATGCACATTGATATGGGATAATTTTTAAAGTGAGTTAAGTTGCTATATGCAATAAAAGTCATTTTTTTGTAATTGTGTCAGTACAAATAAAGTGCTACCATACTGGAGGAGTTTGTAATGTATAAATACAAAGGTTTATTTCTTATTTCAGATTTCTTAACACTCTTGCATGCCATTACTGCAGCCAGTTACAGCTAATTTAGATTCTGTGAGGAAATCAATATGTGGAACTCTTCTGCATGGCACGACCGAAGTTTCAACATCGTCCAGCTGTACTAATAGCTGCAGGTCAATTATTTTGTGTGTGCACAGCATAGACGGGAGGGGGTGGCCTCCAACATTGTCCTACTAAAGGCTTGTAAAGAGTGCCTTGAAACCTCAACAACGCTGCTTATTGAACAGAACTTAGTTAACAGAGCGAGTAGTGCCGTTCACATGAGTCTATGACCTTAAGTGCGTCTTACAGTTACTGAATTACTGTACCAGGGAAATTCCTAAACGGCTGGGACTTATTTAAAAGTAGGAATATGGTGTTGTGTGTATATATATATATAATGTGTTCATGTGGCCTTTATCTATAATTTTTCAAGGAAAAAAAAACTGAAACGAGTGCTTAGTTGTTAAAAAAAACTTCATCATCAATAAAAAGTGTGTGTGTATGCATGAATATACACAACTCTCAAGTCAGTATGCACTGTAATGCAAAGACTAAAAACATCTATATCTGACCACTGAACAAGGCTGTAGTGCAAACTCAGGGAAACTTGCTTAGCACTGGAAACAGAGGAGCAGAGCAAAGCAGCCCATCACAGTTAAAGCCCCAGTCTAGAGAACACAAGAGCCAAGTGGCAGTGAGCTGCATTACATAACAGCACAGGATAAATAATTTACGGCTGCCTGTTGAGAGCCTGCACAGCCACTGGGTGCAAGAGGCTTTAAACAGTCCCATTGTTGCATTATTTCTGCTTCATCCTTACAGGGAAGCGCCGTAGGGATGCCAGGATAGCCAGACGTTGTCAAGGAGTCGCTCCCAACATGATAAAAGTTTTGCAGATAGAGACATGATGATAGATGTGGGAGGAGAAGAAGAAGAAGAAGAAGAGAGAGAGAGAGAGAGAGAGAGAGAGAGAGAGAGAAAGAGGGAGATGGAAGGAAGGTGGAGGGAGCTTGTTGGGGTTAGGACTGATGAGTGCCCCACACAGTTGGAGGTCTCCCTCTTCCTTTTTGAGCATCAGCATTCTAAGTGCATTTGAGCACAGTGAAGTCTGGTCCCAATGGAGGTGTTAAACTAGGGACATGTGCAAGGAAAAACCTCAGAAGTCCTCAGGCAGTCACACATGATGGGAAGGTGTCATGCAAGGGAAGAGCATGGCTGCCTATCTGCTAAGGTTGAAATGCGTTTTTTCCAGCTGTCTTGCGGTGCAACTGAATCAAGTTTTATTGCGGAAAAATCTCTTTACCGATTTAACTGTTTAAAAAAAAAGTACGGTGACAGTTAAAGTAGTGCTAAAAGCTAAAAATTACGTTTTTTTCGCTGGGTTACAGGATTGATCTCAGCTGTTCCAGTTAAGTCGTGGAGAAAACAATCATTAACTTGAGTTTGTTTCTGATCATATATGGCTGAGTTTTCTCTTACTCCATTCAACAGCCAAATTATCAAGTAGAACACCAACAAATACATTTGGAAAAAAGTAACTCATGGTAATAACTTGTAATTTCAATGTTACAGTAGTATAATTCGCTAGAACTGTCACAATCTTACCTATGATGATCGTGCAAGCGCTGAGAAGTCCTATCTCTTTCTTTAGTGTTACACGCTCCGGGATATCTTTGATTTTCTTATCTTTCACCATTTTCTGTTGCGCCTCTGGCTCTCGGTTGGCACAAACACTTCTTTTCCGCTTTCCTCCATCCATTTCTGTGAGCACACGAAAAGCTTCAGATCCGTCTCTTGAACTCTCCTCAGTGCATTGATGCATTGTAAAAAGAATGCGCAGGCGCAAAGGATCCGCCACTGTCCAGGGTAGAATGCTAACTACCCCCCAGGAAAATCGGTCATACAGCAGTTAAAGATTGAAAACTTATACTTATTAAAAAACATTGTTATGGTTAGTTGAAAAAGTTGTCTTTGTTGTCAAGCCGTAGGCTCATACGCACTATTTGATCGCAAGATCACACAAGCATCAGAAATAGGAGCATCCCTGACACTCCGCTTTTCACACATTGACTTGCAACGCGCACTCTCCCCCAAAACTTCAGCATTTACATTTGGGCATATATAAACAAATTCCTTTATTACAGAAAAAAACTGTAAGGCACATGAGTTATGCCATGTCATTTTAGGAAATGTGAGTGTCCTATGTCACAAAGTCCCCCTATACCATCATCTTAACCTTCTGTTTTATTTGTGTTCGATCATTAATAACTGATTTTGAGTGCGTCTTTAGTGTGATGATGTTTCAGATTAAGAGAGTTTACCTTTACATATGCGGCAGTGAATAGTTTCATACTATAATAGACTAAACTTGTTCTGTACAAAAAAAAAAAAAAAAAATAAGAAAAAATAAATACACAGGCAGCCCACTACAGGCACTAGGCACTGAGGCTAGGGTATTTTGAGTTGAAATCTTTTATCTCATTACCCCACGTATCCTTTAAAGCCTCCCCTCACAAATTCTCCCTCCACAACCTCTCTTTCATACAGACACAGCTCTAAAGTTAGCTTCAGTCATGTTAAATTGATGCAATACCACCTAATGGAACAGACTACTCCAGCTCCAGCACAGGGGCAAGCAAAGAGCACAGAGGCCCTTGCGTCTGAGCGTGCACCCCAAACAGGGGCTTCTTCATGCCTCTCTTTGCCTCTAAAGGATCCCCAGAGAGGAATTTAGGAAGTCAAGTCGTGAATTTGTGCTGTGGCTTTTCTCTCGCTCTCTCCCCCCAACCAACGGCACAGAGTGCACAATAAGGGGGCCTGGATTCAACTGATTCCCCCGTTAGAAGGACAATAAAAAAGGAGAGCTGCTTTGTGAGACGGCAGGAAGGCCTAAACACTGCCAGCAGTGTGCGGCCCTTAAAGGGAGAAGTCGAGCAGAAAACCAATACATCACAGGAGCCACCGAGAGAAGCAGAAGGGAGCAAAACTAAGATCTATGTGTGAATGAGAGCGGGAGAGAAAGAAGAATAATGGGGCAGTCCCCATTTAAAGAGCTAAACCAAATTGACGCGACTAAAACTCACATACAATTCACATAAATAGCCGGGTATTGCTGGATTGGTTGGGCAAAGGTTTCGCTAGATAACAAAAGGCAAGACACGGCCATCATTGATAACAAAAACAAAACACGTTGGTGGCACTCGGTTCTGGCTGGTAGTCTGATCCCTGAACAAAGCAGTCTAAAATTTACTGCAGGAAGTAGATTTCTGAACGCTTTTGAAAAGGTTGCAATTCTTTCCATGTAGTTTTACAGCTTGTATTTATGTTCGATTGAGTCTATTTGAACCACACAATCAGTTCACTAGACTTTAATTTCAAGAGTCATGTACCATTTTCATACTACTGGATGTATGTGACCTGAATGTAACCAAGAAACTTAGTATTCTGATCCCTACTGAAAGTTCCAAGTCATCCAAGCTGATAAGTGTAAGTTGTCAATTTATATTCTGGTCCGAGGCTCCACCTTATAGCTATTAGTCAGATTTCCTAACTCAGAGAATTCAAGTTGCCCAAAACATATTATCTTTAATAAAAACAATAACATTTAAATTAATGAATAAAAACACACACACAATGTCATGCAAGTTTAGATATGTATTTTTTAAGAAAACAGGGGAGTGTGTGTATGTGTGTGTGAGTCTCAGTGAGTGTATGGTGGTACTGCTATGGTGGATTTGCTAAATATATATAACCCTAACCAGTTTCATGCCATCTCCAGCATCTGTGAGGTGGGATTAACAGACATATGTTTTGTGGATGTGTCAGCCGAGAAACGTTGATGTATCAAAATTCTTATGTATTAAAAAAAACAACAAGGACAGCATTCAGCTTCTGTTTAAATAGGAGTTAAATGTTGAGAGCAACAAAGCGTTCAGCTCCCCTCTATTTCTGTTGAATTAACCTTGTTGGAACGTTTCATGCATTTTGATAATGTTAGGTCCACTGTTATGTGTAAATTTTAGATCTCAGGTGAACTTGAATAACTATATAAAGGTCTCCTGGCCAGATTGATATACATACCAGATCAGCATGTATGTGTTGTTGTTCGAGACCGGGGTTTTTCATAGTGTATTCAGGGGGCAGAAAGCTAGCCGGTCAAGGGGAGATGCACAATTTGAGATAAAAATAAAATCGTGCTAAAATCCTGCAACATCTCATGGAGCACTTTTAACAAAGTCAGTTCGAAGAAGAACATTTGTTTCTTTTTAAACATAAATTAAATACCACATTAGGTTACTTAAATAATTCATACTGGACCATTTTGCTCATATACCATACATACAGAATTGTTTATTGATCTGAATGCTTAGAAACATTCTCCAATTGACAATGATTGCAACTCAGACATCCACTAGTATTCAGTGACCTGTGAAAATCCCAAAATTGCAAATCCTTTAAAGCATTCCCTATATCTGTATATCAAACAGAAGAAATGAATCATCTTTGGTGATGCTTTGTGTTATTAAATAGTTCACTTATCTTGAAGTTTTGTTATTAGATAGTTGGTTGTGTCAAACCAGCGGTTTGTGAAAAAATCCCCAAATTTGTTGAGCTGTGGCCTGCCCTACTATGGGCTCAAGGTCTTTGATTGAGGCTTGGCAGAGTAGATGGATGGAGGAGTATCGGTGCAGAAGAGCCATGGCCTTTACCTTTCCCACTCCAGGGATTTGCTGGACCAGAGCCAGGACCACAGGATCCAGTAGCCTGGAGATGCTCTTCCTACGGAAGGGGTTATCTTTGCTTTCTCCATGGACCTGTTGGAAAATGTGTATTTGAACGTTAGCATTAATTTATAGCAAGATATTTTTGAACAGTGGTATTTTAAAGTATTAATACTTTTCTGAACATTAAATAAAATATATTTTTTTATATTTTCCCATACCCAAAAATGTTCAAATGTTGTTCAAACATTGACATTTATAACCTACATTTAGCTATACGTTACACAGAGTTTAGCCTATCACTGCCGTTTTTTTGTTTACCACCATCATGTTTGCACTATTGACACTGTCTAGTAGAAAAGCCATTTACCAATTGAACAATAAGTTGGGAAGCCTCCACCGGGCTCGACACAGGCAGTAGGTTTAGTCCTAACTCCAACACCACAAACTTCTGCAGGGGTGGGAAGTACTGTTCACTGAGGCGTGTCTTCTCTACAACAATAATTCCTTGAAGACTGCTGTTAGCCTGACAAGGAAGATGCATGTTGAAAAGCACCTTTGCAACAAAGCCAAATTTGAAGCAACGCGACAAGAATAGACTATATAAAAACAAGAACGAAAGGCAATCTTACATTTCTGAAACGAACAATTTTTCTTTTATAGGCGTTGCCTGCAACTATGTCACTTTCTGACACATACAAAATGCAGCTCTTGTTTGAAAGATGAAAGTCAACAACACCGAGATGCTCCTCAAAAAGTATCTTCACGTTTCCTAAAGTAGATAAAAAGAATTACCTGTTGTGAAGCAATATGAAACAACCTGAGGAGAACCCTAGGGTTAACGTTAGCCTGATAACGTTATCCTGTGTGTGTGGAACTCCACTCTCTGCTAATGCACTAACGTAACCGCTTGAGATTCGATTTTATATCTTTGATACATAAAAGTTTTATCGTAATTTTCATCAATCTTTGTAATTTATTCGTTCATATATTCCTATGCAAAACGGTAGTAATTTAGCATTTTGTCAACGTTCGCAATATACCTTTCAAGTCCTCCACCAGCATAGAACCTCTCCACTTTTCGTTAGCAATTATATATCCATAAGGCGGTAATGCGTTAACCACTACTGCTTTGGACTCCATCTCAACCAAAAACTAACGTTACCGGTATATTAAGTCAGAGTTTTTATAGAATATATCCCTATTTGCCAGTCTGTTAGTGTCCCAACCATAGACTGTACATGGTCCCTCTACTATGGTCCCAACTGTACAACTTGCATAGCAAAGCCAACTCACAAAACATAAATCCCGCTACGGTCTGCAAATTCTCGTGAGATTTTAGATGCGGCAGTCTGATTGGCTGTAAGCTTGCCATTTAAGCGATTGAATGTAGCTGATTAAAATTAGTACCTCTCAATGGAAGTTCGGTTGGATGCACATGACAGCTCTGTGGACTAAGTACAATTTCAAATTTAAATCCAGGGTTGACTTCATTTTATCAGCGGGAGTGACACTTTACGCTCTAAGGTTTGTTTTTATTATTTGTATTTTGCTGCCAATACGCCAACTTGAATTGAATGTACTTCACCTGCAACGCGTTATTAGGGGTAGCGACCATTTGCTTTCACGCATTGCTGTAATTTAACGTTAAATAACATTTACTCCATATAAATCAGCTGTTTGCTGAATGTATAAATACATGTTTGTGTCAATACTGCGAGGTTTTGCTTACACCAACACTCGGAGGGGGGAGTGTGTTGAAAGTGGCATGCCCGGACAAAATCTCGTAATGGAAGTGGTGCTGCAGTCAGTTGTTTTTAACATCAGATAATAGGCTTCTATACATTGTTAATGTTACATTGCGTTGTTGATCGTGCATGCCGTATTAAATAAACAAATGTCATTTTTATTGCTAGAAATCGGCGATTATTAAGTAACAGTTTGGTTTACAAACCCCAAATTTGTCATAGGGTAACTAAATATTTTTAGAAATTGCTTAGTGACTGTCTCTACATTGTCTGCTGTTCTTTTTAGATGCATGTCTTCGTGTCCATCTTGGTGCTGTGGGTATTGTTATTGGTGATTTCAAGCCAGTGTTATAACGTGGATGCCCTGTTTGACTGGCTGAAGGAAACGCCAACGCCAGCACCAACCCCACCACCAGCACAAGCTGGTCTTGAACCTGTACCAAATGACCCTCCTACCTTTGAAATGCGTGTGGTGGATGAGAAGTTTCTTGCTGAAGGCAATTTGGTGCAACTTAGCCCTCTTGACAGCTGTCATTTACTGGTAATGCATGGCTTTTCTAACAATAAACTTTTCACTTTATTTAAATATTTCTTCCAAAGTTAAGACATTAAAGTCTCAATGTAGTGGTCAATGAAGTGTTTATCGCCAACCAGGTAATTGGTCAGCTTAGGTCTACATGTGATGGTTTATCCGAGGAGAGTCTGGCCAAACTAGGTGTGGAGCTTTTTAATTGCCAGGCAGAGGTGGAGGGTCGGAGGACATATCCCTGCACAGAGGAAATGGTAAATTGGTGTTTAATCTGTGACTGTGTGAATTTCATCCTTATTTTCTAACACTTCTTCAGACCATGTGAGATGTTGGTTACTAAGGAAATGGTGAAATGATGATCTGGTAAAATGCGCATGGCATTTTCCTCTTTTGTAACTTAAACTTTCAACTCTCATGTAGTCCATAAAAGAGTGTACTTCAGACATGGATTCCGACACCTGGAATGCTTACCACATAGTGAGCAACAGGGCACGCTCTGTGTGCTATGCCACTCGCCAGCAGCACTTCAGACGACGCGCTGAGCACACTGTCAATGCCCTCATAAGCACAGCAACCAGCCAGCTTCATGCCATGGAGGATCTAAAGGTCTACAGTACAATTTAAGTTGTTATTTGTTTAATTTTGTTTGATTAAATTGACTACTTCATCTCCTTATTTTGTACTGTAATTTTGTGTTCTTCTGGGACTGCATTGTAATTGGGTTGCATTTATTGTTGTACATACATGCTATTTGACCGGGTTGTAATTTTGAGATTCATTGTGTGTGTGTGTGTGTGTGTGTGTGTGTGTGTGTGTGTGTGTGTGT
>JAGFZM010000127.1:184327-309049 GCA_017657215.1 Limnothrissa miodon | reverse complement strand
TGTGTGTGTGTGTGTGTGTGTGTGTGTGTGTGTGTGTGTGTGTGTGTAGGAGGGTCAGAAAGAATTACGAGATCTGACTGCAGCATCTCTTGACAAGTTGTTAGAGGGGCACAGTGCCCTGCAGCTCCAGCAGGGGGCACTCCGAGAGGGCCAGGAGCAGCTGGATGCCTCTATCAGTACCAACCTGCAAAGACTGGCACAAGAGAAAGCCCTCATCAGCACTGGACAAGTGCTGGTGGCACAGCTCATTGAGGGCATCTCTCAGAGAATGGGTAAAATGAATACTTATGCCCACAGGCAGCTAAAAGAACAGACATGACATAACTGCAGTGACTGATAAAACCTGTCTGGGGGGAAAACGTTTTTAATAGATGGAGATTTTATCTCAAAGGAAATTTGGAAAATAATTTATCTAGTATTCATTCTAAATTATTTTTAGGCCTGTCTTGAAGCCCTTGCGAGAGAAGACTACTACTATTTGTATATTTATTTATTTATTTAATCTGGTCTCTTTCAGCCTATTATGTCTGCTTCCCTTCCCACTTCTCTAGAGAATGTGAGTGAGCAGCTCAAGACTCAAGGTTCTGAGGTGCAAAATGGACATCAAGCTATTCTGGAGGACCTGGAAGAAGTTAGAGGCCGTGCTCAGGACATCTACAGTAAATTGCGTGAGTAGGCTGCTCTCTTCACAGCATGCATTTTATATTTATATTAGTCCTATAATTGTCCCCCTGTGCTGTTTTTGGACAAGATCCTGAATCTCTTGTTTAAAGTTAAAGGGATAGTTCGGTTTTTAACACATTAAGCCCCTTTCACAGGTTGTCTAAAATCCAATAAAGTGGTTGACATTGAAATTTTGACGATTGCTTCTGTCTCGGCTATTTGGAAATGTAGAATCGCCTCTGCCTACCTTCAAAATGGCTAGCAATGGGCATGTGGTGTTTCTATCGTTAAAACACTGGTTTTTAAAAAAGTGCTACTCACCAAGTGGTTAGTGGTGCTCAATGATGTTTCAAAACATGTATCGTAGCGAAATAAAGCTTCCGTCATGTTTTATTTGGCACTTTGTTTATATGAAGGAGCAAATAGATCCCTATGGGACTTACAAAATGGCAAATAAAACAAGACAGAAACTGTATTTTGCTTGTTTGTTTTAAGGATAGAAACAACACATGCCCATTGCTAGCCATTTTAAAGGCAGGCAGAGGACGATTCTATATTTCCCAAATAGCAGAGACAGGAGCAATCATCAAGATTTTGGTGTCAACCACTTTATTTCATTTTAGACAACCTGTGAAAGGGGCTCTCTATCCCTTTCATATAATGTTTGCTTTTGTCCCTGACATTAAGGGCCATCTTTCATATTTTGCATTTGCAGAGGACAACATGGTTGGGTTCCTTCAGCAGCAGAATGACACATCACGTTACTACTATGATCTCATGGGCAAGCTGGAGCGCATGAACAGCACCCTGGGGTACCTGCTGGTCTATCTTGACAACATGCAGGGACGGCTTGAGGACCGACTACATGTCATCCAGAGATACCTTGGATGGGCAGGTATTTAAAATGTTACAAACATTGAAAAAAAATCTTGGAATAGGACACTATTCCTAACTACGGGCCAGGAAATATTTCTGATGTATTGCATCAGTCTCTTTTGTTTTGTGCTCCATTTTTAGTTCTATCATTAGTGCCAATTGCTGTAGAAACAATGGACATGTAGTTTTGTAAAGGGTTGTATACAATAGTGTTTGCACTAAGTTGTTGTCACACACAGGTTTGAATATTCGAGCTGTCTGGACCTGTGTGATGCATGCTGGGTACTTCCTGTTGAGTGCCGTACTGCTGTCCTTTCTTCAGTGCCCCACTTTCTCTCGTCTTTCCCTTTTGGTCACTGTGCCTCTCAACGCTGTTGCTGAGGTCAACCAACAACCTGCCTTTGACCTGTGCACACTTACACTCCTGCTATTCACTCTCTCCTTAGGTTTGTTCATTCTCCATTTTTGTGTATGTGTCAAGCATTATTTATGTGAATATTTAATAATGGACTGTATTTAGAACTCCTGTAAAAGTACATTTTGCCTCTGGCAGGACGCTGGTTTGTATCGCAGGTGCTCTGGGTACTTTCCTGTTTGAAGGGGAATAAAGTGAGCCCATCTCCTTTTGCTCTGTGTGGGCCTTTAGGCAAAGTCATTGAAGAGGATGTCCCAGTCTCCGAGCCGGAGTCCCCTCAATCATCCACCCCTATAAGGTGTGTCACCACCTGTGTCTGGGTGTCTGCCTGTATAATATTATTATTATTATTATTATTATTATTATTATTATTACATGTATTTATGTATTTATTTATTTATTTATTTCTTATCCTCCATTTCTCCCCCCTCCCATTTACTTTTTCTTTTGTAGGGAATACTTTGATAGTGATACAGGCCTGGAAATTGATGGTCAAATCAGCTTCATGGCTGGTGTGTAAATTCAAAAACTTTCTCAATTGACTCTCAACTCATGAACATGGCTTTTTTACTATGGTGTGTGTGATGCACTTTGTAAAGCTGAACCTTTTCTGTTTTATTCACTTTAATTCTAGGTGACCCGGTAGTTAGGCCTACCCTGCAACCACAGTGGAGATCTCGATTTGAAGGACGTAGCCTGTGTACCACAAACCACTCAACACCTTTGGTTAAAAACAAGCCTAATCTGTCAGAAGTAAGTACTTTAGCCTATTGGTCTTTATTTTGGGTTGTTTGTGACTTGTATAGTCTATGGTGTAAATGGCAGATGTACAAGGCTAAAGGGAGGAACATTGGGCCTAATACCACTGTTATGCAGATTTATGTCCATCTCAAATGTTTCTCAGCTTCTGCTCTTTGATTTGACAGGTGGTTCTTGAGAGTATTGCCCAACGAAATCTTGCAGGTGTGTTGGACACTGTTGACCAGTCTTGTAATTCCAGCAGGAATCACTCCAGTGTCAGCAATAGGTAAAAGACCACATAAATTTGTATTTTTGTTTTCTGCTATGTTTGTTTGCTTATTCTTTATTTATATCTCAAATCGTAGGCAAGCCCTGTGTTGTCGTTCAAGACCAGGTTTTTTTCAAAGTGTATTCAGGGGGCAGAAAGCTGGGCAGAAAGCTAGCCGATCATGGGGAGATGCCAACGATTTGAGAGAATGAAATTGCGCTAAAATCCTTCATCATCTCATAGAGCACCTTTTAAGGCTTTAAATGGCCATAAATCAAACAAGGTGGGTTGTCTGGGCCTCATTTTTTGCTTTGTGTCTTATTTTTGGTTTTACCTCCCTCTTTAGCTCCATTTCAGGGCGCCCTCTTTGTTGTGGGACCACAAAGCTGGGGCAACCCTGTAAGAAGAGGGCTGTGCTAGGCCAGGACTTCTGCCATGTTCACGAGGCTGGCAATGTATCTCGCAACTGATTCTGATGGAGTTCGCACTTCTTGCCTGAAAGTCATAATGAAGGCAGTCTGTCATGTGTTTTTTTTATGTATTCATAATAAAGGCATACATGCATGTGTAATGCTTTTTGTATCTGTATGTATACTGTGTTTTTTATGGATGCATTGTTTGGATGCTTTTTAGGCATGCATTATTTAACATATCCTTCTGAAAGTGTATTTACTCGTATTTATTTTTTTGTTTCCAAGGCATGTTTGTATGTGAAATGTGTGGTTTATTAAATTATTTGAACACAATTCAGCGCCTGGTAAATTTACTGACTGGGGACTAAATGCCTTGCTGTCATGTTCTGTTCTGTTGTTTCTTATGCTGCCCTCACAATATCCACAGTGTTTCTAAATGATATGAGCACGGCAGCGCAGAGAACATCATTATTGACCCCTCACATCCTGCACACACTCTTGACCTCTAGCAGGTGGTATAGTTCCCTGCTCCTTTCCTGTCATTACTCTCCATGAAGTGCTGCACGTTACATTTTTCATTCCAAGAGGTATCTTGCACACTACAGTGCACTGTTAGTTTACACTTTTATGTATGTCTTGCATGTCTTATCTTTTTATGTAGATGGGAACCTAAAAGTATACTGACTTTCGTGGGCTCCATGGCTGATTGTGATAGCAATGCACGTGGCTACTTTTCCATTGGAGGGCGCCGATTGAGCGATTAGCCACCGTGCCTCTAGCATTCAGCTTCCAAACGCGTTAATCTTGCTTTCGCTCACTATTGAAGTTATTGAAATATTTAGTAGTATTGGTTAACTTGCAGGTAAATGTTCATCAACTGTAGATACTATGTTAATGTGTGATGCTGTAACTGTTTTATTACACTTTTTACTCATTTGAAATTCATGCAATTCAAGCTGAACATAGAAAAGCTGTTCGCCTCTTAGCATCATCTCGCTAGTATACTGCATTTTATGTTGACGGTCTGAGACGCAGTCATTTACGAGACATTGGCAGATAAAATCCACCTCAATGTGAAATATTTGGTCGGAGCCGGATTTGTGCCTGAAATGTCCACTTTTGGGTACTATAACTAGCAGCACGTGTGACCTTAGCATGCAAATTTAGCATCACAATCAACCTTTTCTAAAATGTATCGCTAGGATCTAAGTTAGAACGCCCTTATTCTGAAACTACGAGTTGGTAGTGCTTTTTCTAAATTGATGATGTATTGGTTTGACAAATAACGTTATTTGTTATTGAGAATCTGATGTCAATGTTCTTGCAGGTGGTTGAAAATGCTGGAGTTATCCATACTGAAGGTAAGGTGAATTTACACAAAACATCCATGATTTGTTTATGTAGGCCTACATAATACATATTTCTTCTACGCTCATGAACGTGGGTTTAGATCGAAGATCCTAGCTGCATGTGGGTGAGGATCATGAGAGGCCCAGGGGTCCAAGTGGCTAGTCAGAAGGAATATGATAATCTGCAGATGGAGATGAATTTGTACTACCACGATGTCAATCTAGATCCTCAATCTGTGAAGCTATCTTCTCTAAAGAAGGGGCAGGTAATGTGGATTCATTTTCTCAATATGCGCCCTAATTATAAACACAACCCATCTTTTAAGTTTTTTACTAGGGCTGTGCGATTTTGCCAAAAATCAAAATTGCAATTTTTTTCAACCAATATTGTGATTGCTATTTTATTGTGATTTTTCACAATAAAAACCACAAACACCAAATATGTTCCATTAATATGCATATTTGTACACAATGTCTAATTAAAAATAGAAAATGAACTTCTCATTAATATGCATATTTGTATTCAAGAGAATATCTTGTTGCGTTGAACCACAATCCTTGTTTAACATAGTGCAGAGTGTAGCTAACAAACAAGTATATGCATTAAGTCTATGCAGTAAAAAAAAAAAAAAAAATTGCACGCCTCTGCGGTTTTGAAATTGCAATTCTCAAAACTGCGATTATATTGCAAATGCTATTAATTGTCCAGCGCTAGTTTTTAATATTTTTCCAATGACTGGAATAAGGTTTTGCACTAATATGTAGCCTACATGTAAGTAACTGACTACTTATTTGCTCCCCTCTCTGTTCACCCAGCTTTGTGTGGTGTTCTCTCCTCTCCTACTGAGCTGGTGCCGTGCCATTGTAGAGTCGGTATATAAGGGGATTGAGGGAACACGTGCAACCTGCTTTCTTGTGGACCATGTGGAAGATGTCAGCGTCACTGCAGACAGGTAGATCTTCATCTAGAAAGCATAAGCTTTTTTCTAACTGAGTTTTTATTGAATGCAAATGAATATCAATCTCTTAATGCATTAGGCTTATGCCGGCAATCCACAGGCAATCAACATAACCTAGGGCTGAAACAATTACTTAAGTAATTTGAATAATTTGATTACAAAAAAGGCTTTCAATTTCCAGCAAACAAAATTCATTGTTCCAGGACCTGACCAAGCTCAACTGCAGCAGGTTTGCTTGTGTGAACACAGAGTTAGTGCCCTACACGGGCGGAGCGCCAGCCCGGCCCGGTCCGGTTTTCATAATTCTCAGGCCCGAACCCGCATTAAGACAATGTTTAACAATGTTTTAGCGTGATAGAACGCTATATTCATTGGGTGAATTAGTAAATTTTAATCTGCCGGATAATGGGATAATGCTCTGCAGTTAGAAAAAAAACAGCATTCTATTTTTCTGTGAATAAACGAACGGTTTCTGAAAGATCAAAGTGGACATAAAAGAGCAGGTTATAGGGGCTCATGTTTCGATCAGCAGCTTGAGAACTCATTGATATAGGCGCAATTATAGACCGCAGACCTTAACTGAGCACTTTTAATGGCATAATGGCACTTTTGTCAAGTGTTTTTGGTATTGTTTAAATGATTATTTCGTGAAATGCGGCCATATGTTGCACCGATTTATGAATTATTGTGCTAACTCTCTGAAACCGATTCCCGCAATCGTTTCAAATGGCTGAATGTCCATGCAACAGAAGTTCACACATTTTCTTGTGATCTCTGACTTGGTGGTGGTTTTGCGAAACTGTAATAATTGTCCACAATCAGTTGTTTGTGACCGCTGCTGGATCCAACACATGACCTTTCAAAATGTCTCTGGAGATGTGATGAACCTGTTTTTTTTGCCGTCATATGACAGAACAGCTTTGCAAACAACACATTGAACGAAACCGGTTGGCTCATCTTGAAGTGTGGTTATGATATTAAACTTAGTCCAGAACGGAGCTTTTCCTTTGGTGTTGTTCACTCTCTTCAATTCGCCTTTTTCAATCCCTTTCTTGATGTCGTTATCCATGTTTGTGGCTGGAGTCGGGAAGTCGCACGAATCGGATGTGTAAGTGTCAAGTGAGGTAGTAGCCTATTAGAAGGGAGGTGCTGGTGCGGAACAGAGCAGCAAATGCTGCGTTCAAGTATTTATATTTAAAAGCAACACAGTTCTTTAGTTAGTAGGTTTAAAAAAAATAAATTAATTCAATTGAAAAATGAAAGTGCCCGAGCCCGGCCCGTGTCCGAGGTAATTATACGGTCGTCGGCCCGAAGCACGGCCCTCGGGCCGTCGGGCCCCTCAGGCCGAGGGCTCCAGTGCAGGGCTCTACACAGAGTAAACTGGTATTTCATCCATTCACAGTGTATATGCCTTGCTGGAGAGGTTCCTTCAGCTGCCATTCCGGGTGAGGAAGTTCCAGCTGGGTGGCATCTATCCCCTGAGCCTGCGGGTGTCCATCATTGATGCAAAAGCTGAGCTGGTGTAAGACTAGACATTTTATACACCAAAACATGCAGATTTTTTTTACTTTAGTTTAACAGAAGCACAGCTGAGTGGTAATATGAAGATGACCATGCATGCTAGTACCTGTGTGTCAGTTATCATCATGAGGGGGGGAAAGAAGCCAGTGAAAATGATTTGCCTCCACAGGCCATCATTGCGATGGGATAGCTCTGCTACAAGATACCTGTACATCCTGTGGCAGGGTAAGACTTTTCTTGGTTCACTGAAATCAAGCCTATTTTTAGTTCCTTTTTGGCATTCAGTGCTTGAATGAAAGTGTTGAAAGGTTGATAGACTCACATCTCTACAAGGAACATGCATTAATGGATACATGAACTATTCTGTACCAGAAATATAATTTTACGAAAGGTTGATTATTCAACTATTTTTGAAAATGTTGAAAATGAAAAGTTACTGCTTTCTGTGAGACCTGTGTTGAACTCTTTGTCCTTGTAGCATCTTCTCAGGTTGAGGCAGTAGTGTGTGGATCACAGGATGATAGTCTGGAGATCGAACTCTACCTAACTATCAATTGTGTTAAGGTACGATGATGTCTAACACAAATGTAAATGAGATGTGTCCCAATTGCTGATTGATAATGTTACATTACCAAAATAAAAAAAAAAAAACATGTTTTTCCACCATCTTTCTTTCTCTGAGTAACTTGCACGGATTCACTTCGATAACACTTTACAGATTTGTGTGAATCATGATTTGCTGGCAAAAAGGTTTGCCTGCACCAAGACTGAGAAGGAGAGCTTGCAGAAAGAGGGCCGAGGCATCCCCCCCGTTTTTCTGAAAGGCGACATGTTTGCCAACCCTGAGGAATTCCTTACCCTTAATGGGTTTGGGGTAAAGTTAACCCCACCAAACGGTGTGACTCACAAAATATCCAGTGGTCCACTGCCAGGTTGGTGCTGCTTTATGAAGTGTAGTATAATAACATGAATTATGATCTAAGTACGCTTAATTATGTATCGTTTCTAGGATTGCAAAATAGAAAATTGAGTTGGTGTTTGAGGTTGTCCATAGGAATTAACAGGAATTTATGGGAATTAATGTAAATTAACAGGAAAATTAGAAATTTTGGAAACTGAATGTTTGGGGACATATATATATGTGTTAAAAACGCATGCTTTTTTCGGACCACCCAGCCCGGTGTCAGAGCTGATTCCCACACCAGTTGCACTGGGAACCAAGGCTTGCCGTTATGTGAGCCTATGACGTGTCATTGACAGAGGGCCTTGCTTTGCCACCAAAAAAAAATCCACATCCATTGACACTTTTATTTAAATCGTTTTTAGTGCCTCAATAGTCTTTGTCAAGCTTTTTTTGACTGTTGGTGATTTGCTCTGTGCTGCAGTGGAACCTAGCCTTCACCAATTCCTCTGCCAGTTTACTGTGTTGTTTACTTTTTGAAGTGCTGCTGTCTGCTTCAGCTGGAAATCTGTAAACATGCAAACCACAAGAATATATCCCCTTTGAAGACCATTGCACAATTTTCTTCTTGCTTGATTTGCCTTTTTTGTCCCAAAATGTACTGGTCCACGTTTTTTTAACCCTAATTGTTACTGATAGACTGAGTTCAGGTTGACATTTACAAATGTATAAAAATTCTTAAAGGGAATAAAGTATGCAAAACCACATTTACCTTGTTATTGTTGAATTTAGGTAGCTTAAGGTGTCCAGTGGACCATACCAAAACTTCAACACCTTCTCCCGCCTCCTTCTACATATAAATATGAATCATTTCGTTCTAACCCTTTTAAATGAGCCTGTATAAGACGCTCCAGCAGTGCTACTGGGTCACTATCAGACGCAAAAACTTGCATACGCTATTATTGAGCCTCAAATAACAATTTCTGATGGTCAAAAAACGTGTTCTTGATAAACTTGTTTCAAAATATTTCCTGAATACTTATCAATCGTCCTAGAATTGGAGCATATCTCTGAGCTGTTGCCATCAGAAAACTTGCCAGCTGTAGATTCAGTCAGCCTGCAACCTATTACAACACAGCAGGTATGCTGATTTTCTTTCTGGAAGATTCCCTTGCAACCACTGTGCAATGTAAGAAAGACAATTTAAATTTCAAAAGATGTTGAGTCCTTGTGAGTCCTGTAATATGGTTTGTGCATCACACTTTTTTTAAAGGCACAAACTCAAGGTGAAGTATGTGATGCAGAAGAGACAGGTAATAGCTGTGCATTACTTAGCCCACCACGAAGCTGTGAGGTTGAAGTGGAGACTAGGTAAAGCATTATTCCTAAGTAGAGTCATTTATTAAAAAAATATTAATAGTTTTCTGTTTTCCCATTCACTGTATGCATATGACATTGTTAGTATTTGCTAATTCCTGCAAGTTTCCAAATATTATCAAGACATAATGAGTTTGTTTCCCTTTCAGTGAAAGCGAATTTAGTGATGAACCTGGGCCAACACTAGCAGATGAAGTAATGGCAGAGTTGAAGTTGTTTAGGTCAGACAATCTTTTCTCTCCTGTATGTGAGTATAATAATGACTGCTATTGCGTGCATGCAGCCTGTTGGCCTTAACGTCTCTTTCTCATAGGTGTCTGAAGTTTTTGAACCCTGATGCTGTGAGTGGATTTGGGAAGACCACAGTGAGTGTCTGAGCTCTGTGCTTCTCAAATGCATTATATTAGAGGAGGTTGGACTGACTCTTCTTAGCTGAAGAAGAGTTTTTTACATGGGATCAGCCAAAAAAAAAACATAGTTAATGTCTTTTAAAAAAACTTGTGTCTTCGTTTATTCTGAATTTATGTGGTTTTGACTGTTATGTGTCTGCTATGACACAGGTGGACCTAAGCTGTGAATCTGATGGTAGCAATGACCTTGCTAACAGAGATAGAGAGTCAGTTGAGCAAACTGAGGTAAAGACAGGGGAGAAGGCAGAGGACGAAATAGAGCTTAGAGAGACGCCTATGGAAGAACAGGTACCGCTTCCTCAGATGGCCCAGCTGCAAGAGGACCAAGAGCTGGTTAACTCTGGGCCTCTCAAGAATGCGATTGCTCCGTAAGTTCATTACCTGTCTCCTCATAGCGTAATTCGGAGGGTATTCAGCAGTAACTGTATTTAACTGCTTTGTCACAGTTCTTCTGACAGCCCAAGTGTGAAAGACTGGAAACAGGAGGAGAACAGCACTCCACAGCCAAGAACTGAAGAGGATCTGGCTGCAGCCCGGTAAGACTGCTGAGTTTGTAATATGTGGAAATGCACTGTTCTGAACTACCATTGTCGGCCACAAAAACCATGATACTAGAATATAATGAGTATGTATACACTTTTAGGTGTTTAGAACAGTGTGTGGTTTTTAGGTGTCTAATAATTAAATGTTTGTGCTTGTAGTTTTCTGGAGTTGCTCAACCCTGGCCCACTTAATTTAGATGCAGAGGATGATGTAACGGTAAGCACACAATTATCGACTATGTGTGGTGTGTTGAACAGAGATGTTTTGGGAAAAAATAATGTCAATTTTTGTCAATTTCAGTCACAATATTTTCTCAGTAGTCTGTTTTGATAAATCTCTGCCAAAATGAGTGCCTGTTTAGTTAATTGATCATCTGTGCTGTGTAGGTTGTGCCCACAGACCCCAAGAGAAATGGGATTCTGGTTCATGCTTCTGCTGTTATTGAACCTTGGCAAAGTCTAGCCCATTGTCCTATCGCTGAACCAATCAAACGGGTAATGCACTGCTTTTAATTTGTCTCTTTATTGTTAATTTCTTTACATATACAGGACATAATTACGTTTCTAGCGATCCCACACGTGATGCTCGTGGTCAGGAGAACCAGAAACCGCTGCATATAGCACTGCTTATGGCACACACATTCACACACCAGTGGAGGGGGCTACCTGCCATGCAAGGCTCCAGCCTGCCACCAGGAGCAATTTGGGGTTAAGTGTCTTTCTCAAGGACACTTCGATGGGGTCAGGTAGAGTGAGGATCAAACCTGCAACCTTCCCGTTACGGAATGGTTCCTCTGCCACTGCTCCACCATCACCCCTAGGATTAGGGTTATTAACCCGAGGTTTAATAGCCGATGATCATCTTGAGCGTACTACAATGTATTAGGATGTATCGTAGAGGTTTCTGTTGAATCAGTAAGTGTGCTGTATGTTGAATCTTCAGCCTACAACCGAGAACAGATTGATCAGACATGCTCTGTTATCCTTCACAGTACTTGACGCGGGAGAGGTTTCCTGGTCCTAATATGGCTCAGCGGTACTTCTGGCCTCATGTTTTCCGAGGCAACGACACACTCCTGGTGACCCAAACAGGGCAGGAACCTCTGAACTACCTCCCGCCGCTGATCACCCACATCCAGAATGCTGGATCTGTCCACAGCTCCCTCATCACACGCACTGGGGTGAGTGAATGGAGTGAAAGGGTGAAAGTACATATATATATATATATAATATATAAGTTAAAACGGCTCAAAATGGAGTGCATATATATTGTATTGTTTCTGTATTAGGAGAACAAATGTTCCAGACAGTTGATGATGCACTTCATAGCACTGTTTCTGTTATTTTTGTTGTGAATACATTCTCTTGTGTATGGGCGGATTTCTTTAATTCATCTCTTTCTTTGGTGAGGAATGGGTTGTCATGGGTGTCGTTTTCATAATAGTATAAACACGGGCAGTTTGTGGGCGAGCACTTTGGTTTCCAGTTTAACTGGTGAACTGAACTGACTGCTAATATTACCAGATGTGGGCATAAGAAAACACAACTTTCATGACCTCATCAGTTAGCATTGGTTGTTTTTTCTATGTGGCACAAAATTCTGTCTTTTCATGGCGATCAACAGAACTATGCAATCTGAAACATCGGTACTATAGGTTGATTTGCTCCTGGAACTTTTTAAACCTTCAGCAAACAATTATTTTTCACTACCAACTGGTCAGACGCTCTGTACATTACAAACTGTTTAATGGGGGGTCTGGCATATTACCAGGCTAGGGTACACCTCGTGCATGACTGTTTGCCTTTTATTTTTAGCCCATAGCAGTGATCCTGTGCCCAAGATGGGAGAAGGTGCAAACTGTGTTTGATGTGCTGGAAAACTGCCGGGCAGTCCAGGACCTCAACCCAGCTCTGGTGCTGCTAGGGCAGGACAAGGAAGAGGCCAAAGCTTTCAGGGTCCAGAAGAACTGTGAGTCCTCCCTCCTCTCTTTAATTTTCTCATGGGTTTCCTTTTTTTGTTGGTCTGCTAAAGCTTCTCATCGTTTGGAACACTGAGATCTTTTGTCTTTGCTCAGTTAACCTGTGGTTTTGTTTTGTCATTTTGCTGGGTTGGTAAGACAGCTGCTGTTTTTGGGTTGGTCATGTTTATTTTCAGCTGAACAACAATTTTGGATATTATACTGAGTAAGTGTGTAAAGGCCTTCAGCATTTTGTGCATAGGAGGATTTTGCATAGCATCCTGTGTCTCACCCCTTTCTCCTCCTGGCTGTTTGCTGGGGTCAGGCCAGATACTGGTGACCACACCCTCCACAATGGCACGCCTGCTGGAGGCCAACTGTCGCATGTTTCTGCGTCTTTGTCACCTGGTGATGGATGAGGTGGATTTACTGTACGACAGGGCACCAAAGGAGGTAGGGGGAAGGAACCATTTTGTAATGTCCCCCATACAAAAACATTCTCACTAGTTTGGATTTTGTGCAGTGGGAGTTTGGATTTCCAGTTAAAGGAAGTTCAATTCCAGTGACAAAAATGGCTTTGACAGAACACACAAAACTGTTTTGACAGACAAAATGCTTAGAATTAAATAATAAGTAACTGAATACCCTGATTCTTGACCAGCAAAGAGACCTGATTTATGTCAAAATAGGCTAAACTAATTAGCAATGTGAGTGGTGTCGCAGGAATTTCCTCATGTATATTAATGAGAATTAAAGTGTAATGATAATTGGTCTGTTTTGAAGGGGATAAAATGCAGATGAAAAGGCCTAAACTGAGAGGTATTTTAAACAAGTTGCTTCAAACAAATGTGTGTGTGTGTGTGTGTGTGTGTCCCCTGTACTCCATCCCACTGTCTCTCTACTCTCTCGCTCACCTCTGGTCCTCTAAAGATGGGGGTGGTCCTGCAGCACTTCCGGAGTGTGGTGTCCAGCACTGACCGATCACGGACTCCACAGCAGCTGGTGGCTGTGGGCAGCAGCTGGAATGGGCTGCTGGGGAGCCTGGCTAAGGACTACATGAGGGATGCCACAGTCATAATCACAGTCCCTAAAGAGGCAGCTTTGTATGGAGGCGTGCACCAGGTCAAGGGGGTGGACTCTTAGTCTTGTTGTATCATCATGTTAATTACAGCAAGCCTTTCTGACACATTAATACACTTAATTTTTTGTCTGGTTAACATTGACATTCATGGATCAAAGGTGCACAGACATGTTCTAGGACTGGTTTTTAAGTGTTAATAAGGAATGTAATAATGTACTGTCAACCAACAAATGTTGATGTTGTTTTGCTTTAAATAATAATACAATAATATTGTATCATAATTGATTTACATTAAAAGAAATATATAAAATTGTATTGCGACCATATTATTATGAATCGCAATGTCATTTGTTGAGTGTATTTGTTGTTATATTCCTAGAGATGTTGAAGAGAAATTTGCAATTTTATTTTGTTTGCTGCCTTCAGATGATTTTGCTGTGTCTGGACTGTGAGAAGACACCAGTGATGCTCAGGGCACTGGATTTCTCCCCCTCCTTTGCCCAGAAGACCCTCATCATCACCAACGACATTGATGAGCTGGAGCAGGTCTTTGAGGTGCTGAACACTGGGAAACGTACACTGAACATGCAAACACACACTGAGTTTGTGTCTGTTCAATGAGGGCTGACATTCAAACTACATTAAAGTGTGCACGCAGAAATCATGAAATTGCAGTCTACTAGTAAATTCATACAACCTGTTCCAGCCATCATATATTATTATGGATGATATTATTGACAAGGGTGGGGAATATCAGACATGTGTAGTGTGTCTCCTAACATTATGGATTCTAACAGATACTGTCTTCAGACAGATGAACCCAAAAATGGAGGTTAACTGATTGATTAGTTTAAAATGCTTTTTGACTCTAAGTCCAGGTAGTATATTGTTCAATTATTTATACAGAAAGTTGTGGCAAGTGAGATATTTAGTAGTTGTGAAGTCATGAAGACGTCAGGGAAGACGTGATGAGTAGTCATGAAGAGGTCAGGGATTTTGAAGTTTGACTTCCAGTGAGAACCCATTTGTGTGAGGGACAATGTCGTTGCTGGGGTATGGAAACTACTCAATGCCACTTAAATATTGTATTTTTTCTTCTGCAGGCTGTTGCTAACTCCTCAGCTCTGGCTTTGAAAGCTCACGAAGGTCTGACCCACCAGTTTGACTTTGTGATGGAGCGCTGGAAGAAAGCCATAGGAGCAGGCACCCACATCATCCTGGGTATGGACCACATCCGTATGGATTTGAGGGATGCTATTTTCTGGGGTGTTCAGTGCTCGGCACCAATTTTTAGTAGGCATCACATTCGGCAAAAACAGTTGAACGGTGATTGGTCCGTCAAGTTCTTAGAATGTTTATGCCTTTGGATCATGTGGGTACTTGACATAGTGCTATAGCAAAATGTGATGTTGATCAAAAGCTCTAGACAATGTTAGCCTGGCTAGAAAATTATATTTTAAAAGAGCTAAATGAAATGCGTAACAATAATGTATTTGTCATGTATTATAGTGTTTTGTCACTCATCGCAATATTTTTTCACATCTGTACATGACCTTTACAAATATGTAACCTCCTCATCCGCTTCTCCCATCAGTTACCACAGAGAAATGTCTGAAAGCCTTAGGAGTTGATGACGCAACGTGTGTGGTGCATTATGGGTTTCCATCTTCCCCAAAACACTTTGGCAGTCGTCTGTTCTGCATGGCTGACAACTTCCGTGTCCTGTCTGACAAGGTTTGTAGTGCTTTACTTTCACAAAGCAGTCATACCAGAAAGGTAACAGCAGGCAACTTTCTCTCCTCCACACAGCGGTGTGCATCGAAGAGTCCAGTCTCCTTAAGTCTCCAAATTAATTAGACCTGGTGTGTGTGTGTGTGTGTGTGTGTGTGTGTGTGTGTGTGTGTACTTACAATCGCCTTCAATCTGCAGTATCATCCTCAGAACTCCTGCAACCCTCGTGCCACCAACTCCATCCTGCTGCTGACAGAAAAAAATGCACGGCACGTGTCTGGGGTGCTACGCTACCTGAGGAGGACTGATGCCCTGCTGCCCCCTGAACTCCTCCAGTTTGCCCAGGGAGTGCAGCTGACCAGAGAGCAGCAGAAGGCCCACCGGCCTCTCTGTGGCTACCTGAAGAGCCTTGGCTTCTGCAGGTGCCTGTTCCAGTTCATGCCCCAGTTTTGGTGAAGAATTTTATGATAACAATAAAAAGCCATGTATGTAGCTTGATCTTTGGGTAATCGCAAATTTGAAATTTTTCTTTTCTTTGAAATTTGATTTTTTTTGTTTTGAAACTGCATAGACTTAATGCATATTAGACTTGTTTGTTAGCTACACTCTGCACTATGTTAAACAAGGGTAAGGGTTCAATGCAACAAGATATTCTCTTGAATAAAAATATGCTGATTAATGAGTAGTTCATTTTGTATTTTGAATTAGACATTGTGTACAAATATGCATATTAATGGGACATATTTGGTGCTTTTGATTTTTATTGTGAAAAATCGCAATATTGGTTGTAAAAATCACAATTTTGATTTTTGCCCAAATCGCACAGCCCTAGTAGAAATAAAGAAAACTGTGGCATAGGTTGCCAAGCGATCTTGACTATACTATATACAGACCTTGATGCCCATTGAAGTTCAACTGTGCAGGTCCATCTCTAGCCTTGTTCCTGCTTTGTCGTATTCCCAGACTACGCTCAGTTAGTGTTTTGTAGTTAGTTACGTCTTCGTCAATGTGAAAGGTCCTTATTTAACATTTTCATTTTTTTCCCTCTGTGCAGAGATATTGGGGTGTGTCCTGACAGACACATCCTGGACCAAACTCAAGACGATCCTAAGCATGAGACTGGAATGATTGGAGTAAGTTGATAAAAAAATTGGTTACACAGGGTTCCACAGTCATGAAAAGCCTGGAAAAGTCATGGATATAGAAATTGTTATTTGTCTGGCCTAAAAAAATAATGGAATTTTAGTTTCTCTTTAAAACAAATAGAGCGTTCTGTTAAGTTATTATTTGGCAATTATCACTACTTTCTCACTACTTTCCCTTGAGCTTGTTTTAAAGGTTTAATAAAGATTACAACAAACTGTAACAAACACTAACAGTTTGAATGTTTTAAAAACATGACCATACCTTAAGGTTGATGAAAAGGGTTAGTACTTATCCCTGAATATATATGCTACACACTTACAGTTCCGTTAAATCATAGAAAATTCACTTTAGGACATGATTCATTGAAAAGTTTTGAAATTTTGTCAGTGAAAAAGAGTGTGAATCCTGGTTATATCTTTTCATGGGACAACACTAGCAATATAAAAGTTTAATGCAACTTCAAGTAGTCAATGTACGGTTTAGCGGTAAAGATTTATTGCTGGCAACAAAAGTGGGTTCACCCTAACACTCAATATATATATATTTTTAACTTGCCAACACCCAACAGGTTGTGCCTCTGTACTTCAAAAGTGCCAATGTGTACTGTGGGCACCTAGTCCGACCAGATGACACTCGTTTTGAGGAGCTCTCTGCCCAAATGGCTGCGCACTTTGCCACAGAATGTCGATGGGCCACAGAGACGGCTGAAGGAGAGCTTTATGCCATCCAGCAGGACGAGGAGTACTATAGGTACCATAGACCATTCCTTCACCTCAATATTTTGTTACACACACTTCCACATTACTATTGTGAATAGATAGGTTAGTCAAAAGACTACCAAAACGGGTCAAACATTGGGCCATGTAATGCATTGTTTTACCTGTCCCGATTTTTTTATCCTTTACTAAACCTATCCTTGGGAAATCCAACTTTATTTTTTTGTGAATGATTGTTAGAAAAGATAGAATTGAGAACAGCTGGGCATGATTTTTTGTGTTACAAAATGTACGTTTTTTTTGTGTAGGGTTCGTGTGGTGTCCGTTCCAGAAAAAGGCACCCGCTTGTTCAGCTGTGTGATGGTGCACTTTCTAGATGAGGGCAGCACGCAGGAAGTGAAGTCCCATCAGCTGCTGCAGCTGCCTCCAGAATATCACAGCCTGCCACCTCAGGCCGTGGAGATTATTCTGTGTGGAGTCAGGCCCATTGATAATGAGGTCGATTGGAATCCAAAGGTCTGCCACTCTCCTAGTTGCAATGATTGTTTTCCCAGATCTCATACTGCATCTCACAATTTTAGAAATGTTGTGGTTAGTGCCTTTAGTCGAAATGTTAAGATCAGAATTACGTTACAGTAGCAAGTGGGATATATATGTTTTTTTTTTTTAAATAGGGGTCAAGCAGCGGAATTGTTCAAAAATTATTTTTAAAAATACTTTAATTCTTTGTTTAATGCAGCCTAGTGCATAAATTGTCAAGCGAAACTAAATTTTCAGAGGCCGAAAATTAGGCCCGATTGTCATGAAAATTGGCACACATGGTCTTTTGACAATTCCTCACAAACTTTCTTATAACCGTTTTGAAATCCTACATCATTCGCCCGCCAAAGTCTGAAAAAAAATGTCGGCAAAGCCACTAAACAGGCAATGACGGCACATCTCAGGAACATTTTGACATTTGAGTTTAAACTTGGTACATAGACCCAATCCTCTCTCAGCAGTTGAAAATGACTTATAGTTGATTAATTCTAACACATGTTAAAAGCAAATTTGATACATTGAATCATTATTGCATTTTGAGAATGAAATAATGACCATTGACCTCTTGCTGCTAGACCCCCACATTGCTGCGTCCAGCTATGCTATTTGTTTGTTTGTTTTTCTAGGTTACAAGGGCCATCAGTCAAAAGATCAGAGGAAAGCAGCACCAGGCTAAAGTGGTGATGTGTCTAGGCAACACTGTTTGGGTTGACCCCATGGTGAGTCTCTAGTTGTCATATACTGCCTGGTTCTTAACAGTGGCACAGCTTTACAAAAATTAAAGTAAATTAAAAATCTTTGACGCTGGTAAATTTTCCAGATAAAATTCTTATAAATGTGAGGTTTGTTGTTTATTATATTTGACAGGTGCGGAGGATCCCTGCACCTCTTCTGAAGACCTTCATCAATGAATACAACGTCTACAGCGAGGTGCTGTCCACAGGCATGGGTGCGGCCAACCCTGAACACCTGCAAATGCTGAAGCAGGCTCTGGAAGCCCCTGACACGCTTTTAGATCACAGTGCTATCCTGCAGTATGTGCACCAAATCTGTCTGCCTCAGTCATAGGCATTATGATTACCTGAATTTAAAAGTTCAATCTGAATTTAAAGGGTGTGTTGCGAGGTTCAATGAGTAGTGAGTTTGCGCTACTTTCTTGTTGGTAATAAACATTTAAACAGTTATCCATTGTTTTTACACAAAACTGTATATTTTATGAAAAGGTAGGTGTTTTTTGACTGCAATTTCTGATGATTCTAATTTCCCACCAATGTTACATTACGTAACGTTGGGTATAGACAGACCAAAGCTGGCCACTGCGACCATTGAAACTAATGAGTTCGAGACAAGTGACATGGGAAGTTTCAAAATAATATCGCACAGACAAAAGGTACATATCTATACATCTACATATCTATCCACATATAGCGGTGTTTATGACAATCACGAAACGTAGTTATCAATATCGCGCTGATACATTTTGAAGACATTGCCAGCCTCTGCGGGGTTAACGTTTGCAATGCATAAGCATACTGTACAGTCTCAGGACTGGGCTACGATTTTACAGCTAGGCTACCATCAAAACGTAGAAGTACTTAGTTACCAAAATTGATCAAAATTACATTGTGAAAACATTGTCAGTTCAGCGGTTGCATTATCTCCCTTTTGCGTTGTGTAATAAACACATGCAGTCATTACTCCTTTTGGCTCCAAGCCGTTTATTAGTAATCTCACAGCTTCATGGATAATGTTAGTTACAAAGTAGCGTGAAAAGTAGCTACCACAGATTGTTTCTTTTAAAATAAAAGAATATAAACACATAATAACAACAGGATTGGGTACTTCCCAAGTAGCTAAACAGAAAGAGGATGTCTCTTTCTCCACGGTTTAGCCTACATCAATGCCGTAGTTAGCTGGACTACCAGATTAGCAATAACAACATCATACCAAACAGCAAATGATAAAACGAGAACGGTGACTAAAGCATCTCATTAAATATGAACACTCCACTTGCACAAAAGTCTTTGTAAAATGAATAACTTTGTAATATCAATAGTTATTCAACTATTTAGGTGGAGCTCATTGTAGGCAACTTCAATTTACCACAGGCTACTGTAGACTGGTTCATATCAGAGAAAATGCCTTCACTAGTCAGTAGTGGACGTAGCCTACACTGAACAAATAAATTACAGTAGCTTCCATATAACTAATGGCAAGTGGAATATTTAACCCATTACACCAGTTTACTCAGCAGACAATAACATTTGCAACATTTGGGTAAGAAGTGAAAAGTTTTGAGCTAGTAGGCTACCTTCAATGCTTGTCACAACTCTCCACTCGTTCTCATCTGACCACGCATTTAACTGGCTTTTGATGGCCACCAATTCTTGCCAATTCCTCATTTAGACGCTCATGTCGGACTGTTTAAAGGTTGTATGGCTGTGGGCCATCATATGATACGTTAGAGGTTCTTGAAACCTCTTTCCCATCCCAGTTGCTTGCCACTGTTTTAGTGCCACCTTCCTCCGAGTATACCCAATGTTACGTCATCACCGAATTTGAATGTGAAAATCACCAAAAACTAAAAAAAAAACAAAAGAACTTTTCAACTAATTTACAGACATTTCAAAATTTAAATACATATATTGAGTGCTTTATGTACCTATTTATCCACAGTTGTGGTCAACCTTGAAGTAGCACTTTAAAAGGTTGACACTGACACAATCTGATCTGTGGCAAAATATTTAGTTTCAAAGTCAGAAAACGACTTGAAACGAGAATGTAATTCCAGGGAATTATATTTGCATGGAAATGCAGTTGCTTTAAGTTGAGGAAACAGTTGTATTATGGTACTGGTAGCTAGCTTGATAGTTGTAGAAGTATGATAGTAACTATGGTAACTGGAGTGTGGACACAGTTGAAGTGGCTGAATAGTCTAATTGAGTTTGAATAGTATGAGTAGTTACAATATTTAATAGTTGAGTTTCCGTTGAGCAACTTATTTGTTGCCTTACTCAAGGGCACGACATCAGTAGGATTTGAACCCACGTTTTCTAAGCCACTTGCAAGCTAGCCCAGTTGTTTAACCACTGTGGCACAACCGCAGTGTCTGCACTGTGTAGTCTGAAGAGAGTCAGATTGTATGCTTAGACTGACAAAGCCACAGTTAGTCCAGGTGCACCAAACATTTTAACGAGCCATTTATGCAATTATTCACTCTGTCATGCTAGCTCCAGCAGTGTTAAGTCAATGGGGAAGATATGTTTTATAAGTTTATAAGCCATAGTTTAAAAAGTATAAAAGCTAGAAATTTCAAAAATATATACCACTCATGCCAGGAGCAACACTTACACAACAGTTTGAATAAGGTTTCTATGTTTAGCGGTTTGGACAGAGGAACCAGTTGAATAAGATTTACACTTTTATTGATGTATTTAGCAGATGCCCTTATCCAAAGCAACTTACATTTTGTCAGCTATCAATTACTTCAGGGCCAATCTCCCGGAGAGCAAATTAGGGTTAAGTTCCTTGCTCAAGAGCATAACAGTGGTAGGCAGGATTTGAACCCACATGTTAGCCCTGTTCCTTAACCCCTGTGCTACCACCACAGTGGCTGCGCTGTGTAGTCTTAAGAGTGAAATCCATCCTTCATTGTAAAGCTCTATGTCTATGGGGGGCATTTTGTAATCGTTTATAGGCCATAGTTTAAACGTGACAACCTAGAAACTTTGTTCAAACTTTAAGTCGTTCGGGTTGAATTAAATGCGTTGGGAGATAAGACTTCGGATAACAATAGTTTGCATTTCTATGCAAACTAAATATAGCTTGATTTTAAATTATTGCAAAATTAAGAAAAGATTTTTTATTTGGATTTTTCAACAATTAAGCACCCTTACATTTTCACTCCATTCCACTCTTCCATTGAATGATATTTGGACTGAATCTAGACTTTGATCACAGGTCCGAAAACCTTTCTGAGGCCACATCGAATGTAAGTGAATTTACCACACACGATGCAGAGGCTGGGAACATGGAGGCCGCAGAACAGAGCCCTTGTCCTCTGCAGGAGATGCCAGCCATTCCCCCAGAGATACAGCTGGAGGTTGCTGACTCCATCAGCCTGAGAAACATACTGTCAGACTGCATGTCAAGGTGCACTGGTAGCTATGCGTCTGGTGCACATATGCCACCCTTAAAGTGAGTTTATAGCACTGCTTAGCCTGTTGAAGTCAAATATTATATTTATTTGAGTGTATGCAACCACTGAAGTTATGCTTAATTACTTACACCTGTTCTGTTGTCTGTTTCTCTTATCATAGGCCTGCAAACTTGGAGGGATTTTCACCCCAAACCTGGACTTCATCAGTTAATACCCCAAGTGAAAATGGAATTGGTATGTCTTTCTGGGAAGTATACTTTGACTTGCTTGTAAATGATGACTGTTGCACTTTAACCCTGTTAAATGTGATTCATTTCCTTTGCTGGAAAAGATGAGCAGATTTTCAGCTCTCATAACAACTTCAAGAAATTTGTCGAAGTAGACAGTCCTCAAAGGTAAACAATTACCTTTTTCATCTGATTCCATAATAATATAGCAATGTCTAATACTTTTTCAGTTACTATTTCAGTGACTGCTGCTTTGTTTATAGTTGTCACCCACAGATAAAGTGGTTTCAGAGACCAGATGTGGTTATCTTGAGGGTGAAACTTACGAACCCAGTGATGCAAACATGCAACTTCTTCTCTAACAGAGTAATGTACAGGTTTGTAAAATGAAAAAAAGAAAATAAAAAAAAACAACCACAACAAACAATAGAGCTTTCCAGCGATTGTTATTATGTGAACCCGATATCGGGTAAAAAAAAAAAAAAGGAAAGGAAAAAAAGACTACATATTTTACTCCCCCAAAAACTATTTGTTCCAAAAGTCATTTCAGCCACCATTGCTCCCTCCCAGCACAGAGTTTTGTCAGACGTGCAGAGAAAGTTGTCGTAAATACCTTTCATGAAAAGAAAAATCTCCCCCATCCAAGGCGACGATAGACGTTTTTATTAAAAAATTGATTCTGTTTCATCCTGTGTGATATTTAAGGACCACAGACAATTGTTTTGTCCTGCTGTAATTAGATAGAAGTCTATATTGCGTGGCTCAGGTAGCCTGAGCTATAATTTAATTCCAAAATTCACTTTCTGAACCTCGCTGGTCAGCTCTGTTTCCATTCCTCTATTGATGCGAAGTGAAGCATTGGGTATTAAGCAAAAGATGTGGTTTTGTTTGTAGTGCATATGCAAATGATAAGCCCTATCGCATGGACCTAGAGCTACAAAATACTATCAGCGCTGACCAGTGTTCATGGGAAATGAAGTGTAATGAGCCTGAGATCAGACTGATTAAAAAGGAGAAAGGAGAGTGGAGAGGTCTTCTAAAACAGAAGGTGAGACATAGCAGACCTTCATTAAAGCATAATCTGGATTTCAATAATATCTGGCCCTCCTATTAATTTAGTGTATGCATGTGATGTTTTTATTACATTATTTAGTTTGTAAGCATTCTTTTTTTCACACATGGGGACAGAATGCCTTTGTCAGTTTTGACTTTGATCACATTGAGGATGAGGACATGAGCCCATCAATGGGTAAGAAATTTCTACTGTATTGAGGCCCTAGTTAACTCATGTATAGCAACATTAAACATACAGTGATACATTAAAAGATAATGCATTCAAGTCCTGGTAAAAGAGCTGATTAGCTCTCTCCCATATTCTTGAGACTAGTGGGTTTAAATCAGAGGTGGTGTGGTGATTAAAAGTATTTGTCTTTGTTTGTGTGTGTAATTACATTCAGGACACTGGTTTGTAGCCAACACAGGTGAAGATGGCTGTTACGTGACCTCAGAGAGCGGCAGTGAGAGTGACTGAAAGGCGTCTGGGGCTACTACATGTCAGTGATTAATCTGGCCAAGGTCATTCTAATGGTTTACTTCTTAACGGGCAAGCTATATGGCTTTGGCAAGGGTCTCCTATTGAGAGGTATACCTCTTACTAAGCTTGGTTGGGTTTGTCCATGAACCACGTCCTTGGATAACTCCAGTGCTGTGTGGGGCACAGTTTTGTATTGAGTTATTATATGTATTGTATATGTTATTAATTACATGTTCATCATACTTTTCCCGTCTCTTCTCAGCTGTTAAAATATGCCTATTTCGTCAGTTGTGTGCTTACACGTTCAAAAGTTTAGATTATCGATAGTGGAGCAGTATTAAGTGTTCAATTAAATATTCGGCTGCAGAGTTTAATGCAATACAAACAATACATTGTTTTGACCTGTATCTACTTGTTGAATTGTGAATTTTGTTCAAAATGATATGAAATGTCTAATAATGACTACATCTGATCAAGAATATGCTTAGTAACATGCAAATGGTGCATGGATAGTTCAGCTGTTTGGGCCAACAGTTTAACATGCTGGTGTTAACTTGCTTACTAAGCAGAAGGATATTCCATCATAGTCCCTAATGATAGCAGCACTTAAGTGATTAAACCTTGTTTACAGTAGCGTCAGCATTAATGGTATACTCCAGTATTTAACACATTGAGACATTTTTCTGGTTTGTCTAAAATGCAATATAGTGGTTGACACACAAACTTTGACGATTAGTCCTATCTTGACTGTTTGGCTTGTTTCGTTACAATACCTGTTTTATAGGTATGGATAGATAAATAGATAGATACTTTATAAAATCTGTTTAGATAGATACCTTATAAATCCAGCTAATGTCACTAACCTCTCTGTGAGTTGCACATTTTTTTATCTAATGGTAAGGTGACCAGTTGTCAAAAATTCAGTGTCACCCACTGTGTTGCATCGTAGACAAACTATACCTTTACCATGAGGCTGTCATACTTCGCATCAAATTTCTCATTCACTTACACAAAACTTAAATGGGTGCAATATCAGCTAGTGCACAAGCTCTAAGCAAGCAAACAGATTTTGTCACACACATTCGGTCGCGTCGCTTTCAGTTAAGACGTTTTAGGACGAATTTATACGTCTACATCTACAGGATTATATAAAATGAAATTATTGGTAGTGCAGAAATTAAAATAAATTTGAAATAAAAAATGTAATTGTTTGAAATGACATACTGAATCTTTCTTTCTGCTTGTTGTTACTTAATCATATTGTATTTACACACAAATTATATAAAAATAATATGTTTGAAAAATAATTAGTTCTGACCTAAAATCAGGTACACTTACTAAGGATATCACCCTTGATAAGTTAATGAGAAGCAGATGTTGCTTAGTTAAACTCGGTTAGTGAAATTATTCAAGCCTCATGTTAAAGTTAAAATTTCAAATAAGACTACTGACCTACTTGCGTGTGTTTAGATCGTTAGATTGTATAAACCATTTTTTTTTTTTTTTTTTTTGCCTTTCATTTTAGCCACGTCAAACTTTTTTTCTTTTTTCTTGAGCTTTCAAAGTGGGTGTTAAAATACTAAAATACTGTCTGAATTCCACTGGATATATGTAAACATAATATAAAAAATAGAATTGATAACACACCTCTCTCATCTCAGTGCACACACTTGTTCTGGCATTTGATGCTGCTTTGTTAACATTTAGCCTTAGCCTTTGTTAACCTTTGTTAGCCTTGTTCTTTCAATAGAGTCCAAACAGGGATGAAGTTAGAAGTGACCAAAAATAACTACTTTAGTAGTTACTATGGTGACACAAATTGAAAGATTTTCAAAGCGGATAATAAGGAAAAACACTTTGGAGCTCTTTACCATTGTAAAGCCCTTTAACATCGTGTGAAACATGATGGCACTATATATCTTCTGCTCGTTATTACTGTGCCAATGCAGGACTACCACATGTTTTTCCACCTTTCCATTTAACTGTCCTTAATATGCATTCAGAATATCTCCACATTGTTCCATTTTATGTCCTTAGAGTTACTCAGGTAACTCAGGTTACTCAAGTAACAGGTTATAAATAGTAAAGACGTGGACGTGTTTGGTCACTTCAAACATCATCTCTTCAACTCTCTTAAAATAACTAGGCTAAGCTAAATGCTGTCAAGGTAGCATTGCACGACAGCAATTGAGTGCACACACTGAGACGTCAAAGGCATGTATCATCTCGTCTAAAGTTAAGGAAAGAACAAATTTCAATATTAAAATATTCAATATTTGTGTTTCTTTGAAGGTAGAAGCAGTGTTCTTGAAGCACTTAATATATTGGTTAAAATCCCACTCACCCCCTGATCAATTAATTAAATGATCTAAACCAAAAATGTTAGGTCACTTGTGGAGCAAGACTTATGTGTTTTAAACAACTAATCAGAACTATTGAATATTGAATTGTGCATTTTTTAAATGCTGAAACCATTTTCCAGGATCTTCTACCACTTAAGCGCTGCTATCATGAGTAACTTTGATTTAATACCCACTGGTAAACCATCTTAACCAGATTAGGCTTATATTTTGTTATGTATATATTTCTTTATATTTTATTTTAATGATGGTTTGACTAGGCTGGGCTATCAAACTATTGTTGTGGACAACCTTTCAAGCTGGAGTAGCTGGTACAAGGCTATCAATTTTTAATTTCAACTTGTCTGTATTGCAATATTAAACACTCCAGTATAATAAAACAACAGCATAATAGAAGTTGTAAAAGAAGTTGTCTTTTCCTGGTCCTATGTTCCACACCCTTGGCTTAGTGTCAATAGCTTAGAACAGGTGAACCCACTGGAGTTTTATGCCCAGTTTAAATTGATCCAGTGTTTTGGTGTGCTTTTTTTTTGGCTGTCAACAGATTACGCTACACACATCACACAGGAAGCAGACAGAACTTTACACTTGGTGGGCATGTAGCCCTAGTAGGCCCATAGCACAGTAAAGGGCCCGGTGTGATCTTTCTGGTAAATGCTGATGGAAATTTTGTTTAAAAAGATGATTTCCTTTTTGTCCATCTATAGGGGGTGCTACACCACACAGTAGAGCGTGAGGGATGCTTGATGCGAAGTTTCTTGACTCTGAACCTACAGTTCTCAAGTTATTCCCTAAAACCACTGTCACTTGTGGGGAATAATGGCCTTTAATGGCCAAAAATTGTGGTATTTAGCATTGAAGCACATACAACCTATGGATTTGTTCAAAATCCTGTAACCCTGTCGGTAATTACCTTAAGGGCTCAATTTGGTGTAGTCTACTATAGTGTCCCAGTAGTCTTAAAGGTCTCCTTCCAAAACAAACCGTTTAAGACTTGATGTTTTTACATTACCATAGGTCAGCCCAAGTTGTACTTCTATGCTCAACTTCAAAATGCTCTTCTACCCCTGTAGTCTGTATTCGCCTGTGATAGAAAACTGCCGGGAAAAACGAGCGAATTGGAAAAGCCGTAGCTATGCAGTTAACCCGCCCTCAAGAAAACGTTAGGCTGCCTGCAGACAGACCCACTAGAGGGAGCGTCACAGTGTTGTTAGCCAATCAGAGGCGATACATTTGCATTTCATTAATATTCATAAGAATCCTCTTGAGCTATCCATGCTCTCATTTTCACTTAACTAAAATAGCTTGAAACAAGACAACCACAGCATATTTTTGTCGAAACCAACTCTCATGACATTATTTTAGACAAGAGACCACCACAAAATTAATGAAAATACGATGGAATGAGACCTTTAAATGTGTAGAATCTACTCTTTATTTTCAAATTTGACTCAGTATTTCTTTACATGAGTTGTATCCTACTCTATTTTGTTAATTTAACAAATAATAATAATAATAAAAACTTTCATAGTTTCAAAGTAAATATGATGGTGATGTGATGTTGGTTTTGTCAGATGACGGATGACTTGCAGAAGTCAAATGTCGTTGGTTCACAGCATTATGTCAATTCACTATTGAATTTATGATGTTCTTGATCTGTATCGTTTTTGCTCTAATTTTAAGCGCAGAGTGATTGTAATCTGCTGGAACAATTCTAAAAATGTGACTGGTCAACGATTGGTTCTGTACATATCAGAGTGTTGTGATTGGTTCTCTACAATGAGCTTTTCCTAATCGATGCTGTACGCCATTGGCTATGTGAAGCTCGAAAGGATATACACTTCACCATTTTTTCAGGCCGGGTGCTGACGTTGATTCACCAGAGACACAAGAGATGTTTACTCTCCCCTTCTAGAAAGCATATTATCATGCGACCACTGCGTCAATAACTTACTCGGTAAGTCGTTCTATTAATTGATGACAATAACAGAAACAAAAAATCTTTCATAGTTGTACTGGCATAACACATTTAGGTAGGGATTAGCGAGCTAGCGTTATGTGCTTTGCTATATAGCTGCTGTGAAGCAGGGCACTGGACCAACTTGCGACCGAGAAAGAACCAGATTCTGTGGATGGGCAGATTTGTGGATTGTATCCAGGACTGTTGAATAGGCAAACAATGGCTTTTGCTCTATTATACTAACAAACCCGACATACAAACTATACTAACTTGGGCCTTGATGGTGTGCTCGTGTGTTTAACGTTAACTGATAACGTTAGCGAAGTGACAACTTTTGGCCAGTGTAACATTCGCGCCTCTTAGGCAACTCTACTCTAGGCTATCCTTGCAAGCCAGTGTCAGGTTCTTCGACATATTTTGTTTGTCAGTTTTACTGTTCATATTTCTTTCATTCCCTGTGTATGTAGTAACATGCACCAACACTCCATCTAACATTCGACGTCATGTTGGTTCGCCCACTTGACAAGTCGTGTGCTTGTCGTAGGTTACCGAGCTAACGGGTACATAAAGGTATAACGTTAGTTTCGTGATTAGCACTGTCGCTATTTTCCTGCTTAACCGGAGCCACTACTGGTCACCAAGTTTCCTGCCCTACTTAGTGCTGCTGCGGCGTCAGCAGTTTATAGACATATATGCACTTGTACTTGAAAATGTAGTCTATATATCATGGTTTACTACTAAGCAGTAGGCTAGTTGATATTTACCACGTTTACTTTGTATCTATGTAAAGGTCTTGGACATAACTCCCGTAACTCGACAGTGGACTGCTATAGAAAAAAACACTGTTGACTGTTTAAGTTTCTAATGTTCTAAAGTTTCTGTGTTGCAAACTTACCTGTTGCCGTTATCCTCACTGGACCCCCTGCCTGAGGCCTGTAGGTCCTGGTTTTGCTTATGTTTTCATCAGGCCTATTGAAGATGAAACACACCCATGCTTTACATTTTAGGGACATTAAGAACGTTTACAAGAATTCTGTGAATGTAAGTACCTTACACTCTGGGTCAACACTGTTGACAAATAATTAACATAATTAGACCATTATTGTGTGAGTGTGTGTGCATGAGCATGTGCATAGTCTTAACCTTTTGGATGCTTTTGGTTTAAATTGTCTCCCATTCCCAAGCATTCTCTCTTCCCTTTTATCCCTCTCTGTCATATCACGAGTGAGGAGTTCTCTCAACTGGTTCCAGTCCGGTCTGTTGGACTAGATCACATGGTCGCATTCTTGAGGGTTTCAGGCCAGCATGCATCCCTGACCTTGTGAGAGATGAAATCTGCTAACTGGGTGGCATGGGGTAGATGAGGGTGGGACGGGGTGCCATCCTGCAACACTGCCACTCTCCTCACTTCTCTCCACGGTCTGTACCCAACAAAGACGTCTGCGGCGTCCTTCCGGACTCCTTGCATCCATTCTTTCCAAATCACTCACACTGAAGAGCCTCCTCCAATCCCAGCTATGATGGTGTTCTCTTTTCTCATCTGCCAGCTCAACTTTGTGATGATGAGGTTGCTCTGTCTGGCACAGGCGTTCTTTAACCGCTTTCAAGAAGTGAGTAATAGGAGAAGAGCTGTTTTCCAGGATGGATTTAAGGATGACCATGTCAGAGCAGGAGTTATTGGAGTGTGTGTTTATGGAATTTGCCTACAATGTTGTCATGGTGAACTGGGTTTGAAATGTCTTCTAAGCCTTGTGTAGTTTAAATATTTTAAAAGGTTTTTGGTAGTTTTGTTTTATTTAGTGTGGTTTGGCCTATTTGTATTTGTAATTAGTACCAGGTGTGGTTATGATGAATGATGCCCAAGAAAAACCTGTAAAAACTAAGACTCGCCAATTTTGCCAAATGTAGGACTGTTCCTTGTCAGAGTAAGCCTTTTGGCACTTTTTGTCTGAAACGTTTTTGGATGATTTTGGGAAGTGCATTTCTAGTTTTTAGCAGTGCAACTGTTGTTGTCTTTCAAATCATTTTAGCTAGAGGAAATCCCACACTAACTTGCTCAAACCCCAGCAGCACACATTCCAAAGAGAATTTCATACATTATGGAAATGGCCTTAACCTAATTTATGTTGATATGAGTAGAGTTCCTAGATTTAGGTTATCACCACAGGATGACGGCCATTACAGTTATCTATTTACCACTGTATTGTATTTGTCTTATATGGTTTACTCCTTGTGGAGTCACTTTACAGTAAGATGCTCATCAGGCTTTCTCAGAGGCTATTTAAAAGACCACCACTTAGGGGTGGGCGATATAGTCTAAAATTTATATTGTGATATATTTTGAACCATAGACGGTAGATGATATATATCACGGTATGCTTTGGTATGTAACTTACAGCATAAGAGTTTCTTAATGGTTACCATAGCAGTTGTTTTGTCATCGTTCGGAGGTGTTTATATTAGACTCTCAAATTCACACAGAAGAAAACTGGTAAGCTGTGTCAGGCAGTAGCTGTTCAATTTACAGGCTCTTACACAGTTTCGTTGTAAGAATGAAAAGGTGCTATCAATAAGGTGAAGCTACAGGTCAACATTTTTTCACATGGTTGTGGAGAGGCAATGAGCATATCACGGTATGCCGATATGACCCAAAATCTCTATCATTGGCCAAATTCATATTGCATACGGTATATATCGTCTATATTGCCCACCCCTACCACCACTGATTCCGACCCTTGGATTGAACCCGGTTTATCAGTCATGGCTATCTTGATGTCTGGCTTGTCAGGTTATAGACATAATGCTGCTGTTGCTGCTTATGCTGGTTGTGCATTGTTGTTAGCTACTGTACACTGGACCACGGCTGGTCTAATTTCATTTCTTAGGGATTCTAATGAGCTCAGCTGAGGAGCATCTGGCCCGAAAGCAGCGCTGGCCGTGGTTGGAACAACATGGTTGTTGTTTGGGTCAGGAGAGCCACGGCATGTTTTGATGTGTGGGCAGTTGCAGAGGGAAAAGCTTGCGCTAGACTGACTTGTTTACTGGTTATGATATCAGGGCTGGTTGTGACCTGGTGACCGTTAATTTAACAAACCCTACCCTTCTCATTGGTGCTTGCATAACTGTTGTCTGTTTACAGCTGGGCCTTCTATTACTGTTGGACGTTCTTATATTGCAAGCCCTCAGAGGCTGTCTGGCTTTGCTTGTGTTGTGATATTTATGCTTCTTTAACAGACTCAATGAGGGGGAATGAAACAGAGATGTATGTTTGAGTTGGCAAAACTCAGAGGGGAGTTTGGCTTTGTTTTTGACGTTGTGGAGGTTGAACAAAATGAGCGCATATCTTATGCCCTAATCGGTTCTGTGGAATTCCTATGTCTGGTAATCTTTTTAATCTGATTATCTGCTCTGCAACTTTTTCTTTCTTTCCTTTCCTCTCTCACACGTATTCTCTCTCCTCCTCCTGGCTGCATACTTGTCATCCCTCTCCCCCCCCCAACCCCACCCACCCCCCCCCCCCCCCACACACACACACACACCCCTGCATCATTCTGTGTCATTAATCCAAGCCTACCTCCCCTTCCTGTTATCTCTTACTTTCACTTCTCTCTCTCTCTCTCTCTCTCTCTCTCTCTCTCTCTCTCTCTGTCTCTGTCTGTCTGTCTGTCTGTCTGTCTCTCTCTCTCCTTTTCAGGACATTGAGTGTGAGTTCCCTATGGCTGTGTATGATGAGAACCTGCTGAGGAACCCTTTCTACCAGGCACTAGAGAAGCAGAGGCCAGACCTGTGCAGCCGCGTGGCAGAGGCGCACGGCATTGTGAGTGGACAAACTATTTCTGTTTCCCAATCTATCTCTCAATCTGTGTCTTGTGAAGCAAGCAAATAAACAAATGAATGTATAAATAAACAGTCATTTAGAAAGATGGGGAAATCTAAGGAGTATAAAGAGAAGAGTAGTGGGTCGGGGGGAAATTGTAAGCAGGTCAGACATGTCCTCCCTGTGCCCATGTGATGATAGTGGTGACTCATGTTATGAAAGGGATGCCCTGTCTGAGGCATGTCTGCCCCCCCCAGGGCCCTGAGTCGAAGACTAGGCTAGTGGCCTAAAATCTTCCTATGTGATCAGTGGCTGGGGGGGGCATGTGGTCCTGTAAAACTAAGCAATTTGTGATGGTGGGATAGTTCATCTTGATGCTCTAGAGCTCCAAAGGGCTGTTGCAACTTTTTTTTTTTTTTTCTTCTTCTGCGATGTGACATTTTGTGTGGGGCCTTGCTCTTGTAATATGTAGTTGTAAAAGTCTCTGGTGAACCATCTAATTGTCATGGTTTGCTGTGACAGATCCTGGTGCCATGTCGAGGAAGTCTGCCTATCAGTGCATACACAGCAGCCCAGTTTGAAGGCTACGTTCTTCAACCCTCAGAACAGGGATACCAGACTCTAGATGGAAAGGTGAGACAGTCTCTCACTCTTTGTTATCTTGCCCTTGTCTTAATACACCTTACACACCAAACCAACTCAATCACATCGTCATCATCGTGTGGAAGATTCCTGGGCTCCATTGAACCATGCAAATGTAAATTGTAAGGTTATACTATAGGTTATATATAACTAAGGTTATATATAGTTGTTTTTGACTGTAGTGCCTTGTAGCTCATGGATCTCCAGTGGTTACCAGTGTTTCAAGATCCCTTTCTAACACCGCAACCCCTGTTTTCCTGTGAACACAGGAAGTCTCTATACAGGACAACCAGGTGACGCTGGGAGCTGGCTTCCAGTGCACTGTGTCTGTGCCCATCCTGTTTGAGGAGACCTTCTACAATGAGAAGGAGCAAGCCTACAGTATTCTATGCATTGCAAGACCCTTGGAGGCCCACCAGACCCAAGGTATGTCCATATTGCACATCTTCTGGGAAGCATGGTCGGTTATTTAACTGGACATAAAGAAAGAAATAAACAATTTTTTATAAACTATTGTTGTTTTTTTTTACAGTATTATACACTTTACAGTGTTTTTGTACAGGGTCTTGCAGTTTGTTTTGCATTCCCCATTGTTTGTTTAACAAGTAGTCTGTCTCTGTGTCTGTGTGTTTATGTGTGCAAACATCAGTGGACACCAATGCTGTCCAGACGCAGTACTGTTTGAAGAATGTGGAGGATGTTAAGGAGTTTCTGGGTCGCCACACTGAGAGGCTGGACAAGTTCATCACCAGCTTTGGCCACAGCTTCAAAGAACAGGAGAGGAAGGGACTGCGCTACCACATAGTGAGAAATCACCAATATAAAACCATGTTGGGAACAAATGACATGATGCAGACATAAGCTGCCATCATATGTAGTATGATGTATCTGAGTAGGGAACTGTAGTGAACTGTGGCGCCTCTCCCCTTATCCCTAGGACTCGGTGAATGCCCTGTACACTAAATGTCTTCAGTGCTTGTTGAGGGACTCTCGTCTGGTAGGTGAAGCCAGTTTTTCACATTATGTCAACCAAGGCAAGAATTTACCTTCTGAATCATTTAATCTAACTGTTTGTGTTTCAGAAAGTGCTCGCCAAACAAGAGCTCCAGATGACGCTTCTGAAGCAAGCAGTGGAAGTAAGGTCTCATATACGCACAAGAAGCTTTGTTGTTATCATTATCATTTTGCCTGTATGTGGATAGGACCGCAAAAAGTGACATTTCAATGAGTTGGAGGGAAATGACAAGGGAGTTATGTGAACTTAAAGTAACTGTGGCTTGGGTGTACATTTATGTGGTGCCTCTTGGGTCACAGTTCTTGAACTGATCTGCAAATTACATCCCTTCAGTTTTAACAACTCCTTTATACTCATTGTATCTGTACTAACAGGATTTGACAGGAAATGTCTATAAAGCAAGAGCAATAAAGCCTGGAGGCTGTGACACCACTTATGAAGTCACATGGTTTGTGGTTGTTGTAAATTTCTTGCTGTTTCTCTTCTTTTTCAGATGTACATACATCATGGTATCCATGAGTTGATCTTTAATTACGTGGGAAGTCTAGAAGCAAGTCAGGTACCGACATTAACATTTTTACTCTGGCCTTTGTTGTGATTGTAAAATAGGTGTGTGTGTGTGTGTGTGTGTGTGTGTGTGTGTGTGTGTGTAAAACATCAGATACTACTGTAGCATGTTGGAATTGCCCAAAGCAGGGTATTTGGCAAGATGTACTCATATTTTCTTGCCCCTTTTTCATTTGAGCAGGACGCTGCTTTTAACAAAACCACACGGGGACTGCAGGATCTGCAGCAGAAAGACCTTGGCATCAAGTCTGAGTTTAGGTGAGAGTGGGTGTCTCAGAGAATCTATACACTTCTTTCTTTTCTGTGTGGCAGCGGTTAATGTGGTTGAGTCTATGTCTCACAGATGTTCAACATGAGCTCAGAGCTCAACATGTGATTAAAATGTCTCAGCCGAATGTTAAATAATTAAACTTAACATTGACTCAACTACTTGTGTGGTACAGTAGTATGCATTTCCAGTTGATTCAACTGTAATGCCATTGAACATTTGTCTTTTTTTCCCCATTTCTCCTTTCATCTTTCTAATCTTTCTCCATGTTCCATTGTCTCTCTTCACTCTCCATCTCAATCCTGTTGCTCTATGATCAGTATTAATATTCCACGAGCCAAGCGAGAGCTGAGTCAGCTGAACCGCTGCAGCTCCCCACTGCACAAACTCCTCTGCCTGAGGAAAGTGGCCCTCACTATCATGCAGTCCCCTAGCCCAACAGGTAGGTTGTGTGTGTGTGTGTGTGTGTGTGTGTGTGTCTGTCTGTCTGTCTCATCCCAGTCATTACATATGTGTGTGTTTGTGTTTTTCTGTGTCCCATCCCTGTCAATCTAAGTGTGTGTCTCAGTCTGTTTTGATAGATAGATAGATAGATAGATAGATAGATAGATACTTTATTGATCCCCAAGGGGTGTTTGTGTGTGTGTTGATGTGTCTCCCTGCATGTGTCCCCCAATCTGCGTGTGTGTGTTTGTGTCAGTTTTGAGTGCCGGTTTGTCTCTTAGTTATTCAATATTATCTGTTCTGTATGTTGGTCTTCATATTTCTAAAGCCCTATTCACATATGCAATTATTAAAAGCTTATCATGTGTCATTGATCACCTCAGAAATTGAACGGATTTAGACTCGCACAACCTTTCATGATGCAATTTATTTCCACCTTTTACTTGGTCCTTTTTTGCTTAATAATTGTATGTGAATGGAGCTTAAGGGTTTTCTTGCCTGTGGGTCTAAAACACGTGTTTGTCATCTGATTATACCTTTTCAAATGGGATGATCTGTTGTGCGTGTGTGACTTGTTCTTGAACATTCTTTCCTTGAGTCAGCGAATTGCCATAGCACCTTTATTTTTCAAAGGCTTTTGAAAGGGTAAAAGGTGCAGTGGCTCATTGCCCAGGTTTGAGTTTGTGTGCCACAAGTCCGTCAAGCAGCACAACACAGCAGCCTCTGTAAAACTGGCTGTAACTAAATTATCTTCAGATCCACAGACACACATATACACAAATAGATACACTTCCTCACTTTTTTTAGCAGGGATGTTCAGTATACTGTGGTCTTGTGTTGTTGTTGCAACAAGACTTTCCTGTGCATGTTGAGTAGTGCAATTCTGTCCTAATGTCTGTTAGCCAAACAACCAATTTACCCATTATGGGCCTAACTAAAGACACAGATGGCTAGTATCAGACAATCTTGGGGAGATAACATACACACCAGGATGTATACATGCATGTGCGTGCGCACACACTCACACACAGAAGATCTGCTGTGTTCTCGCAGGGGAAGGCATTGCTTGAGTTTGTTATGTAACGCTAACTCACTAAGCTAGACTCTTGGTCTCTGTGCTCGGAGAGTTGCCTGTCTTATGCAAACTCAATAACTTGTGTCCATCTCCTGGTTATTTTCCATTGCAGTGAGTTTAGATGCTATATGCGCTGATGATCTGCTCTCGGTCATCCTGTATCTGCTGGTGAAAACGGAAATCCCCAACTGGTGAGCCCTTGACACTTTCCATTGTCATGAAGAGCTGTGTGTGTGTGTGTGTGTGTGGGTGTGTGGCTTGACATGCAAGGGAGCCGAAGATTGCTGATATACAGTTACTAATTTGTTATAACAGACTGCAGTCATTTTTTAACAGAAGATGTCATTGATGCAGTAAGAGCACTGGCTTTGATGTGGCAGAGTATAACTTGTTTATTACCAGATGCCATTAATTAACAGTAATAAACAAAACGTGTTTTCATGCACTCAGTTGTAACCTGCCCTAAATCGCATTCGGCTTCCAACTGCCTTGTTTTATTTTCCCTCAGGATGGCCAATCTGAGCTATATCAAGAACTTCCACTTCTGCAACTCCACCAAGGACGACCTGAGCTACTGCATGACGTCCTTCGAGGCAGCTGTGGAGTACATCAGCCAGGGCAACCTCACTCAGGGCCTCTCGGTGAGCTTGGGGACACATGAGGATTGATGGGGAGAGACAGAAAAGGGAGGAAAGTAACCAAAGCAAAAGGGATAAAAAGAGAATGAAAAAGAGGCCAAAGACTGTATGACATTGTCTTTGCTGGCTAACAACAGGTTTTATGATCACTGGAATGCAGTTCAAAGATCATTCAAAAAGATCCATATATACTCCTGCAGCTGGATATCTTTAATAAAAATATATAATCTCTGTATTGTATATCTTTTTATATATTTTGTTGATTATATATATATATATACATATATATAACATCTGGCTTTTGTTTCATAAATATACCATGCTTCCAGGGCCCTGGGGATCTCAATAACAAGCTATTCATCTGGCAGAAGATGAGTCTGCTCTCCCAAAATGCTGCTACACCTATAGACCATCTGTTTGAGGTGAGCGTCCTGCCTCTAGTCTCCTGGCTATGATCAGCACAGCTGCAAAGACATTTGGAATGGCTTTTCGAGTTTGGAGTTTTCAATTCTCTCACCAATGCAGTAATTGTTACATTTTCAGCGTGGATACCATTGACACAGAGCTATTGAGGATCATACTTCAGAAATAGCCTCTGGTCTCATTTGTTTTGTTGTGGTGTGTTGTTATTTTTTTTTTTTGACTGTGAAAAGTGGGAATGTTAAAGCAGGGTATCTAATTAGTCACACCAAATAAGACTCTTATTTATCACAAATCAAGTGTGTACCCAAAAAGAGATGCCTGCCCACTATGAAAAGTCTGCATGTTTTAGAAATGTCACAATGTGTGTGGACCAACAATGCACTCACTTACAACGTTGCTGGTGTGTGTGTGTGTGTGTGTGTGTGTGTGTGTGTGTGTGTGTGTGTTTGCAGCACATTGCCAGTGGTAACGAGGCGGAGGTGCAGCGGCTGCTGAGTGAGAGCGAGAGCGAGGAGGACAGCGTGAAGATGTGCCACCCGCTCTGCTCCTGTGACAGCTGTGAGCTGCGTCTGTCAGGGTGAGAACGGCAGCGGCGCACCTGAGCTTTCCACCCCCACCTCAGACAGACCACCTCCTCCCACCACACTCCTCGTCTCATTACACAGGGCTTGTCAGGGGTTTGTGCCACTCAAAACAATGTGGCACTCAAAACAATTCTATTTCTGGGCTAATCGTCACTTTTTCTACTTCCTTACGGCTGGTGCACATTGCCTGTCCTTCACATTTAAGTCAGATGTTTACAAGGAACTGGTGGAACTTAGGTGATCTTTTCAAGTATTTTTGCCATACCTGACAAACTTGTTTATTTAGAAAGATTATGCAGATTTGTGTATATAACAAGTTGATCCTGCTAGATTTATGTTGATGGTTGAATTTACTGTTGTTTTCCCTCTTCATAGAAGGCTGAATGATCCCTCCATCATCACGCCATTCTCCCGAGATGACCGGGGCTACACTCCTCTTCATGTCGCTGCTTTCTGTGGTGAGACTGTGTGTGTGTGTGTGTGTGTGTGTGTGTGTAAAGCGTTAAAGTTTTCAATGAGTTGAAACGGTGACTAAATATTGGTCTTTGCTTACAAAGCATCCGCTGAATGATTTGGTGGTTGATGAGTCATGTTTTGTGTGTGTCTGTCTGTCTGTCTGTCTGTCTACAGGCCAGTCCCTGTTGATTGACCTGCTGGTGTCCAAGGGGGCTGTAGTCAACGCCACAGACTACCACGCCCTCACTCCTCTGCACCTCTCTTGCCAAAAGGGCTACCAGGGAGTTACAGTGAGCACCAGCAACACACACACACACACACACACACACACACACACAGTTCATTAGCACAGTATGACACGGAATTCATTTTTTAGCAATTGGACCATTGACTTTTATTTGTCATTGTTGATGTTGTTGTGCTCAATCCCCTCTTATCTTTTGCTCTTTGCTTGCATCCCCTTTAATGTTCTTTTTCTCTCTGTCTCATTTATAACGCCTCTTCTTCCTCCATCTCCATTCCAGCTGCTGCTTTTGCACTATAAGGCAAGCACAGATGCTCAGGACAACAACGGGAATACTCCTCTACACCTGGCCTGCATGCACGGCCATGAAGATGTGGGTTTCACTCTCAGTTCCGCAGATGTCTTCATCTGTTTATGGTTACTCTCCACAGCTGTGCTGTGAACTGTGACGGGAGGTCGCATGAGATTGTATAGTGCAAGTTGTGTTTTGTATTTAAATTGCATCAAGTCTTCAAGCCCAACAAGTTTCTTTTCAAGTAAACATTCTGAGTGCCATGACTCGTGAATGTCTGTGTCGTAAAATACCCTGTCTTTTCTGACTCTTTGCTCGTGTGTGTGTGTGCGTGCGCACGTATGACCATAACAATGAATATTATTCTGCTATGTGTGTGACAGTGTGTCAAGGCCCTGGTGTACTACGACTTGCACACATGTCGCCTCAACATCCAAAACGACAAAGGGGACACGCCACTGCACATAGCTGCACGTTGGGGCTACGAAGGCATCATTGAGGTTCTACTGGAGAACGGAGCATCCACAGTCATCCATAACAAGGCCAAAGACACACCACTGCAGTGTGCCCTCAACTCCAAGGTAAGGCCCAAAATCTCTGCAAACCCCTCTCTTTGTTCCTATTTCAGATGATACTTTTAGTTAATGTTGTGTCTTCTATGACAGAACTAGATGAGTCTGAAATTTTTAGTCACAGTATTTGGTTCAGTTTGTAGTTGTATTTTACACTGCAATTTCCTTGACGAGAAGGATTCTATGATGGATACTAGATGTTGACACTACAAACTACTGTCACTTATTATTACAATGTGTCCTTGGAGGTCTAATTACAAATTGGCTACAGGCAGTATCGAAAAGCTGCTTTTCAGGAATCCAGATACTAGTAAATGTATATTTACATTATTTACAAATGTGTTTATTTCTGTGACCTCAGATACTGACCCTGCTGGAACGCACACACAATGGCACCCAGAAGAAAGATGGGAGTGTGGAGGTGAGTGTGAGGGATGCTGACTGTTTTTCATCCCAATACTTACTCTGCTAGTAACTCAGGCTTTCATTTTGTGCTTTTTTTAGCTCTTGGTATATTCTAACCTCTAAGCAAAGGAGAGTTTAATGTGCTTAGGCTTCATCAACCAGTCTGGATTCTACTTGAATCATAGGAGCCTATAACCAATTACTTTGTAGAGGATATATTTAACTCAGTCCAGTACATTATAATGTATACAGCTTGCAGTACTAAAAAACGGTGGACCAACTCATTCTCATTTGTTTTTCTTATTCTCCTTCTCTTTGTGCATTTCTTTCATTCCTTTCTGTCCCTCTCCCCCCTCTGCGCTAGTCTCCCAGTCGTTCTCCACAGCCGTCTGACTGCAGCAGTCGCCGCTCATCCATATCCAGCTCTTCATCCCTGAGTGCAGAGCCACGACCTGAGCCTGACCGCGCACATGACCGAGAGGTAAGGACAGGGTTCCCACGGTCATCAGAATGCTGGTACCGTCTTGGGAGTCAAAATTGTCATTTCCCAGGCCTGGAAATGTCATGGAATGTTGTAAATTCACTTAAAGTTTTGGAAAAGTCATGGAATCTATGTCTCTATTTACTACAGCGTTCAATTCGGTCATCATAAGGCTACTATGACTACTGCTTTTCTATGAGCTTGACAGTCCCATAAGCTTGTCATACTTGGTCATAAATGTCTTTTGTTTAATAAAGACTACAACAAACTTTAGGTCATGGAGAAGTTTTGGAATTTTGCCAGTGAAAAGAGTGGGAGCCCTGTAGGGAGGAGGGGCAGGAGACTTGGTCTTAACTGAGTGGTTTTTTAATGTGCATCAATAAAGAATGTCCTTTAACTTTGATAGGATGTTGCTGGACCACTAGTGTTGTCATACTTCATTTTGAACTGAGTGCAGCCATAGGTAATTACCGGTAGTTTTCTCATTTTCAAATTCTGGTCAACAGGTAGAGAAACTGCTAAGAGCTGTAGCCGATGGGGATGTGGAAATGGTGAGTTTTTACCCAGAGTCCTCTTTTCAGTTGCTGTGCTGTGTTTTGTCTTCATATATTATCCTATACAATGTATAAATCATATCATATGACGCATCATTTCATTAATTGTGTGTTTGTGTTTCAGGTACGCTACCTCCTGGAGTGGCTGGATGAGGAGCCAGAGGAGGACTGGCCGGCCGTGCCTGTCCAGACCGAGCTGTGCCACCCATTGTGCCAGTGTCCGCAGTGTGAACCCACACAGAAGGTTGGCAATATACTTTTGCATTTGTGCAAATCTGTGCAAGTTAATGTGTGTTTATGTGGTTTAGTAACCGTGTCAATTTAATATTGTTTTCAGAAACAGCAAAGTATGTGTGCTTGTCTTTGTAAACATTTATTTACCAATCTAGGAGACAGTTCTGAAAATTTGTGTGTCTGTGTTTGTAGAAACTGGTGAGCCTGCAGAGCAGTGGTGTGGGTGTAAACAGCACCAGTGCCGACGGCTTCACGCCACTGCACGTGGCTGCGCTGCATGGGCGCAGTGCCCTCGTCTCTCTCCTCACCCGCCACGGTGCCAACATCAACGCCCGCAATAACCAGGGAGCTACGCCACTTCACCTGGCCTGTCAGAACAGTCATGCACAGGTGAGAAGGCATCCAACTAGGGCTGGACAATTAATCGCATTTGCAATATAATCGCAATTTTCGATCGCACCACGAATATCAAAAAAACAAACCAGCTATTTAAGGCCTCCCCCTCAACCCTACCTTATTTTACAGATATGTAATGCATATCAATTGCATGCATTCTTAATCTTTTTGAGTGAATGTCATCAATATAAAGGCTATGTTAATGTTTTGTAATTAAAGTTTGGGAAGTGTCATTACCAATTGTTGATGACAGCTGAAAATGTGCGGCCCAACTTAAGATCTTGGTTTTGAAATGTGGCCCGAATGAAATTTTAATTGAATAGCCCTGTCCTATGATATCGTAGTATCTGTTAGTATTGATCCCGAAGGAAATCTTTTCCAGGCCTTTGTCACATCTTTCTTTCACACTGCAGGTATGAAATGTACATTTCACTTATTGGGTTAACTTGGAGACCCCTCACATTATGCTACCAAAATCTCTGTACTGGTTACAGCCTATACTATTGCATTGATCAATGCATGTATGCATTGATCATCTGTCTGAAAAAAGACTAAGCTTGCTTAAAAAAAATCTACATGGCTCATTGGGATATAAACAATACAAATTTATATTTAAAAACGGCTCCAATTACAATAACAATAAAAAAAATACAAAAAACCAACAACAACAAAAAGGCAAAAAAAAGCACAATAAAAACTGTTTTGAGATTATTGTGTCTCCAGAAACATGCAGTATATCTGTAGGCCTTGTGGGTCAGCACAGGTGTCCACAAAGACTCTCGCAGCTGGAACACAAAGAGGAAAGGGTCCTTGGCCTCGGGGAAGTCCTCCTCGCGCACCGTCTTGAGCGCTTCCAGGCGGTTTATGTGCATCTGTAAGACATTAAACACAATTGCACATCATACAAAACGTAAAATGATTAATGGAAAGATGTGGAGATGTATTCTTATGGCTTATCCAAGGATTCATGCAGATGTGAAAATCCACAAAACGGCAGGAGCAATAAAAAAAGATGGGCCAACGTACTGGGTTGAGATACTTGTTGAGACACTAGTTGAATGCCAAAATAAAGAATTAACTGACAGTGTAGAACTCAATACACATTAAAATAATCAAGGGTGCCAAAGTGAGAACAGAAAAAAAGAATACACTATTTTAATTAATTCATTATTTTTGCATTCAACAAGTCTCTCAAGCCTTTTGTGAGTCCGGTGTGCTGGCCTCTGTTTTTGATTGCTCCTGTAGCCTACTAACTAAAGTGAAATGTTATGTTTTTATATGTATATAATATATATATATATATCTTTATATCTTTTCTATGAATTACTCCAAACTGAACTCTAAACGTGTTCTTATCTCGCCGTTCATCGTGAAGAAATGAAGACGAGACAATGTTGACATGGTGGTTTAAAACTGTTTTTCAACTGATAGCCGTTTGGGGTAATTAATAGGAAATATATAATTTGTACGTTGCACCTTTCCTGTGCGCCTCCTGGTAGTTTACACACTAGCCCATTTACCTAGCAGTCATAATCACTGAATAAGGGATTTTAATAACATTGTTTAAGCAATTCATTCTCAGTAATCAAGTAGCCCGCTTATAGTGATCATTTGGGGTCTTTTCCATACATAAAAACGCTAGCCACCATTTGCCTAACCACATCAACAACGCTGAAAATTAAGTTATCCAAATGTCCAACAGTAGCTTTTTCCACCTTAATATACGGGGGAATATACTGTACCGTGTACATGCAACATTTTTGTGGAAGTCATTTCTGTTCTTTTGCACGACAAAAACTTGTCATGTTAACTTACCTTTACTGCTCGTGAACTCTCCTTCTTCTTCTTCTCCTTCTTCTTCTGCTTCTGAATAATGGCGGATTATCTTCTTGTTATCTTCCCACTCACGAACTTTCATCTTCGCGGAACTGGGGACGCATTAAAAAACGTCACTTCCGGACGTGACAGTGCACAGGGTCTCTCAGTGCAGGGGGCCTGACAGTGCGGCTTCAGCTGGATGCCTCAAAAGAAGACATATTTTCAGGGCTTTTAAATAAGAGGATTTACTGGAGAGATTACATCAACACTCTCCCTCTTTCAGACTCACACACACACACACACACACACATGCATACATTCTCATACTCACACATTCTCACAGTCACACTCATGCTCACACTTTCTGGCACACATTGTTTTGCATTCAGCTTTAAATCATTAGGGCATGGCTTAAAGCCAGGTGATTACCTTAAGTCATGAAAGTGTGTTTGTGTGTGTGCTTGCCGCTTAACTTTGTTTATTTAACTCTTGAGTGCTCTTGAACCATTTCATTTGTTTTATTATACCCTTTTGAAATTGCTTTTTAACAAATAATTTTCCACCTGTCATTGCAGTAATTCCCCCCTATTCTGTGGTCTGGGTTTTAGGTTATAACATCTATGCTGGAGTGCAACGCCAAGGTGAATAAGAAGGACCAGTATGGCAACACGGCACTGATCCATGCCTGCCTTAAGGGACACCTCGAGGCCGCTGCAGCCCTGCTCAAGGTATATGAGTACTGGTCCCTCTTCTGCAGGATCAGGATTGCATGTCACTGTCATTTGAGACGAAAACGTCTAGTAAGACCACTCGGGATGGACAAAAATGAGCAAGAAATATAAACATGAACTCACACAAATATCCTCCAGAATCGCTGACTGCATGTTTCAATCATTGAGATTTACGAGATGCCAGACAGAGTGCCATTCTCAGGTGTGTGTGTGTGCATTAATGCATCTTTAATTACCTAGTATAATCATGTTGTGTTTGTGGGCTTTTAGAGCTGTGCCTCCGTCAATTTGGTGAATAACCATGGCAACACAGCACTGCATGAGGCAGTGAGAGGGGGCCACCTGGCCCTGGTGGAGCTGTTGTTGCAGGAGGGAGCACTGGTACACCTGAGGAACAAGAGGCAGAGGACCCCGCTGGACTGTGCGCAGGAAACTGGGGGCAGAGTGAGTGCCACCCCCCCACACACCTAAAAACACCCACACACTACCAACATCTTGATCCCTCAGGAAAACTGAACTGAAACAATCCTCACCACTGTTAGAAATGAACATGATGCAACTTCATTGTTCTTGAACTTCTTGATTGTCTGATATATGCCCAATGATTCTTCAAGGACTCAGGGCTTATAATGTAAGGGAACATAACGATGCATATACTGCACTTAACCTGGAACCATATGTTCATAAGCTATAGTACATGGAGAATTTTTTTTTGCATCATTTTATTTAATTAAATTGTTGCACAACTTCGATATTCTGGGATCAGTCTAAAGAGGTCCTTTTAGTGAGAAATAATACTATAAATGTCCTGTTTCACAGAATACAGAGATTCTCAAGATGTTGCAGAGAGCCTCAGGCCATGCTCCTGAAGCTGCAGACCTAGGAAAGTTGCCCAAGGGGATTCTGGGTAAGGATAACATCACACAGTTAGAGGCGATTAGCTCATTATATGGATGCATCATGGCTGTAGAGGAATTAATTACTAACAGTTTCACATTAATTGGCTGAATATAAGACTTGTTTGTATTAACAATACATAATTCAGTGTTCCCTTCCTTTATCTCATACAGCTCAGTCATTTGTACACAGACTGAAACATCAAGAGGATGCAAACAACAAGAGGAAAGACCTGCTCCAGTCTTTACACGGGTACATGCACTATAAAGATAGTTTCTATTAAACAGCATCAGTCTAAAGTAAATCATTAGTGCCCTCTGGTGTTTAATCTATATAGAATAAAAGTGATTGCTAAGAGCATACATGTATAATCTATACCCAGCTAATGATAAGGGTGTAAAGTGTGTAAATACATGTTGCTGATGCTATGTGCATGGGAGCATGCATGTTGACAATGTGCTGTGATTCTGCAGCAGGACTCACAAGAATGTATCCCAAGACCCAGCCAGATCTGCCATCAACTCACCTCTCTTAAACCGGGTACTCATCTTCTGCCCTCATACACTCACATCTACTATGGCTTCATTTTTAAGTGTTCTTAAGGGATTTTTTCTTTATTCATTTTAATTCTTTAATCATACATGTAACATTTTTTTTACTTTTTTTAAATATTCTTTAACGCTGTGCTATATCATTACCAACATTCTCACAGGCACCAGACAAAAGGAGACTGCGAAGGGGAGAGACAGTGGAGACTAGTTCCCCAGCAGTCATGGGTCCTGGGGGCCTCAGTGACCACAGCCTGTCCACCACAGCACCACCAGGCAATGGTATTAGCAGGAGCAGCCTGACCCGCAGCCACACCATCCACCAGGACCTCTCCAAGGACCCCTCACCGCGTGACCGACCCAGCGCTAGTCCTATTCTCACCAACCTCTCTGAGGCCTCACCTGACCAGTCACACGAGTCACCACCTGACCCACCACAGGTCAACGGGGATACAAGAAAGACTTTGGACCGGGAGGAGGAAGAGCACATGCAGCACAGAACCAATGGGTCCCCAGAGACAGAAGCGGCATTAAAGGAGATGGATGACCTTTGATCTCAAAACAAGAGGGATGACCTTTTGACCTCTCACGTCCTTTGTCCTTTCTAAGCTGTGTTCCAAGACTGATCACATGGTTGAGGCCTACTAGTTAGAGGTGCAGGAAGGTCACCTGATCCAGTGGGGGCACTGTTATGGTCCTCCCCAAATACTGGTCTTGACTTAGGCGCTCAGTGTTAAGCACTCAAACAGATTTCCATACTAAGTAATGGGTAAGATGATGGCACATTTAAATGAAAGCAAGGAGAGTAGTCAAGGAAATGAGGGATAAAAAAAAGAGTGACAGAGTAGGAAGGATTTGATAGAGGTCTTATCCATGCACTCCTTCACTCTTAGCACTTTTCAGTTGTAACTGTTCCATCATATCACCACAACTTCAAAAGGGAAATGTTCTTGGATCAGCAGTCTTTATTTTTGATAACACACTAGCTAAACATAAGATCCAAGGGCAGACCTAACAAGAGAATCAGTCTAGGAGCTGGAATACTTGATTGAAGGTCTTACTGTGTAATTTGCACATGCTTCTGAGTACTTCCTATTAGTTGATTTTAATTTTAAAACATTTTCTTGAAGTGGTATCTTTTTTATTTCTTTTTAATGCTTTGGACGAGTTGTGAATCCATCCTCAGGTGTTCATTGGTTATGATGTTTCTGGATGCAAACCGCTATACATTTTCTTCCCAGTCAGATTATCAGAATGTAATACTCCTCTTGACATTAATTTAAAAAATGTATTTATTTCGGTCTCCGCAATTTTGAGTCTCCATCTACACCCTCTATTTTGGCAATGTCAAATGTGCACATCTTTATACTTAAGTTGACATCTTTTGACAGGTTGTCATCTCCATCACATTTTTACTGTGGTGCATTACTGGCGATAGACATCACCATGAGTGTAAAGTGCTTTGTTCCCTAGAAAAGCCATTTAAACACCAGATTAGGAGACATTGACTTAACCAAGATAAACATGTAAAACTAGTTATTCTGATACAAGCTTTAATTGCATGCAGTAGTATCCACCATGGAACTGATGCTGACATACCATGGATTATTGGAGTTAACAAGCATTATTGGCGTCAGGTCTTTAAGGTGTTTGTGAAAATAAGAATAATCTGATGCACATCACTCGCCTAACAACATGTGACCTGTTTTAATGAGTAAACTGTAATCTGAATTTGGTAAATGGGGAAACGAGGATCTGCATATCCCAAACCCTAACCTCTTACCACTATACTCCTATGAAGAAATTTTTAAAAAGTCTTAGTAGTGTATTTACTGTAGACTGTAGTTGCACTCCTACTCTAAATTATTGTTCCACTTCGTAACAGAAGAGGTCTACACACTTCTTAAAAAAAGATCTCTCAAGAACTCAATGCACCTGCAGTGTTTTGTCTGTTTGTGCTTTATTAGGTTTCTTTTTGGGAATTTACAACTATACTACTCAGTGCTGTGTTGTACTGCATCACAGATAAACAGAAAATATATCTGTGTGGCAATAAAGACGTACATTTACCATATTATATTTACCATATCTGTGTATGTAGATCCCCTTGTTTACACAGAAAGGAGAACAAAGTCCTTTGTTCGTTGGCAGCTGCAATAATGTAGCCCAATGTTTACAGCGGAAATATTAAAGTTCTTTCAAAACCCACCGGAAACGACGTTTCCATGATTTTGGTTATCGGTGATGCCTGTCTCACTGTCCACTGGCATAGCTGCTCAGCAGGTAGTTGGAGAAACATGCAATTCCACTAACGACCGAAGACGATACTGGTGGATTTTGTTTCTGGTTAGTAAGAGCTAATTTATGTATTTGGCCGAATACAAATTGAGGTAAACATTTGATTTTCGATAAAAATCGGTTCTGTATTCACCTAGCTTGCTATCGTAATTTACTATTAAGTTAGATTGTGTAGCTAGCTGTATGGGTTAGCAATCCAAAGCTCGAGATTGTAGTTGAAGTGAAACAAATAATATATATTTTTTAATACACACAGCTGTACTGTGTTACATAAATTCGTTTATCATGCGATTGATAAGATGCAGACCTCAGTGGTGTGAAATGTTTTCTAACGTGAATTTGGCTAGCAGCTACCATTGACTTATTTAATTGCAGGTTATACTAGCAAGCTATTTTAGATAAAACATGTCTCATGCGTAACACTTTGACACAAATTATGTATTGGTTTTTAACTTTTATTTCTGTGGTAAATGTTTGAAGCGAGCCATAAGGAAGAAAATAATGTTGGGTACAAAAGGCACCCGTTAGCTACTGCAAAACACTGGGCTTTGATTTGTACGTCTGAAATCTCAGACGCCAGAGTTAACCTTTTAATAGTGTAAACAGACTCCTAAACCACTTGGAGACTGGGAAATCTCCTATGTTTCTAAGCATCGCATACAACTAAACAGACGGTTAGCTAGCCCAGCTTACTCTCATCTTCGTTATCCTTGACTATATCCTTCCGCTTCCTCTATAATCACATTGGAGCTAGAGATAACCCTGTGTCGCTTGACAGATTAGAACAATGGATAGCTATACCATATGTCTTTGCAGAATGTTCGCTGTAGGGTCCCACGTCCTGTTCGTCTCAAATTCACCTCCTGGGCTTGATGATGCATCAGCTGCTGCTTAGCCCTGTGAGGGCTTACAAAAAGGACAGCATGACACTATAACGGAAGTGGAGACAAGCAAAGTAGGTAAGTGTGTTTACATCAAGAAGCCAGTTTCTTGCTTTCTCTCACTCACTCTCTCTGTCTTTATGTATGTTCCTTATTGTCTTTGAAATACGTTGTTTTCTGCTAATCTGTCCCTATATAGAATTCATTATGTTTTCCATCATATGTCTTTCTGTGTTGATTGGAATTTAATCCAGTTTCTGTGTTGTCTTCCTTCCCTCCTCCTTGGATCGAGTCAGATCACGATGCAATCCCACAGGCTGCGTGAGATGGACCAGCAGCAGCAGCGGCCCCTGCTGCAAGGGGAATCATCTGTGGTGGGGGGCGGCCCAGCGGGCATCCCCTCTGACTCCACACAGCTCTGGTTCATCCAGGACGGCTGCGGCATGGTCTGTGCCTTCATCACGTGGTTTCTGGTGCTCTACGCTGACTTTGTGGTCACCTTCGTCATGCTGCTGCCAGCCAAGAGCATGTGGTATGCCGTGGTCAACGGGGTGCTGTTCAATTGTCTGGCCGTGCTGGCGCTGGCATCACACCTGCGGACAATGCTCACTGACCCGGTCAGTCAGGGCCTGCTGTGTCCTCAGTCAGTGGTGGGGGCTGGGGGGTAGTCAGATGGGTTTTGTAGTGATGTTATATTAGAAGGATCAACAATGCATCTTGCATACTATTTCTTAAAAAGTTATGGAGTGGTAGGGGTAACTATTTACAAAGTAATGGATTACTGTAACTTAATTACTTTCCCAGGGTAACTAAGCAAGCTTTCAGTTACTTTATCCCAGTGTCTGGATTATTTAGTTGCTTAGTGCCACAGTAACAACACTGGCCGATGGACAATGATGAATGAGCATGTTTTATTACGTTTCAGAGCAGAAATTGTTTTGACAATATTACTTTTTTTGTTGATTTAATGGTCTGCGGGAAATGAGCAAGATTCTTGACTGGAAAATGATTAAGTATAATCACTGCTCAAATAAATGGAGGATAATTAGATGAACTGTTAGGAGAATGAAGTGTTTTGTCTCCTAGTCCCAAGTACATTACTTCAGCTTTTCTGGCAGGGTTATTTTTTTTACATATCACTTCCAATTTATTTGATGGCTTTAGAGTAATGATAATGAATGTCTGGGTAAAAGTCAAGCTTGATATAGAGTATGTTTTCAAGTATGCATTTAGTGAGTATTTAAAAGTATTTCATTGTTTTTTTTTTTTGCCCGTCCTTTGCCCTTCTTGCAGGGTGCGGTTCCCAAGGGCAATGCCACGAAGGAGTACATGGACAGCTTGCAACTCAAGCCTGGCGAGGTCATCTACAAGTGCCCCAAGTGCTGCAGCATCAAGCCAGAGAGGGCCCATCACTGCAGGTCAGTTGGTCACGTGAGACGCCGTCTCATGTTTCAGCAGAAAAGATGTCATCTTTTTTCTACTTGAGTCTGTGGCACAGCTGCAGTTTGAGATGAATTAAATTAAGACCACAATTATTCATTTAAACGTGCAAGGGTTAGATTGATCTGTATTTGGCCAATATATGTCTTTTGCTTATAAATGACAATTCTGTGAAGAAGATAAAGCATTCATGCAGTAGTTATGGAATATTTTTGATTTCACAGACAAATACGAAATATCAAAGCAAAATATAATATGTAAAAAAATATGACAAGTAAAAAAAATGCATACAAACATACACATACATGCATAATTGTATTTGATGAACGTAACCATTTTCATAATTGATAATGACCACTTCACAGTTTGTGACCAGCTCTTATATGGTATTGTTCTATGTATAGTTCTGTGGAATTGAAAAAAGGAATGGATTGATATCTCTGGAATAACTTATCAAGCATTGCGTTTAAAACCTCCAGGTCTAAAGGTGTTTATTTTGTTTGTATTAGCATCTGTAAACGCTGCATTCGTAAGATGGACCACCACTGTCCCTGGGTGAACAACTGTGTAGGGGAAAACAATCAGCGCTTCTTTGTGCTATTCACTGTAAGTTTGCCCATACTGTATGTTGTTTTATTTGTTTGCTGTAAATACGGGAAAATGTCTCTCCTTTATCTCCATAAGGGTAAAATATTTATAGTTTTTTCCTATATTGGCATTTATAGTGACTATAATAGTTACGGTTAGTCATATTATCAGATGGTATCAGATGTCATCAAATAATCTTAATTAGGCTGGGGAAGGAAATATTTGGTCTTCATAACAAATGTTTAATGTATGTTTCTCTCTCTCTCTCTAGATGTATATAGCCATGATCTCAGCCCATGCTCTTGCCCTCAGCGGCTTTCAGTTCATCACTTGTGTGCAAGTTCAGTGGAATGGTAAGGATGACCTCATCCTGGGCCAGTAATTAGACACACCCCAGTATGCTCCTTGCATGCAAATTTCCTGTTTGCCGTTTTACCCTAAAGTTTTGCATAATGTAAAAGTTCTAAACTCTGGACGGCATTACAGATACTAATGCTTTACAGTAAAGCCTTAAAGCCTTATAGATAGACATCATTGCCCAACAGCAGGTGTACATTGAATTAAATTTGACGTCACTAATACACATAACCATGTACAGGAGGGGAATATTAAGACATTTTATTTATTTTAGGTAAATTTAGCGAATTAAAGTAAATGATTTCACCAACACACCACCAACACGCCAACACACACACACAGACACACACATTTCCTTATTTACTTGGTGCTGAAGCTTATGAGACTGACTTTTGTATAGCCTACTCTTCTGATTTCTCATCTTCTCTCAGAAGAATGACCTAATGATGTGGTATGTAAATTATTTGTCGTCCTCTCTGTGGTGCCTTCTAGAGTGCAGTGACTTCTCCCCTCCCGTGACGGTCATGCTAATGATCTTCCTCTGTCTGGAGGCGCTGCTCTTCCTCACCTTCACCGCCGTCATGTTCGGCACACAGATCCACTCCATCTGTAATGATGAGACTGTGAGTGGACCCTCTACACAGCCCTGCTGATGGATGTTTGTTTTAGACCCATTTTTTGGGGTCTTACTCTTGTTAAAAGAAAAGTTTATTACAAGAAGCATGACTTGTTCTCTGATTACCTTAAGAGAATATATTCAGGCTTAGTAGGAGTCTGCTTACTCTCAAGCTTAGGTGTGAAAGAGTATTTTCTTTAAACTTTTAATAGTGCAAAGTGACCAATGTTTGGACACATTGCATCTTCCTCAAAAAGTAAGGTGTAAAACAAATATATATATTGCTCTGAAACTCATACTGAAAAATACAAACTTTATACACATATAATTTGGAATCTATACATATATAAATGCATAATTTTTAAATGTCACCACCTGTAATATATTGAATATACTGAATATATTTAGCTTTAATTAATGCAAAGTGCAATATATTTGATATAATTTATCTGAAGTTCAACTGGGCAAGTCTAATTAAAGCCTATATTTTGGATGTGTATGAACCTTTCGCCTAAATGCCGCCCTGTTTGGGAGCTACAATTAAACTACAATGGCTGTTTGTGCTGTTCAACATTACTAATTATTACTACATTAGTAATAATTTTTTAAAATGAAAGAGGACACAATCATGCCTTATGTTGGTGATCTCTTTGGTCATGCACAACCACTCTTAAAGGCCCACTATGCAACATTTTTCATTTAATTAATCCGTTTCATACTGTTTAGGATGCTAAAATTAGTCATTACACGGCGAACGAACGTTGTGTAGAATGCGCTACCGTGGCCAATAGCGGTAGATACAGCATTTGCAATGTTCAGCAGCGCAGTCCGCCTCCAATAGAATGCAGTGCAATACAATGCAATACAGCGGTCTTTAGAGGGAGCTTGTGAGAGAGAAAAACAGAATGTTGCTTAGCCCCTATTTAAAGAGGACCGCGCTGCTGAACATTGCAAGTGCTGTATCTACCGCTATTGGCCACGGTGGTGCATTCTACACCGTTCGTTCGCCATGTATTGACTCATTTTAACATCCTAAACAGTATGAAACGGATTAATTAAATGAAAAATGTTGCATAGTGGGCCTTTAATGATCAAAACCAAAGCAAAAATGTTTTTCCATTTTATGTTTGAAAAGAGCTTGGGTTTAGATCTGAACCTTTGACCATATATAGTCCAGCTGTGGCATAGGTGTACTGAAATGAAGTGACTGATGCATCTTTCCTGTGTCCGTCCCTCTGGCCGTGCAGGAGATTGAGCGACTGAAGAGCGAGAGGCCCACGTGGGAGCGCCGCACACGTTGGGAGGGCATGAGGGCTGTGTTTGGGGGCCAGCCCTCGCTCGTCTGGATCAACCCCTTTGCCGGCCTGCGTCTGCGCCACCTACTGGCCACGCGCACGCGGAAGAGTGGCCCCGAGTTTTCTGTCTAAACTCTTACACACACACACACACACACACACACACACACACAAACACACACACGTTACCTGGGCTCAAGTGTGAGTTCCTAGGAGCTGGAGAATTTTAGTCAATGTAAAGAAGACATACACTCCAAAAATGGCACCAATAACACACATGTGTAAACAAATCCACACAGTACACACACCCAGTGTGATTGTGGCTGCACACACATCCACATGGAACGCTCTATCTCACAGCTCTATGGCTTCTCTTGTCCACTTGCACATACTGAAACTGAACTTGTGACAAGACAAGCAAAGCAAGAGACGCTGGCGATGATAATGCAGTATACACTAAATGACTGCACCAAGTACTGCGTGCACAGATACACACACACACACACACACATACATTTCCTAATTTACTTGGTGCTGTAGAACTTTAAGTGACTCTTTGGGGGGTTCTGGATACCGTCCCATGGAACTGCTTTGCAATTGTGTCTAAGAAGGGAATTGGAAGCTGCAATCAAATGCAAGACCGCCAGTGCTGTCATCGTTATTTGATTTTTCTTTTTTTTTAATGATTTAAAAAAAATGTGTGTCAAAATGTGTGTGTTTATGATCTATTGTGAAATCATCTCTTGTGCATCTTGCCGTGATCATTCAGGTGGTGAAAAGTCACTTCTATAGCTGGACAGGTTAATGCACTGAATGTTATTGCTGAGCCAAAACATGCTGCGGTGTTTGTGTTTCTGTCGATCTTTATGCACTGTCTTTGTGCAGCATTTTGACTGTGAGAACAGAAGAAGTTGGTGCGAGTCAGGGGTTGGCGGTAGAGAATTGATTGGGGAAGGAAAGAAATGCGTAGCCAAAGACAGGATGAGATGGCACATGGGAGGGAAGGATGACCCCATGCCAAGGCCTGTGGTCCGAGCTCAGCAGCACAGTCATTGCAGGTCCTCCCTCTGATCAGCCCCAGTCCCACATGCTTTTATAAAAGTGGATAGTGCCTCGTTTTCTGGTGAAGTGTCTAAATGAAATGAGTTGCATATTGCTGTGTGAAGACTGGAAGGGTTTGTTATGGACTTACTACATCACACCATCTACATTGGTGATCGAATACTAACAGCGTTTCTTCCTTGTTTTTCTTTTTTGTTTCTTTTGTTTTGTTTTTGTTTTTTTTTGCCCAGCCTGTATGTGCGCTTCATCAGGCTGCCATATGTATGTTGAAGGCACAGAGATTGGTCTGTGCAGTCTGTGCTACTATACCTCTCGTCGGTCACGGACCACTCCAGGCTTACTGCAGGGATACTAGAGACTGGGATCAATCTACTGTATAAAAGCTTCAGAGTAATTGCTTCTCCCTTGGTCTTCTGAGGTGAACTATTCATTTGATGGCTCCTTGTAGTGGCCTGCATGGTACAAAAGTAGTATTGATCAAAGACTGAGTAGTCTGGCTTCTTAAAATAGTGACCTCAAATCATGTTATTTGAGTGCATGTGCGTCATATACTTACTGAGAAATGAAAGCTCTTATATTATGACAGGAAATGGTACTCAAATAATTTTCTAAGAATGGGATGATTCTCTCATAATTGAATCACACAGTCATTTATGCATTGTCATCCTTTTTTTGGTGCAAAGAATATTGATGAGGATGTATGCAGAAATCAGGTGGTAATGTGCAGTATCTAGAGAAAACTTGTCTGTCAGTTGGAATTAAAGATTATTTCATACAAACTTGACATTTTGGTGGTAGTTAGTTCTTATGTATTCGTCCAAGTTACTGTACATTGAAATGATGACTATACATGTAAAAGGATTTATGTAAAAGCAAAGGTTGTTGAGGCAGATGAAAGTACTATCCCATATGTGTACACTTACCTGCAAGAGTGACCTGATTGGTTTGTGTAATCACCTGTCAAGTTCAGTGGTTCTTCCCACACTCTGCAGAACGGAGCTAAGAGACTCATGAGAGTGAATCAAATATTGGTTACAAGCAGCACATAAATTTCACCCTCCTCTGGATTTTTAAACCATCAGGCATTCTATTCTGGGATTCATTTTGGTTTTATTCTTTAAAGCCTCTTCACCAATGTTTGGGGGAACGTTCTTTGTGGTTCTGTTGCTGGCTCTCGGCCATGGTTCTGGGGGGCCAGTGAAGGATCCCCAGCCGGACCTTTCGGACCAGGACCTATTCTGGGGAGCTGACCAGTACGACTTTTCCATTGTGTTGCGTGCCTCTGCTCTGGAGTGCTTCTGGCACCTGGCTCACCAAGGAGAACAGTTCTACTTCAACTACATGGTGAGAAAACACACACTAGTTGTTGATTTCTAGCTTGTTTTGTTTTGGCAAAAAAAAAATATTCCATATGTTCTTTACAACCACCAAGGTATAAGGTATAATTGCGGTGTATTGTTTGGAATAGAATAATAGGACTTTAAATAAAGCCTTTAAGCCTCTGCTGTGTTTACTCCATATGGTGCAATCGCACATGGTCAGTCACACAGACACATGGAGAGTGACACTGACCTCTATCATTGGACTTCATCTGAGGTGAAAACTGATGCCCATTTGATCAAGCTTGGTTCAGTCCTGCTTTACCAGCTCCATGTGTCTTTGGGTTCAGGTCCAGTGGGTGACGGGGGTGGCAAACGATAGAAGCCTGGCAGTGACGGTCAACTCCCCGATAGGCCTCCTTGTTGCGGAGGCTGATGATGCCACTGGGGAGATCAAATTTGAGGCCAAAGAGACTGGTATGTCATTCTTGTACTCACTCAGATTACAGTTCACACTATAGGTGTACAACACAGTTCAATAATGCTCTATGTTCAGCTATGTTCCAGTAACTAAGTCATTATGTAGGGATTTGTACCTTCATGTTTATTCCTCACCAAAATTGCGTTGTTATTACTGTTGGTATGATGATGTATCCCTTATACATTGATATATTTGTGAGGGTTTTGTCAATCATTTGTCAGTCATTACAATTTCTCTGACTGACCCTGTTCAGTGACATGTTTTAGGATTTTATCAGATGTGCCTCAGCAACTTTCACAACCGCTTTGGAAGCATGCAGGTGTTCTTGAACTTTGGGGTCTACTATGAGGAGTCAGAAGACTCGAAGAAAGAGAAAGAAGAGAAGAAAAAGGAGGACATGAAAATTTTAAATAACACAATATCCACCATTGAGGTTAGTCAGAGATGTCTTGTAATTAGCTTGTAATCAACCATCATTGGAAAAAAGGTTTTGAATGCATCATTCACTATTAATCTGCTTATGTCCTTGATTAATTTTCCCTTTAATGATAAAGCACGGACATGTAATTACCCAATTATCCGTGTAAAGGTCTTGTCCTGATTGAAAAACATCTTCAATGGAAAACAACAAACCTCATTTCCATGTCCTGAGTGTTTTTGTTACACAGCAAATGACAAACACATCCACACAGAATGTTAATATACACAGTTATTTGTGATAATATGAGATTCTCCAAGCACTTATTTGTGTCTCCCTGTAGGACAGTTCTGTCAAGCTGCAGGGCTACGTGTTCCACATGTGGCGTCATTACAACTTTGCCCGCATGCGTCAGGGGAAGGACTACTATATCCTTCTGTCCAACTCCACCTACGTGACCTACTGGTCAGCAGCACAGAGTGCAGTCATCCTCCTGTCTGGCTACCTGCAGCTGTTTTTCCTCAAGAGGCTTTTTAACACCAAACCCACAACGGAAACAGAAAAGCCTCGGTGTTAAGACAGTTAGAAGGGCAGTGATTGATATCTTTGATAATGTAGGGTGCAGGTCATAAACCAGGAGGCAAACTTTCATTTCTTTTTATAAATAAATAATTTCCAAAACATTATTTTGCTTTTTTATGGTAATTGTGTCTAATGAGTTCAGAGTAAGATAAATGTGTTTGTGTCACCAGATTCATTATTTCTTAAGATAAACATACACACATACAGTATATTTCTGTAACTGACACATTAGAGATATAGAATAACAAAACTAAACAAATAGTTCTAAACATTCCAAAAAATGTATATTTTTACTGTACATAATAACAACAACTACAACAGTAATAACAATAATGGAAATAAAATATATAATTAGTTTTGTTATTTCTGTTTGTACAGTATAAACTTCAAAGAAAAGGTAGGGAGTAAGGACAAAGCCAACTGTGGCTAGTTAAATATTTACAGCATTCACACACACACACACACACAGTACTACAATCAGTGAGGTACAATCACTAGCGCATGATTCCATCAGTCCCCTCTACACATGAGTGTGCGAGTGCAGGATTGTGTGTGTTTTTGTGTTAGTGAGCATCATGCAAGGGTATTTCCAGCCATGTATTTTGTTGCTACTCTTATTGAGCCCAGGGCCCGAGGCCCAGAAGACGGAACCACGTGCAGGTCCTGGTAGTACCCTGTTCCGTGGTGCAGACCAGTACAACTTTGCCGTCCGTCTGCCTGGATCTAGTTTTGAGTGTTTCTGGCACTTTGCGCATCAGAGTGGCCGATTCTACCTGACATACATAGTGAGTCTGATAAAGAAAAAAAAATATATATATATGTGTGTGTGTGTGTTTTAAAAGTGTCTAAACCATGCTATATATGGTGGTGGTACACAGTTTGGGAGCATGTTGTATTAATGTCTGTGACCTACAGTGTGGCTACTCTCCTTGAATTTATCAGCTTATCTTCACTTGAACAGACTTGTGAGATTTTATTAAAAGGATAAAGTTCAGATGTTCAAATGCCCTCTACATTTGTAACAACTTTTTTTTTAGATTTTTTTTTTGTTGATGCTGTGTGAAATCAAGTATCAGTTGATAATGACACTCTTTGAATCAATATTGTTGCTACTTATGTGGTTTTGTTAGTTTAGTTTCTGAAAAACTAAACTAACCCTGGAACCCTAGGCCCGTGGCCCTTTCTCCTGTACCTTGTCAACGGGTGTCAAAGGGTCTGTGTGTAAGACAGATATAGGCTACTTGTGCAGAGCAGGATGGTCTGTATGAACATGAATGAGGGTAGAGTGAATGTGAAATTTGAAATGATAGGGCTCTCAGTAGTGAATCGTTCTGTATTCACCACTGATGATGGCATCCCCTGTTTGGTCTGCTCATAGGTGCAGTGGGTGGGGGGGGTGACTTCAGACAGGATTGTGCATGTGACTGTCCTATCTCCGGATGGCCGACAGGTGACGTCCCTGGCTGACACCCGCGGCCAGATAAACTTTCAGACGCAAGAAACAGGTTTGGATTTTCCATTTCACTGTGTTTGCTCTGCACTTCCATTAAGGTTGACCTGACTGTTCCATTATATGCTTATCGGGACCCTCATCTGAGTAGTCCCATCCATATAAATAGGACAGGCCAGTCCCACCCCCTCAATGAATCTCTTCAGGTTCGTGAAAGGATGTTTCACATTCATTATCTACATTAACGTTTTGAAAATCCTGGTTTAAAGGTGTTTTAAGCTTTTACTCCGTGTAGCCTGCCAAGGGGTAACTAAGTGTGTAACCTGCAATTCTCAGTGTTAACATTAATGAAAAAGAACAAAAGGGTGAAAAAGCACAAGTCTTTGTGTATAAACAAAGATCCTAAGTCATATGCCGTTAGACCTTTTGAAGTTTGAAGAGGTTTCACCTTTGTTGTGGTAGATTTACATATTGCTATATTCCCTCTATTTGACTTTATGCCTTTAGATGTAGATTCTCATCATTTACCATTCTGTGCAGGCTTCTACCAAATGTGCTTTGGGAACATGAACAGATTTGCAAGTATGCAAGTGTACATGGATTTTGGCGTGTACTACGAAGGACCAGTGAGTCAGGAGCAGAAGGAGCAACAGACAGAACAGCTCAACAGCACCATCTCCAGCATTCAGGTGACTGATATATCACCAATAGTTTAATAGACACATTTTGACCACAATGAGTGATGAGTCAAACTCAATCAAAGAATTGCAGCTGAATAAGAAAGATGTCAGGATTACATAATGAAGTGCCGGCTTTATGAGGTTTCTTATGCTGTTTTTAAACCTGTAATTAATCTTTAAGCTTTTATATCAGTCATAGTGGCCATGTCCTTAATTGGCCATCATAGCTTGTGCCCACAATTGTATTAATTGTTTGCATATCACTTTGCAAAAAAAAACAAATGTTAAAGAGAAACATCTAATTACAACCTGCAGGCAAGTGTTGACAAACTGAAGACAAATGTTGTTCACATGTGGCGTTTCTACAACTATGGTCGCATGAAGCGAGCCACAGATCACTACCTTCTAGTGTCCAACTCCTACTACGTCAGCTGGTGGTCAGCAGCACAGAGCATGGTCATCCTCATGGCCGGATACCTGCAGCTTTTCATCATCAAGCGTCTCTTCCACACACAAACCAATAAGCCACGCTGCTGAGTCTGTTTAAACATTTATGTTTTATTCATTTGTTCACTGTCTATGATACTTGCCTGCGTGTCAGCCTGAAACATTATGTTTTGTTACATTAATAAACATCCTATGGAAGGTGGAAAATACACAGCATGCACAGAACATCTGGGGTGAAAAATCTGGGGTGAATCAATCTATAGTCCTGTTGTTTGAGATCAAGTGCTGACTGAAAAACATGAACATTTGACCGAATAGTGAACTTAGCAACTAACTGACTAACTAAGACTAACAGTCTGTTCCAAATGGCGCACTTCAGCACTTTGAATGCTTTGTTTGAGAGCGTAGGGTGTTATCCCAAGTACCCGGATGGTGCACTCCAACCGGTCAAAATTTGGAGTGTGCACTGATGGACACTTCTCGCACTCCACCCCATTTTTACTATTTAGCGAAGAGGAGGGCCTCCCACTACTTTTCAAAACTCTGAGAATGGCCTTAGAAGTGTGTTGTGACTGTGACAGATGTGGTGATCGGAGTTCCACAAAGAGGAAAGTTTTATGTATTGTGTTGTTATTGCAACTGTAAAATTGAAAGAGCAGTCGATATTTAGACAGACAGCGTGATTATGCGAACTAATGTACTAACATAATTTCTTGTAAGTCTGTTGAAGAGTATTCCATTTGGAACAACACTATTGCACACTATTCATGTAGTGTGTAGTGTTCATGGTGTATAAAAGGAAGCGTACTTTGCGAAGTGTGGCATTTTGGAATTTGCTATACAGTAAGTAACTTACTTCCAGTTTCAGTGATCTTGAATGTTTTGGCTATTGACTGATTCACAGCTAATTTCTCCTTTAAGAAGAAGTGTGCTGATGATTGGGAGGAGCCAACCAACAAGACCTTGAAACAGAGGTGTGGTTTGGTTTATTTGCTGTAAAACAGGCAACACCTTTGCTTCTGTAGTTGCAGGCAGACACACATCACGGTAAATACAATTCATTCAGACTTCCTATATTAATGCATGGTGGCCATTTTAAACTTGAGTTTGTTGGTTTCTGTCTCTCTCTCTTGCTCTGTTTTTTAAATATTGACTCACAGTGAAATAAATCGGGCAAGGATACATCTCAACAAACATGATGGTTATAAAATCATTCTGAATTTAAGACCTACTAATGTGCTTTAAGAACATTTGGTAAAAAGACAACTGTCTATTTAGGAAACTTGTCAGCACTTGTTTGTCTTTAGAGGAAGTTTGTAGAAAACTGTTTGTATTCTAAAACCCCATCCTAAAAAAGGAATGTGTCTTACGTAAAGGAATATTAGGTTCAACCACATTCTGACTGAAAGAGTATATCCTATACATGGTCAATTAAAGGACATGGTTTGAACCTATTTAACCCCATACTGATTTTTAAAAAGAGAAGAGAAACATTCTGTGTGGAACTTCCCTTAAGTGTAATACTTTGCCTAAATAGCCTACAATGAATGTTTTAGTCTGCCAAATGAGTTGGGTTTCTTTTACTTTGATTAGAGGATTATGTTGTATGAATACTTTGCTCATACATTGTGGCATGATTAGCGTTCATTTGGTAAGTTGGTAACTTTTAATATGTCTCAATTAAAACTTGTCAGAACTGACAACTCATGTGAAACTGAAGGGCTTGATCTCTGTATTTTGCAATGTTAAATTTCATCACCATCCGTGACAATTGTCCCTTCCTCTTTGGGATAACAATCATGTTCAATGTCTTAAATATTGCGGGTGTTATACTCAGGGGCAACATAGTCAGTGGTGGTGCTAGACTTTTTTACTTGGGGGGGGGGGGGGGGGGCAAAGCTATTTCTGGGGAGCCATAACAATGAATTTTCAATGGACACAATCAATTGCGATCAAAATCTTTTCATATAGTACATCTTAAACACACAAGGAGATAATATTTCTGTATAAAAGTCACAGTTTATTAATAATGTACAAGTACAAGATGTGTAATATGTAGAAGTGCACACATGCACACAAATACCCTCAATATTTCTCTATAAATTATCTCATATCTTGACATGAACATAGTCTTTGAGTTTGTGCTTGCTTTATTAAACTCTACACTAAGATTTGCAGTGCATAATGATTTCATTTTGCAGTATTAACAAACCAATGTAACTAAATTTACCAGTAAATGTACAAGAGGTCAAACACAGACAGGTGCCAACACACACACACAAACATAATGGAGAAAAGACAGACAGAGACAGACAGACAGACAAACACACACACACACACACACACACACATACATGTACACACAGGTTGCATTGTACAGCAGTCCACTGTAGCATTAGAATGTGCAGACTAATTCAATAGTACAAATGGGTATACAAATTTCGCCAACTAAATTTAGGTGCAGGTAGCAAATAGCAAGTGGTCAACTTCATCTTCCAGGTCCAGGATCCTCCTAGTCAGAAGCAGAGGTGTCGAAGGGGGACTGAGTTACCAGGGCCCCAAGTGAGGGGAGGGTCTTTAAAGGGATAGTTAGTTTTTTAACACATTGAGCCCCTTTCACAGGTTGTCTAAAATGAAATAAAGTGGTTGACACTAAAATCTTGATGATTGCTCCTGGCTCGGCTATTTGGGAAATATAGAATTGCCTCTGCCTGCCTTTAAAATGGCTAGCAAAGGGCATGTGTTGTTTCTATCCTTAAAACACTGGTTTTAAAAAAAAGTGCTACTCATGGAGTTATTAGTGGCGTTTGCTGATGTTCCAACCCAAGTATCGTAGCAAAATACAGTTTCTGTCATGTTTTATTTGCCATTGTGTAAGTCCCATAGGGATCTATTTGCTCCTTCATATAAACAAAGTGCCAAATAAAACATGACGGAAGCTTTATTTCGCTACGATACATGTTTTGGAACATCATTGAGCACCACTAACCACTTGGTGAGTAGCACTTTTTTAAAACCAGTGTTTTAAGGATAGAAACAACACATGTCCATTGCAAGCCATTTTGAAGGCAGGCAGAGGCGATTCTACATTTCCCAAATAGCCGAGACAGAAGCAATCGTCAAAATTTCGATGTCAACCACTTTATTGCATTTTAGACAAACTGTGAAAGGGGTTTAATGTGTTAAAAACCGAACTATCCCTTTAAGGCGTATTTAAAATAGCATTGGAACAGCTTGCACATAGGGCCCAGAATTTGGTGCTACACCCCTGGTTATTCTGTATTTAATAGTTTTTTCTAGGGCATTAAAATAGAGGTAGCTTTTGCTCAAGTTATGGCAGCAATGTTAGGCCCGGCTCATGGATGTGCTGTGTAAAACTCTTTTTGTCAGTGAACCTTGCATGAATTATTTAGTAGGCCTTAGTAGGTGATATTCTAGGGCAAATGCCTTAGAGTCTTGTGCCACTCTTTATCTCAAACAAAGGCTGTGTAGTGACCTGTGCTGAAGTGTGTATTTCAATACTTGACTGATTGGTGGTGAATGCCCCATCCCCTGGCACATTTCAAAAGATAGTGGTGCCCTTGCGCTGCCCCCCTTGTTGTACGATTTATCCTCCTCTCCTCAGGCCAAATGCAAGGGAATGGTGTGTTTATTGGCGTCATCTGGGTCAAGAAGGCTAATAGAATCTGTGAGACATCTCTATGTAAGACATTGCAGAATCTGTGTGACACATAGGCTATTAAAATTCAGGTTATCAGGTTAATCAAGTCAGGTTACCTTTAGATGCTTTTAGGCTAAACTGGTTACTTAACTTAGCCATATCAAAATGTAACACATAAAAAGAAAGAAAATGAAAAAAAAAAAAAAAATCATGCTCTTCTTGATATTTCAGAGAAGTCATGGACCTGATGGAGCCGATAATGGCTGTTGCCGAAAAACTATACTCCCTCTGTGAAGAGGTGAAGGCCAACAAGAAGCGTTCCAAACGATTGGCAAACCGCGTCTCGGCGCTAACAGAAATGGTAAAAGTGGTTAAAGTACGTGGCCTAGGTGGCCAGCCGCAACTTGTGGCGAGAGGCCTACAAGAACTAAAACTCACGCTGGAGTCAGCACAAGACGTGGTGAAGAAATATGCCTCTACCAGTTGCCTGAAACGTATTGTTCGTGCCTATGATTTAGGCGATGAATTTGCGATCTTGAATGAGCGGCTGAACGATGCGGCTCAGCTCCTCTCCCTCGCCTTAGCTGCTGATCAGAAGGAGAAGTTGGATGTGGTTTTCGAGAAAGCCAGACGAAGAAGAGAGGACAACGAGGATGGAGAAAGAGATCGACAGGAGCTAGAGAAATGTAAATATTGGTCTGCTTTAGGCTAATGTGTGAAAATTGACTTCTCCCATAATATTCTAATTCTACATGGCAATACATTTTACCTGTAGTGCTGCAGGTGGCAGAAGAAACAAAGTCAAGCGTGGATGCAGTGCATGACATTGTGGACGAGACGAATAAAAGCGTAAGGAATATTGAAGCCATGTTGAAGTCCTGTAAGTTCGAGGTGTCATAAACATTCATCATACAGTGTCGATATATTCTCATTCTTTCCTGTGTTAATGGTTTATGGTCTATGGTTTGGCATAGCAGCTTGGAAAGGCAACAGTGGACTCTGTATTGCTGTCGCTTACATATACATTCTATGTTTTTATTAAAATGTTTGAATCAGAGATTTCTAACAATGTACATTGTTCCTAAATCGTTAGGACAGGACAGTCGGTAACAGTCGTGGAGCCAATATGTTAGCCTATAACATTTTAATATATTATAACATTTTTAATATATTATAACATTTACGTTTATGCAAGCTCAGTGACCCACACAGTTGCGAGTAATTTTGATTGTAGCAATTTAACCAGTCCAAATGTCAAATATGCTTCTTCACCAAGTGAGAGCACCCTGCATTCACCTGCTGGACATCAGAGAGATCCGGATGGAGGAGCTGACCTTCGATATGCCCAAGAAGCCTTTCATGACGACCCCTACTTCTGAGGTCTTTAAAGGGGAGTACAACAAGTTCACTGTGGCTATCAAAAGATACTCATACCCCATAAGCACAAGCGCCAGGTAAAATAATCTACTTGATTCATTTCAATTGTTCATAAAGAGGAAGCAGTGTGTGTAGCTGTGTATTAGCCATGTATCGAGAATACCCTTAATAATTACTATTTCCCTTATTCTTGCATCACACGTCAAGTGTGGCCTATTTGTTTCATAAATAGGCTATATTGTATGTTCATAATGCTGTTCTTAATAACAAAAGTGATAATGACACAAAAAACTTTATTGTATTTTTAAATGAGTTTCACATATGTAAGCACATATCATTTGTGATTCACAAAACTATGGAAGCAAGGTGAGAAGTATCTTCAATAAGGAGGTGGAGACCATGAAGCGCTTCGAATCTCCAAACATCCTCAGAATGTTTGGAATTTGTGTGCATGAGAATGGTGGGTTTTTTGTTTTCTATGCACAAACAACATTTTCAATTGTCATCTCTCAGGTATAACTATACTATCATTCATTTCATTCTATTCCCTGTAAAGGGCCTGAGCCGAACTTTTTGATTGTCATGGAGTATTGTGAAAAAGGCTCACTGAAACAAGTACTGTGTAGTAACTGCAAACTGCCATGGGAAAGAAAGTCCAGGATGTGTCTTGATGCAGCACAAGGGCTTTACAGGTATTCATTGTTCAATATACATTTATAGTTCTTTGAGGCTCAGTAATAGCCTATGCAAATTTGAGCATCTGAAAGTGACCCAGGAGCACGGGTAGAGCGTCTTATGCAGGCTCAATTAAAAGGGCTAGCATGAAATGATTCCTATTTCCCACCCCCCTGGCAAATTCATGAAGCAACAGGGGATTAGACCAGATATGGTTCCAAACGATCTTTGATTGGACCATGCAAATATAGGAGGTGGGTCCTATTGATCTAACGTGTCTGCGAGCCTCTGTTCAGATTCGCTCGTTTTAGCACGGTCAACTATAGTTTGGAATTTGCATTACACAGGCATTTTTTTTTCTTTATTGTTTTTGGAACAAAACATGACAGAGATGCATCCAAACAACTTTCATTTAAGGGGGGTTTGCTCCCCCTGCTTTGCTTACAGTTCTATGGAGCCAGAAATGTATTAAGAAGTTTGTATCGGTCGAGGGGCACTCTGGCACTTTGCAACCAATTCATAAACCCAACTCCAGCATGTGCTCATTTTACGATCTTCCCCTTTATCACCCCTAAAGTAATTTCCTTTCATATATCTAAATTAAAAAGGAAATGGTATGTGTTCACAAGCTGTTTTACGTTGCTGACTGTACCCTTAATGTTCCAGTGTACCAGTATCACTAATATTTGTCACATATTCAGAGTGATATAATGACTAAAGTAATTTCTTTTAAATGTGCACTTGCTATGTGTTATTTTCCCACTGCAGATTGCACCAGTCTGAGGAAAAGTTTAAAGTTCATGGATGTATCAACAGTCATAAGTTTTTAGTTGCTGCAGGATACAGAGTTAAGGTAGATATGACTTGCTTATCTTATGTGTGGAGCAGTTGATACGGCTTGATCATATTTGTTAGATTTGATTGCACTGTAGAGACCCTTCCCCCGCTTTACACACACCCAGACCTTGCGTCTTTATGGTTGTGTTTTTTGGTCTGTCTAGCTTGGTGGCTTTGAACTTGCTAAAACGGAGACTTCTCTGAGGAAAACTAAAAGTGAGAAGCCCAGGACTCTGGCTTACAGCTCGCCTCAGCAGCTGCAAAACATAAATCACCCTTATGATAAAGCCTGTGAGATATATAGGTACACATTTAAGCATTATAACCTACGACTATTAAGTAATGTTTTGAAAGGAGTAATTAATTAAACTTATACTAAAAAACAATGTCTTTCTGTTAATAGTTTTGGCATAGTGCTGTGGGAAATTGCAACTCGATGTACCGGTAATCCTTTTCAAGGTATGTGAATAACAATTTTGATTATGTTAACAGCCTGACTGAGGTCATACTACCAAGTTGTCAGGCACTTGGAAATGAGAACTAATGGCCCCACCAATGCAATGCCCATCAAAGGATTTATTCCACCTGTAGTGAATTTTAGGGTCACAAGATCCAAGGCATGCAAACTGCTCGTAGTGTAAAGAGGAAAACATCTTTAGACTTCCAAAGTATAGCTAATTGTGTTACAACCTAGCTCTTAGAACCATGATCTGGGTGAATGAGAACTTACACAAACAACAAAATAGAGGTCACAGCTGTCCATTCCAACTGACACTTTAATATTCTCACAGGTCTCACCAGAAATGAGATTAGTCAAAAGGTTTGTGTGGAAAAAGCCATGGAGGCCCTACCCAGTGATTGCCCACCCCAGTTAGGAGAGATAATTAACGCTTGTCGTTCTTATGATGCCTTCCAAAGACCAACTGCTGGAGGTACTATTTTATAACAGTCTTGCATGGCTTTAACCTTGAATGTTTTAATGATGTTTTAATTTGATCTAAAAAAAACTGTTCTCAGGTGCATCACTAATATGGGTTTGTTGTTCTTTCACAGTGCTTGTCGATACATTACGAAAGGTTGTGGAACAGTTAGAAGATGATTAATGTGGGATGTCCTCACTTCATTGAGTTCAAATAATTGATTGGTATTTCAAGTTGTTGAATAGTAAAAATGAAAAAAAATAAATGTAGTTTTTACATTCCTAAATGTAGAAATGACATGTTGCAATGTTATTCACAAGGCCCTGTATTTATTTCAATTTCCACCCTTTGTTTGGGCGTCTTGTTTCACGCTTTATGATTAAAAAAAAAAAACCTTCAACGTGGAGATTTTTGAAAATGGTGGATTTCAGTGTATATGTTTAAACACAATTAAAATGTAAACAGATAAAGAATATCTGTTAAAAATCAGGATGCATGTAAACAGGGCCTAAAGCCTACATGTAACTTAATTTAACCAATTAGCTAAATTAATGACACCTAGCTGCACTACATTATTCACAAATATTTTGACTTTGATGTTAACTCTACTCATTTAGCCAATAGTGTAGAATGAGGGGCTGGTTTCATGACGGCTATATTAATCAAACAAATTTGGTAAACCACTAAAAATGCAGTTTAGTCAAGGCCTAGGGTATAGGCCTACGGTGTTTTCCCCTACACTGCACAGTAGGTGGCAGTAGTCAAGTAAAACACTGTTAATCTGTTGTGCTGAATGACTCAACGAACGGCGAGGTAGAGCTGAAAAGTAAACACAGCTTCACCGAATCTAAAACAACTCAAAACATTTACTGAACACATAGCCCAGAGTCTGTCGAAGATCACCAATGTAAGGTAAGGATGACTACGCCCCAAACCGATTAGTTACCGATGTTATACCCTTGGTTAAAGAGGCATTGCTTTTAGCTAGCATGTCACTTCATCACTTAACGTTATGTGCAAAAGCCCGTTAAGAAAACTTGCTACATGCTAAACAGCATGTTTCCCCCTTTAACATGATCAATAACGCCTTCTCTATGTGAACGCGGTCGTGTCTGTTCGGATGTCGTTTGTGTTATAATGATCGTAAGTCTACTCATGGATGATTTTTTTCTGTTATCAGTATAATTGCTAACGTGTGCTAGCTTAAGTGCTCTTACGTATCTTAATGTAACGTATAAACCATTGACTATATGAACCATAGACTGCGTGAAGTAACGTTATGTCCGCAGCAAAGTGTAACGTTAATGTGTGTCATGTTGTTAGAACTAGTGGTTGTATGTAATTTGGTCAGTAAAGTGACATGTCTGTGCATTAGCTCAGAAGTTAACGTTACATGCTGTATGTATTTATGTAATTATCTTCAGAGAAGGTGTGTTGGTGTTGGCTGATGATATATCGTTGGAAAGTATTTAGTGCCCGCCTTACCACTTGGTTTACACCAACACCTAATGTTACCTATCTAGGTTACTTAACTAGAGTGAGATAGATAGTTAAACAAATACCTTGAACTACGGATTTAAGGTTGGGACTGCAGGTCAGTTAAAACAGGCACCAACAGAATATTACAGTTTTTCCACTAGAGATCCAGTCTGTCAGTGACACCCTCGACCTGTGTTAATCCACAATCCTATGGTGCATTGTTTGTTACTTACAACCTGTTTGTTTTCTGTCAATCAGTACATGTACATGCGCATCTAAACCAGCCTACTGACAATAGCAAGCTATCTTACAGTTTGAAGTCTTGTTCTATATAATGTTGTCTGTCTTTGCTATGTTGTCATATGCATGTCTCTTTAAAAAAAAAAATTGAGCTGTCGTAATTTATTTCTTTTGTCTTGTATACAAAGACAATAAAGGTATCTAATCCACTGTAATGAAGCAACCAAGGTGAAACTATAGTTCACTAGTTAAAAATCACATCCGAAGCTCAACAGCAACATCACTAAACAACCATGTGCCAAACTTTTGTTTTTCTTGTCCTTAAAGGAAGTGCTGAATGAGGCCTTTCCTCTTTGGGATTCCGTTTTCTGCTTGTGGCCACCATGGGCCAGCAGTTCACCGGACAGGCGGTGGGCCGACTGCCTGAGAAGGTGCTCAAGCATGCAGGTCTGGTGCGTGAAAGTGGCTACCTCACCTATGAAGAGTTCCTGGGTCGGGTGGCCGAGCTTAATGAAGTGTAAGAGGGTTTTTATATCGGTATCAGATGCAATTACGGTGGCTGGTGTATTTGTGTTGCCAAAACGTTGTTACCTATGTGTCCTAAACTGAGTAGAGTTTTCCATTCATTTTATCCAGTATTTTATCAGCAGTGTTCAAATAAGGTCACAGACAGACATTCATAACAAAATGACATCGGTCAATCAAGTATGTCTGTAGTATCAGCAGAAGTAAATGTAGTCAAACCTAAATTAATTTTAGTCAGACAATTATTTGAAATACAGGTTTCACCAGTAAACATTTTGAAATACATGACACTTGGACTTCTGGAGGTTTTGTGTCCAGTGATGACGAGTTGGGTGTGTCTTTGAATCCCTGTTTTCTCAGGACTGCCAAGTTGGCTGCAGGACAGCAGAAGCACCTCCTGTTTGAAGTCCAGCCAGGCTCTGATGCCACGGCCTTGTGGAAGGTGGCTGTGAGAATAGTGTGCACAAAGGTCAGCGCACCCAAACAACCAGCTTCTCTGCCTCAGCACAGGGCAGAAAATGAAAGGATTCAGAGTGGCCCCTGGGGTTTATCTGTTGTCATTTCCAGACTGCTAACGTAGATTATATTATCTTATCATGAATCCCGTAGAAAATTCTATGTTTCATACATAAATATGTGATATACTATATATATATATATATATATATAAATATGTTATATATATATTATTACATTGATTTGGCACAATGTAATCAGTTATGAGAGAGGGCTAAACCTGGGAATGCAATGTTCCGTACTTTATACACGGTACTGTATGGCTTATATTAGGGCAAATTAAGACTATACTAATCACCACCAACATAGCACTTAGTGTCATAAGAGGTAAGTCTGCTATGTTGACTGCTATGCATTTATTATGGGCTGAATGTCATTGTCTGTCTTTCTGCGTCTCTCTCCCTTAGATCAACAAAGAGGATGGCATGGTGGAAGCCTCCCGCATCATGAACTTGTACCAGTTCATCCAGCTGTATAAGGACATCACCAGCCAGGCTGCAGAGGTCTTCTCTGGGGAGGCTGGTGCCGAGGGCCCCTCGGGTCAGCTCCCCTCTACAGACTCGTGCCAGGCCAGCATGTGGATGGGCAGGTAGGCCCACCTGAGCTCCCTGGCCATTAGAGGGGACATTTCTTTTTTTTTTTTTAACTTGTGTTCACAATCTCAACGCACATTATAAAGGGATCAAACAACGATTGAGATTTACTTCTGATCATCCTGGAATTCATTTTAGTCACTATTGCTTTTTTTTTAGTTTATCTGATAGATGTGTGGCTTTCTGGATCAGTGATTCCAATCTGTTTGTTTTTCTTTCTTTTTGCGTCAGTGCTGTGACACCCAGCTTTTTACTTCACCAGGAGTTTGTGTTGGCCCACTGACGTGATTGTGTTTGTTAGCAATGTTATAAATCATGTATGAACATGTTTGTTGTTGTGCATAAACAATTCACTTGGCCAGTATATTCATTGTTTTAATCTGGGTTTGACCCGTGTCCTGGTCGCCAAATGGATCAAATGAGGTTTGTTTCCCTGCTGGGTTTCAGGGTGAAGCAGCTGACTGATGAAGAGGAGTGCTGCATCTGTATGGACGGCAAAGCTGACCTCATCCTGCCCTGTGCACACAGCTTCTGCCAAAAGTGCATAGATAAATGGTAAAGTGCTAGAGTGAATTCGATTAGATTCAACTCTTCCAACTGCAGAACTCAGTTATGCATCTAACCAATAGTGCAAATTATAGGTCAAGTGATGTTGTAATTGGATATAAATGTAAATGGATGGTAGCAAGTAAAAAGCAAGTGAAAAGATGTATTAAATAGAAAATAGAGCTGATAGAATGGCACCCTAAACAGTCGGGCAAAGCCAGATGTCATGTGACTGACTTGAAGTGCCATTTTGGTAATCTCACATTTAATCAAAGGAAAAAAGCTGGAATTCATGACTGTGTTCATTGTTCAGCCTTCTGAATAGTGATTTGATGTAGAAATCCTTCGGTATTCCAAGACCAGACAGGAAATGTTTCTTTAGCACTTAGCAATAATACACTGCAAAGCACAGTGCCTAAAATGATCACTTACTGGAATTCACTGTAGTTAGTTGTTAAAGACTTCAAAACTGATCACTTAATAGATTTGAACAAATCAACTAACCTTGTATCTTTCTGACTAACCCTCTAAACCTTTGCACCCAAAATCCTGTGGCCCTAACCTGAGTAAAAAGGACCTGTCCTTTGCTCCACAGGAGTGGTCAGAGCCGAAACTGTCCCATCTGCCGCATCCAGGTGACTGCTGCCAATGAGTCGTGGGTAATGTCAGACGCTCCTACAGAGGAAGATATAGCTGGATACATCCTAAACCTGGCTGATGAGGCAGGTCATCCTCACAGGCCTTAAACCCCCACACACACACACACACAGAAAACCATGACTCTTTCTCTTCCTTCTCCCATGTCACTAACATGGATATATAATTTTTCTTTTTTATCATTGTTATTTTTTGTTTCCTTGGGGGTGGGGGTGGAAGAAGGGTTGGTTTATTTAATTAAGATTATGAAGATTTGGAGGCATGAACCACTGATTGTTTTAGTTATGACCTATGGTAATGGTTTAAGGAGTTATTCAAGTATTCCATTTTCTAACATGTGAAAAAAAAAGAAAAGAAAAAAACAGATCTGTATATCAAAAACTTGTGAAAGAATCGAAATACACTAGTGTCAGGAATATCTTGCTTTGCTGCAAACTGTAGGTGTTAAGATTGATTTATAATGCTTAATTAAACAAAATGACACTAACTTGCACTTTTTTCATACACAGATTTTATGGCCACTGCATATTTGTGGTGTGTTTGATATTTGACAGTTCTGTGTAGACAGTTTGAATTACTGTGACATGAAATCAAGAAATTACATCCAAACCCTCTGTTTGTTTCTTGCTGTTATTTTCACGGCTGCCTTGAGTCCTGCGTGATTGCTATACCATTTGAGACATTAGGGTTGTTGTAACAACCCATGATGATTTTCTTTTTTTTGTGTATTGCTGATTAAGTTTTTTTTAGTATGGCAGGATAGCGATGAGGCCAGTAATTTATTTCTTGTCTTTAGCACAAATCCGCATGAAAATCTAACATAGTTGGCCTCAGACTTGCACTTGGCTTTGTTCCTTGCTTTCTGTTTAATCTCCTCATTTTTAACCTCTATCTTTTCCAAGATTGCAAACTTGTTGTCAATTTTAAAGTAATTCTACACTGTAATTCAATGAAAGCTGGGCTTTGTTGTTACTATTTTTAATTAAATTCTTTTTGTGTTAGATATTGTATGTAGCAATAGAATAATTATTCTATTGTAAATATTATATGATTTTTTTAGGATCTTAATACACTGTTGTTAGAATTCCACCCAGAAGTGTGTAATTAATAGGAACAAATATTGTGTGAATTGTCAACAAATGTGCACTTAAGAGAAATGTTGTGCAGAGGAATGCCATGTCATCAGTCCCCAGGACTAATGTGTACATATGTGTGTGAGGACACACCTAGTCTATCAATATTGTCACTGACCAGTCACACTGGTTGGGTTCGAAAGGCTCATGTATGGGTCCAATAGGATAACTTTCAAATAAGACAGTACTAAGACTGTTGAGGGATCAATGGAAATATTTGGCTGGTTTTTGTGTTAAGCATTTTCACATGTCTACCTTTTAGAATTGTCCAGTAGGTGGCACTGTAACACAAATAAACTACTATTCTTTTTACACACACTGAATGGGATGCAACTCGTCTCCCAGCTCGCCCATCTCTTTGTGAAAAAAATAAAAACTTTTTCCTTATTTCACATCAGGTATGTTTATCAAGCTAGTGAAGACAGACACCTAAACACTGATTATGTTCTGAATCTTTATTTTAAAAAAGAAAAGAAAAGAAAAACAGCTTGAGTGAAATATCAGTCATAAATCGATACCAAATACTCAATAAAAACACGCACGCATACATTCATAGAGAAAAGAAAACCTTCGGAAATCATGGATCTCCTATCTGGGGCAAGTGACATGAAAAAAAGCACAGTGACAAAACTGAGCCATACAGTGGAGTGCAAGAGAGGAGTAGTAGCATTGCATGTGGCGTACATACATTCTGTTGGTTGCCTTGGAAACATCACCGCGTCACCTCAGTTAATCATTTCCCTTCTCCTACCAAGGTGCAAAGCAGTAGATAGGCAGTTGTGTTCAGTGTGAAAACCAGCCGGTTAAAAAAAGTGCCAAAAAGTTGCCCAACAAACGGGTTCATCCAGGTAGGGATGACATCCTCCTTCTCATTTGATATCCTGACAATCCCTTTATTCATGCAACAAGACCGTGCAAATAAAGGTGTTTTTTTACAATATATCACAGCAATAAAAAAATAATAAAATCAAAAATCTATTCAAATAACCCAAGTAATAAAAAAAGTAAATTAGAAAAAAGTCATAAATTTCATACATTTCTTTTGATAAAGACATTGTATGTAGTATCTTTGCAAATGTCTTTCCTATAATCACTGTCACATCAGAATAACAGCAGCTTCCTGTAACAGTACCTGATAACGTGTAGTAATATGGCCATCTCGGGTGCACGTTACTGGTTTAAAGCCTCTCACGATTACAGACACGAAGGTGTACAGTAAGTCATGAGGCAACGGCACTGGTGAGGTGGCTAATGACAGCCATAGGTCATGAACTGGGCTAAAGCCATAGAGACACCTTTGAACCCTTGTCTTCCCGCCACCCCACCTCCTCCTACCAACCCCTCAGGGGCCGGAGTTGCTCAGCGCGCCCCCGCCTGCTCCTCCGCCTTGACGGCCTCCAGCAGGAAGCTGAGCTCGTTGCACAGGGTCTCGTGCCGGTAGGCCATGCGGATCTGCGCCACGTTGGTCCGCCTGATGTCGTTGCCGCCGGGGCCATCCTCCAGGTAGTCTTCTCCCAGAAAGTGCTTCTTCTCCTGTTGAGACAGAATCAGGTCGTGTTTGACTGCACCTGGAAAAAACCTTTTGACCTCTCCCATCTTAAAGTACCCATGTTCTAGTTATAGGTCTGTCTACCCATCACAAAGTAGAATGCATGTTTATTGAGAGAGTCCAGACTACTTTCTCAAAATGTAGAAAGAGAAAGAGTCTTGTCAATCAGGCTAGAGACCACACCACATGTTACCACTATAATGGTCCTGACATGTGGTCCTCTCACCAGGTCACCTACCTGGTGAGAGAGGCCGCTCTGCAGTACACTGTTCCTGGCGATCTCACACACATCGCAGGTGCTGAGTTTCCACAACTGGGCAGCAATGGCGTACTCCTCCATCAGGGCTTCCTGTAAGCCCACAAAGAGCTCAGGTGCTAGGCTCTTACATCACTGCCAGATCCACTCTGGATCCTTTCATTCAAACAAGGCAATTACAATGACAAGTCCAGGGAGAAATTTCATGAAAGCATCATTGTTCTTTTATTACAATTTTGGTGTTGGGTGCAATGGCACAAAGACCATAAAGATTATGACTGAAGTACACACACCTTAGAGCAGCAAAGATTACTGATACCACTGAAACTATACTGAATATTAATATTAAAATATATCTGTTATGTCGGCTCAGTAAAAGTCCAGCTGTGGGAGGGGACTCACCTTGGTGTAGTGAAACTGCATGGGGTCGTCCGTGGACAAGGACACACACAGGCCTTTGTGCAGGAACTCTCGGAGCGGGTTCTTGGAGTATTCCAGGAACAGGCTGTTGTTGCTCAGGGGTGACATGGCAATGGGCAGCTGGGCCAGGTAGTACAGGTACTGCAGCACAGGACTCTGGGAGAACAAGGACGTACAGTATATGTACTTAGATTAGAACATAGCACACATGCCTATTCGTTTAGAGCGTAGCACACATTCCTGTTCGTTTAGAGCAAAGCACACACCATACAAGCTCTGCGGTGGCTTATATAAAAAAGTTATATATATTTATAGTACAGTACACTAAAGTACTTGACCAGAAGTGTACTTAAACTTTGCCAGATGCAGGTGTACTACATACATTTAAACAACAGCAGTTCATGAGTTTCATGTGTTCTGTTGTTAGAAAGGCCTTCTGGCTAGGGTTCCGGAATGTTTCACAGGAACTGTGCACACACACACAGAGGTTGCGCAATGACTTCCTGCTCATACATCCCATCTATTGTGCACACACTCCTAGAGGAGGAGAGGTGATAGAGGAGTATGGGGAATGGGATGAGGGGAAGAGGCAACATGAATGGAGGCTGATGGGGGTTTGCCAGTCCATCAAAGAACATCTGTTTTATGGGTATGAAGGCCACAGAGAGAGAAAAAGAAAAAATGTATATGATTTGTGTACGAAGACTTATTATGGCCAAGACATTTTATGGCCATATCTGTTTCTCCATCCATGCTAAATAAAATATACATCAGGATTGCATCATCAGTGGATCTGTCCTGATCCAAATAAATGAAGCTGATACCTTATTTTAATGTCCAGCTGCTAAACAGTAATGAGTACATATGCCAGAAAAGATTCAAAACACTGGACAAACACTGGAACTATGGATCAAAGCATCCTTTCCCCTCATCTAAGGGTCCACAATGGAAATAAGCTTGTTTAATGGGTAATGTGCTCTGTAGAGTTGTATCATTCTTTCTAAGTTCAAATCAATGAATTGATCAATCTACACAATACATCAATCTACACAATACATGGGGTTAAAAAAAAGTTTTTTTTTGGTGGCTCAGTGTTTGTAGGTTCCCCTAAACATCCAGGCTTGGCTCCTTCTAAGGAGCCCTATGGTGTGCAAGTCCTTTTTGAGCCTGACCTTCTTCAGGTTTAGTCCGTGGGAGATGTTGTCAGCGGTGAGGAAGGCAGACACCAGATGTGTGATGGAACCAGCCTCGCCACAGTGGGGCCTGAACTGGAAGGTGCTTAGCCCACGTTCCCTGCACAACAACGACAAAAACAACAACAACGACCCTCAGTAATATTGAAGGAACACGTTTAATCATCCCAGAGATCTCGAGGGAACCGTTCTAACCAGGAACGACTATGAAGTATACTGTAACACTGAAAGAAGTTATATCTGTAAAAAAGTTGTGTCTGCATCAGATGATTAAACGGTGTCAGAATAAAGTTAAATTAATAAACAAATAAAAAAATAAATAATAACGTGTCTGCTAATGAAATGCATGGTGGTCATTACAATTTCACAAGATATAAATGTTCTAGTAGGATAAGAGTCTATGCTGACACATCAAAGGATTCAATCCAGAAATATAATGTATCTCTCTATAAACAGCAACGGATTTCAAGGGCATCTGTAAAGAAAACTCCCAAACAAGCTTCGCAAGTTCATAACTTTCACGCACTAACCTGTCCCTGTGTGCGATACTTACTTGCGCAGGTTGTTGAGCACCATGATGTTGGCGTACATGTGGAAGAGGTAGTAACTGTAGGGTGGGTTGTCATTCGTGGTCCATTCTTCTGGTTTGGGGCTTTTGTAAGAGAACATGTGATCACTGTGCTTTGACTCGTCATCCACACTGTCAAAGCCAGTTACCTGCAGGACACATGCAGGAAATTAATAACGTTAACCAACATGTTTCTGCTCTTAAGAATACTTCTAGAGAGTTCTAAAGAAAACATTGCCTAATGCTTTTAACCGACTCAACAAGGAGATTAAAGGTGCACTTCTAGAGAGTTCTAAAGAAAACCTTGGCTAATGCCTTTCAACAGGCTCAAGTGAGAGATTTCAACATGTGGGTATATTAGGCTGGGTTTGCAACACACATATGATATTTGATCTTTGTATTGCAACAGGGTTTTATTTGCACTCCAACCCCTCTGGCATTGCCAGCATAGATGTGGGCATTTAGAGGCTCATGTAATATACAGTTATGGGAGGGAGAGGGTTTCAAAATTGTGCCAACAAAACACTTCTTGTGGCTTTGTGTTCCAAAAAGGTTTTGGTGGGGTTTGTTGACAGACTGGCAATCAACGGCATTCATCTAACAAAAAGCATTTTTTGGCACACATGGTCTTGCGTGGTGAAGCAGCATGCAAATGTTTTGTCATCTTCGGAGACTCTATTTCATCAGGGAGTAGCAATAAGGCACAAGTGTTAGAAGAAGGTCTCTTCCTCTTTCCTTTAACAAACAAAAATATCCAAAAGACGCTCACATGCACCACGGGTGTGGGAGAAACCTAATGACCTTCCTTGTGTAGAAAAACATTATGGAAATATTCTTTTGTTTATCAGAAACAGAACCAAAGTGTGAGAATCCTGTTCTCTTAGCATAGGGAAATGCTGTTCTGCTGCTTTCAATTTAACAGACCCACTTTACCACAGACTACCAGGAACTTGGACAACTCACATATTTCAGGAACACATGCAGCTCCTTGTGCTGCTGTGGATTGACTGTGGCTTCAAAGAGGGGCAGGAAGATGTTTTCCAGCATCTTTGCAAAGTTAGGAATCAATTTCCTTATTTTAAAAATATCACTGAAAAAGAAACCAGAAATATTGCAGGCTGTAATCATGTAGTGGCAAAAAAGTAATCATGTAGTGGTGAAAAGCAATAACATTATCTGACCTATATTAGTACATTTGGCAGAGCCTTTTATCCAAAGCAACTTACAAAAGAGGAATGACATTCAAGCTAACAACATTATGGGCGGTGGTGGCACAGGTGTTAGAGGAGCCATTTGGTGACCACAAGGTTGCAGGTTCGAACCCCACTCTACCTGACACCATCGAAGTGTCCTTGAGCAAGACACTGAACCCCAAATTACTCCTGGTGGCAGGCTGGAGCCTTGCATGGTAATCCCCTCCACTGGTGTATGACTGTGTGTGAATGGGTAGGCGGCGCGTGGATACGCAGCGGCCTCTGGCTCTCCTGACCGTGCGCATCACTGTGGAATAGCTAGCAACGTAATTTTGATTCCTCTGTATGTCCAGTATATGTAGAAATTGACAATAAAAGTGACTTAACTTAACATTAGTGATATGTACCATCACTGAGGGGCTGGCACACTAACAGTCAGTACGTAATTATGTGTGCGGCATCTCTGTGTGTGTGTCTGTGCCTGTGTTTTTGTGTGTCGCATCCAACATATCTGCAGAACTTACTAGATCCTGGGAACCTGGATGATCCAGCGCATGTTGGGGGAGTGCACTTTCTGCTGGATGAACCACTTGGCCAGATTCTCCCACTCGTCAGGGGAGCGGCCATAGATGGAGAGGCGGGGCTCAGCGTACTGGTACTTACTCTCCTCCAGCTCATGAGCCACCTCCTGATAACAGTACATGGACAGAGGGACAGAGAGAGAAAGAGAAAGAGAGAAGAGAGAAAGAGAGTCATTATAGACTTGCATGTTATATGCAAATCCATTGCACTCACTAGAGTAACCAGATATGATTAGGCTTTCTCATTTGTTTAACCGTATAATAACCAAACCTAAATCTAAATAGCACAATTGCTAAGCCTGTGCAAGCTTTAACATCACCTACCTATTCTTGATCTGTTCTTGTAAGATGCCATAAAACCCACAATGACAAGTGATGATGAGATGTACCTTAATGATCCGTGCAAAGTATTCTCCATCAATGTAGTTGTCTGTTTTCAGGTAGATCTCCCTCAGTTCACTGGCACCAACAGGGTTGTATTTAGAGTTGAATTTGTCAAATCTGTGGAAAGTCTGTCTTCCCTGGAGATGCACAGTAGAAGCAAAATTTGTTTGCTTTTTAAGTGTATAGTACTTTTAAACTCAACCCCCACTACCCCCAACACATAGAGTACGCTACTTAAAAATATAATAAAAATCAAGTAAGGACTGACCACAGTTTAGTAGCCAGGACACACACAAAGAGGTAACAACAGCAGCAAAATTGTGTTTATCTTTTCAAAATGTTTGAAAGAATCTTTATCCTGTCATAATTTAGAAATCTAGACCCCATAGTTGAATTGTCAAAAAAAAAAAAGTGTACTGAATTACATGACACACTGTAGAAAACACTGTAATACAAGTTGCAGGAATGTACTATATAAATGCCAGTGTGGGAGCTCACCGCATGCACGTCCAGAGAGTCCACAGTGAGGTCATAGGGGTCCATGGCCAGCTTCTCAAACATCTGCTTGAGGGTAATCTTCTGGCCGTTCTTCTCCAGAACCACGCGATCCGCCTCCGTCTTACAGGTGGTCTGAATGAACTGCAGCAGGTGCTTCTGGTTCATGCAGGCAGCTGCGTGGATGTGGGTGTCCACCTGTGTGAATGCCCATGCAACACACACACACACACCGTGGGAAAAGAATTCAGAACACAAAATTGCTTGGCAGACACTGGTCGGTTTCAGTTGTTGCCCAGATTTTTCAGAGAAATATAACAACAGTACCTTTCGGACGTTGTAGAAATCTCTGTGTGGAACACTCTTCAGCTCCTTCAGTTCCGCCATCTCATTCAGCATCTCATGGAGGTAGAACTTGGAAGCCAAGAAGTTCAGTCGTCTGTGGCAGTAGGTCTTCCTGTGTGAACATTAAAGAGGTATTCTGTGTGAGATATTCTATCGTGTTTAATAGACATGAGCAACGTGGCACCAAAGAGAGTGGGGTTGGTAAAAATTATACCCACAACTGTAATTCAACCATGCTAGGGTTATTCACAAAGACTGTTCATGTAATAGCAAATACGCTTCGTCAACTACCTCTAGTAATAATACAGTATGTTCTATTTAATAACAAAAAACCTGTCTAGTGATGAGAAAATATTATTTGATTCTTATCAAATCAGATCATATGCATGCCAGTAAGTCTTTATTCAGCATTTCATTGTACTTAAAGTAAGCCTTACATTATTGTAGTTATCCTGTATACTGGTATAAAAATAATTTTATTTTTATGTCTCGTTAGAGTGGCTGGTATAGCTTTCCCAGATGACGCAGTTGACGGAGGCCCAAACCCAAAATAGACCACGATTGGTGCCAACGTAAAATGATAGATGAGACAGATGAGATACCACTGATACGGAACAACGCAGACAGTGCAAACAGGAAAGATAACAATATTCTAATATTCTTCCTCATCTCTCATGATGGGAACAGCAGGGACATTATAAAATCAAAACAATCTTGTCATTAATGGGAAGACAGCTGGGTCAGGCCAAGGCCAAACATAGCGACATAAACAGCATATGGATATGAAAATAATAAGACATTCATTGCAATTTGAATACTTTCATTACCTATTGTTTGCCACATAGAAAACCTTTTCATATTAACTCAGGTGTATGCTATCAATCCATCAGTGAGGAAAATCCCATAAGACCTCAGGAGTCATCTTAGACACGCTTCAGACTTTCTTGATCTACAGCTCCCATTTTAAAATGTGACTCTTGATGCGGACCATCTGTGGTGCGCTAAGACACTGTGGAGGCCTGCCTGATTTATTGAACCATGTGCAGTCCTGTTAACAAGCTTGCCGTGACCAAAGCACTTTGATTGGGAAAAAAACCCAACAGATATTTATAAGAACCTGGAGCTGTAGCATATGGCAGGCATAAATCAGCATCTAGGGAGCGTGCCGGATGTGTTCAGAAGCCTGACTCACCGTTCCACAGGCTCTGTGCCATATCAGGGCCAAAGACCCCTTGAGACTTGCCAACTGTCAGAGATGAGTCTTTCTGCTTCAACAGGTGGCTGGATTCTGCTGCCTCCCCTGCCTATGCATGCCAAACTTTTACTTTACTAATTTAACTTTTTAAAGGCTGTCGAATGAGATTTATGGAACACACTGCATTTATGAATACTTTGAATAGCTTTAATCCAAAGGGATGTGTTATTGATAAGGTGAGCATTGTGTCAGACTTGCAGTGGTTGCCAAATGGCAACAGTCAGTTTATAATGAAGTCAATACATACAAGGTAAAGGTTCGAAGGCTGAGGGCTTAAGCATGACACTGGGATTCAGCCATAATACCCATGAGCCCTTATCTTAAGTGGTGCTGTCACCGTAGAAACACAGCACTAGAGGTTCCGCTGCACGCTGACTTACGTGGGTCCGTCGGCGATCATGGCAAGCACATGGCTCAGGTCAATGGCGAAGGTCTCTAGGTCGGGGTAAGGCAGGCTGCGCGGCTGCTCCTGCTTCAGGGCTTTGGCGTCGTCGTACACATATATGATACCGTCCTTCATCTTCAGCTCATAGTTCAGGTCTTGAGGAATGTCCTCCATGCTGTAAGGATCCTTCCCCTCACCAGGACTGGGGCAGATGTCTGTGCAGGTAACAAACATTTTATAAAATATTAATTTAAGAGTTTTATTTTTATTTAAATAATCCTACTTTAAAAATATAACTTATAATGAAATAAGCGAACAAATGTGGAATGAGTTTGTGTGATGACATAGGGCCACACTTGAACCTGGGTCTCCTATATTTTATGTGACACCAATACTACCACTGAGATGTGCAAATAAAAACATCTACTTGGGATGACATTATTGGGAAACTCTGGTGGTTTATAGTAACACTAAAACTTTCAACATCAGGTCATTATGACATGGTTCTTCATCATTTTTGTTTTTTATCACTTTCATGCATAATACACCCATCCCAATTTTTTGGTGAGGAACCTTAACTGGAAATAAACCCAATGGTGATGAATGTTAAACTATTTTTATGCACAAGAACTTTCTCAATTACATATTTTTTTAAATCACCAGTGTCTCAATATCTAAACACAAAGCCGTGGTGTTGTTGGGATGTTACACAAGGGATTGCGCTTCCTAATCATGACGTAATCGGTGTTGGTATGCTGTATTCACAGTTGCGTGGCTGTGGGCTGTCAATCATGTACAAGTACAAAATCAAGACCAGTGTTCTTCTCTCCTGACTGAGCCATGCCTTAGGCCTTAGGACAGGCCGTGCCTTGCTGACAAATAAGCACTGACAACTGATTATTTTGACAAAATCCAAAGCATATCGAAATGTTTGGCGGATGTCTCACAAACATGTCCACAAAAGCCAGAAGGGTGGATAGAAAATACATGACTCCATCGTTGGGATCTTGGACGGAATCTGGCAGCACTTTTGGTGACCTAACGTCTAAGAGCCTAGAGTGTGTCTGAGGAATCCAAACCTGGCAGGACTTCTTCCTCCTCGCTCCACTTCTCGTCGCTTGCGGTGCGGAGGAAGCGGGCCGCGGTGCGGGGGAAGCGGTGGTACGCCAGCTTGGAGTACTTCTCGCGGATGAACAGAGCCTTGAGCAGGGCCTTGGCAGCCTGCTCGTAGTCCTCCACTGTGACCTGGGTCAGAGAGAGAGAGAGTGAGAGCGAGAGCAAGAAAGAGAAGGGCGAACACGGGAATGTTATTCCCCAAAAAGTCTTCTGAACTTTCTGACCATTTGTTACTGCATTCGGAATTCCCAGAATGGTGATACACTAGTGTGTGCAATTCTCCATCTCTGAATTATCAAAATGTGGAACTTCACATCACATGCATGCAAAACTCCTCACCCCTGCACAGTAGTCGCCGCTGATGGTAACCCTCTGGAACTCTGGGACATTTGTGCGCTCAGGAGGGGCGGCGTCGCTCTGAGATAAGAGGGGGGAGATGACCGACAAAGCCCAGTCTGTGCACACAGGGGGGAACTGCTGGGACACAGACTGGGAGCGTCTCAGTTTCAAGTTCTTCTTCCTGTGGAAACGGCATCAGTCAGTGACGCATACCCACTCCATACACATGTGTCTGGTGACCCTTGGTGACAACACAAACAGGATACATTTTTTAGACTGTTTGCAAATAATGTGTCTAATATAAAAATTAGGAGTTTAGGAGTTTGTTTTAGGAGTTTAAGAGTTTGTTTTAAGATCTGTTTTAAGAAAGTTCTAAGATACATAGAATATACATAGAAGGGGCACATTGCTTTTCAGGGCTCATAAAAATTTAATTACTGCCGGTAAATGTAGAAATATATTGTAATTACACATGAAATCAATATTTTGCTGTCTCATTTTGCCTGCCTGCCTCATCAGTACCAGAATCTCCAGTGGCACTCTCTGGGCTCCCTCATTTAACCTGGGACTCTGGCTGAACTCCCAAAACTCAGCCAACCCCCCCCACCCAACATACACCCCGAAGTACACACAGCAAATACCCTGCACATGCTGACATCAAATGGCTTCAGTACCGCATTCAGAGCCATCGCCTTTAATCTGGCTCTCCTGAGTTCAAATCAGCAAATGTTAGCAGATGTTTGCAGATGCTCCTAAACAGTCGTTTGCATGTTTGCTTTGAGTTCTCTGTGGATGTCTGTGTAAACGCATTCACAACATTAACAGAGTGGTGTCTTAGGGGCTCAGTCCAATCTAATAGAGCACACAAGCAATGCATGCTGGATTAACAATTGCTGTTTGAATTTATGTAAATAATGTAAAAATGTAATAGTTCAAAGACAAACAGTTCACCTCAAACGTTTAGCTCTATCTGTCATATGTGAACATTTGGTGGCTTTCTTTTTCTCAGGACTTAGCCACCAAAGCCTAAAACTCCTCTTCTGAAACAATTTCTAAGGAATTCCCAGTGCATGCAAATGGAAAACAGGGTGGTCTTCAGGATTTGATGAATTGTAATTCTGTAACAAACATCTTGTCTACCCTACCAGATTTCACCACAACCTGTCCCAGGGATCCTCCCCATCCCACCGCCCTGGCTGACCTCTTGGCAGTTTGCTCAGAGTGTTGCTCTGCCATTTCCTTGAGCAGCTCATGCTCCTTGGCCTGGTTCAGTCCGATGGGACAGTCTTCGGGCACAGTGAACATGGAAAGCGCATCCTTGATGTCCTCCTCCTTCAGCGCTGATGCGTACACACGCTCGGCTATCAGGCGCACCTGCTCATCGGCCTCGCTGAGAGCAATTTTGGGGAACTGACGAGGCATCTCTGCAGTGGGGGGTTTTGGGGGGGGGGGGGGGGGGGGGGGGGAAAAGGAGGAAGGGAGGTAACAAATGAGGTCAATACAGCTCAGGTGTTTCGATAAGGAATGGGCACAGTCACATATAGCACACAGGCTAAATACATTACACTTCCATACACACACACACACACAGGTCATACTGTCTCAGGTCTATTTGAGGCCGTTAATGAGCCAGACAGCTTCTCAGAAATCTCTGAAACCAATCAGCTCGGCTTGCGTTTTCCAGGGCCCGCTACATTTCTGTCAGTCAGTCCAATGTGCTGACAATCCATCAACTTATCTCGGACACTTCGTAAGCAGAGAACCTTTGTAACCATTGTTTGGCTGAGTGGGATCACGAACGCTGATAAAAAGGTTCCCTTCAAAAACTACCATAAAGTCATGACCTCTCCAACTGATGGTCAAATGACTTTGCGTGGGACACTCTTGCACACAATGCTCACAAAAACAACAACTCCCAGGGTTGGCTGAACAGATCTTGTATAATTCTGAATAACCTAATTGGTCCCAGATGATTTCAGTTAATTAGTTCACCTCCCCTTCAGCACATGTGTAACCTAGTTGGATGGCTTTATGTGGTTCTGCCCTGGTACACATTTCAGATGGCTAAATTTACTCCTTCAACAGATGATGGTATTACTGCATCAGATTAGAGTTACTATCATAGTATCTTTGTATCCTGATACAGTATGTATAGCTTTCATGAGCCCATAAACAGTGTCATATAGTGATGTCCTGCAGTAGTAGAGCTGGAAATCAAAACGTTATCTTAAAGGTGGTTAAAACATGTGTTTGCTGAACCAAGCTGGAAGAGGAGCTGTTTAAAATAAGTAAGGCTTAACTCATGGTGGTTAACATGTCTGAAGCTCAATGTTTTCCTCAACTTAGGTGTCTGCCCTCTATTTTCAACGACAACCCCACCCCAACACCCCCGCCAGCCCCAACGCAACCAAACCCACCCCCGGCCCCAACCGCTGCCATGGTTGACCAAGCAACCTTTCAAAGACTTAGTCAACAAGGGTCCTGCTTTTGTGGCAGACAGCATTTCACCTTTGACCTCGCACTGACATTTGATCATCTACACGTGCTGCAGACCAAAGCAACAGCTGGAAAAGACCATGCAAAGTGCACACAAATGCACATCTTTCTTATTGAAGTAGAGCTGGGAACTGGGTGGAGCCTACTGAACAGTGAACAGGTCAATAACCGATCTAAACATTATCTATAGTTTGAAGGATCTAGATCAATCCTCAGGGAGAGTACATACTGTAACACTTTTGTAGCAAATGTCATAGAATGCTCACAAAGCATCCATGTTCTGTTTGACGTGACTTAACATTCATCCCTAACCTTTCATAAATGTTAATGACAATGGTGATATATCAAAATAAAAGTTCAATGAATGAATGAATGTACTCACCATTCAGGTGTTGAATGGTGTCATGCCTTGTAACATGAAATTCACAGGGACTGCAGCTAAATGCACAGGGACTGCAGCTAAATGTAGCTACATTACTTACTTATAAAGATATTTTGTTAAGTACACTGTAATTAATGCTAAATAAAGAGAAGCAACACGGTGTTTACTGGCTTGGTAAGAGTACAGGAACACAGGAATAACAAGTTACAAACCCACAACAGCTATGACATTATTTATGGGACTAGCCTATGAGTGTTGTTGCAGGAATACTTGATGCTTTTTTCGGAAGTTGACATAGTTGAGCCAGCAGCTGTTCACCAGAAATGCAGCTGGATGCTTTTGTTTTTCAACTTCAACTTTTTCAGATTTGAATGACTAGTGTGTGAAATTCTATACACACACAATCACACTTGACATAAACAGTTAAACACAATGACATATAGTACATAATTATATATGAACTAAAACAATAAACAGGCAAAACAAAGCATTTATTTCACTTATATAATGGAAACTTCAAATATAAACAGGTATGGTGTCATTAAAGAGTATTTTAAATGACTGATTAGCCAATGATGCAATTTTTTTAGTCAAGGATATTGGCAATTTTCCACTTGACCCCCCTTCAGCATGTTTTTACAAAGTGCAGCAGCTGCCTCTGAGTGACTGCTGTGTATCCACACTTCACACTGACTGGACTAGCGCCTGTACATCTCTGCATGCAAGCACTTCTCTGCATGCATGCTGCCGCTGCTTATGCCTCAGGAGAAATATTGGGTCAGCTGGCTAGCGTCCACAGACCAGGAGGTGTTGCTATTCTGCCTGTGTGTGTGTGTGTGTGTGTGTGTGTGTGAGAGTCTAAATATGATGGGCCAAGATGGTTAGACTGGTTGACATGACATGTGGATGCCTCTCTATTGACTTGCACCGCTGTTGACATGTAACCTTTGATACACTGTCAACAGTCCTGGTGGCCTCCGACGTAGATGTGAGTGTGTGTGGGTGTGGGGGGATTTGGGGTGGTGTGGGGGCGACAGAATGAAGGCGACAGCTTGGGTGGGTAAGGGGGTGTTTGATGGTGGCCTCCACAATGTGAAGTTTCCAGTCAGATCCTGACCCAGCCCTTCTAGGAATCCTACATACCTCACAGGCCAACGCGGCACGTTGTCGCCGTTTCCAGAACAGCTGTGCCCACCAGACCTCGATATGAAAGACAGACAGCAGTCTGACCCACATACAGTTCAACAATTTACAACGGCATACATTGTATGTTATAAAGAGCAGAACAGCATGACGGGACACGATTTTTGTTCTCCCTCGGATTTACATCATGGCTGACTTTACAAAAGTGTCTACTCGTCCCCTGCCATTGTGGCTGTTTTCAGTGACAGCAAACTCATCATTGAATGTGAAGGGGAGACATTTCTGACCTTGTGCCCTAAAGTCAATGGCCATAATGACCTCAACATTCATTATGTCACCAAACCATTCCCAACCCATTCAGGACGCCATGATCCCATGAGTCAGCTCAACAGCTTTCAACAGACTTTACCAAACCCCTCCGACCCCTGTCCTAAGCGCTCAAGAAGTCGCTTTGTCCCTCAAAATCCTCGGACACGGCTCACTTCACAAACATGTAAACACACACACACACACTCTCTCTAATTTCTCCCTTACCTTCCATAGCAAGAGCCATGTTTCCGTCTGTGTGTGTTAGGGGTTATTTTTCTCTTTCTTTGTTTCTGTGTTTGTCTGCCCTGGCTTCCTCTTTGGGGGTTGACTTGGATACAGGATGCAATGGTGCAATGGTGTGGCATCTACCGTCTCTGTGTTTTCTCTGAGCTCGGCGAGTGCTGCTCGCCCGTCTTGAGTAGCCTTCTTGCTTCTCTATTTTAAGGGACGCTGACGCGTCATGGCAGCAGCAGGGGACACTAATCCCCACCAGTATGTCACAGCTGGCCGTCAAACGGAGCCGACGACAACAACAGCCCCTCGAAATTCAAACTATGAAATCCTCTCTCTGTGTGTATATGCGTGTGTGTGTGTGTGTGTGTATGTGTGTATGTGTGTGCATGTCTGTGCGAAGGGTTTTTCCTCTCTGAGGCACAAAAAGTTAAAAGGTTACAGTCTGAGGTCTATTCCACCAAGGGATTCTACAGACAAAGCTTACTATACTTACTATACTATACAAAGTTACTATAATCAAAAAGAGTGTAGATTACAACTGAGTTTGGGGCAAATCGAGATTGAGTTACTACTTTTAAAAGAACTTTTTGTTCTACTGGCCATGGTCTTGGAAACTGGCAACCGTGCAAACTGCTTTGTGTGCTAACTAAAGGCACAGGTGCAGCGCCAAGACAACACGTGCAGCATGCCCCTGGCATTGCTGCAGCTAGGGACCGTCTCCAAGCACTGTTTCAGGTCAACAAAATGCCACACTCTCAACATGGAAATGTGGTGGGCCAGGTCAAAGCACACTGCAACAGTAGATGCAAATTGCACTTTGTCCGCCATACTGGACTTTCTTTCCCTTTTCTGTGGCTGGTTGTTGACTCAGGCAGTGCTGACTAGTGCAAACAAATCTTCAACGTAACACCCGTAGGAAAAAGCCTCAGTTTATTGCAGACAAAGCAGCACACATTCCTCACACAACATTTCCATAACAACTACAATAAGCAACCCTTTTACTTTAAGTTAACCAGCGCCAGAGCTACTTTGACATTCGGCATACGTGACAACAACAACAAACAGGAAGTAGAGTTCAGGGAAGTGGCAGTCAGGACATGGTGTCCTGCACAGCATAACTCAAAACCACTGTAGCTTAGTTGCATACTAACACAAGCAGGTCAACACTCTGACCTTGGGAGTTAGAGAAAGAGAGAGTGCGAGGGAGAGAGAGGGGCACAATGACTCCTCCCTCATCGAAGCTTAAAAATAAAACACGTCCATCACTTGCCTTCTCTCAGCAATGCGCCACAAGTAGAAGAGCTGGCGTAACTGCCCCCTTCTCTAATGCCAGTTGATCTCCTATCCATCCCTGTGCTGAAGCAGGGTGACAATTCTTAGCTATGCCCCTCGGGGACCTCCTGCCTAGTAACACGCCGCAATCTGGCAGCATGATCTGTGAAAATCTGAGAGCGATACGTGTTGTTTACAGCTTGGCCTTTCTGCACCCATGCAGCCCCCCCTTGCCTAAGTTGATGTTTATGCTGGCTCTTGGGTGCTTGTGCTCAGTAAAGTAATGCAAGAGCAGAAAGCCTGTGTGTTTGTGTGTGTGGTGGTGTGTGTGGTTTACCTGCGTTTGGTGGTACCTTTGCGTTGTTCTTGCGTCTGTCTCTCCAGCTGGGCGAGTCACTTAGTGAGAGACTGTACCAGTCTATGGGTCTGTTCCGTTTAGCTGCTTATTTTCCCTCCCCAACCCCCTCCCACTGACGTCCCAACCTTTCCGTTTGTTGGGAAACAATCAAGAGAAATCCGACTCCACCTTTTGCAGCTTTGTCCATCCCACCATCCATCAGCACTTTATGCCAAGGTCTCTCCCTCTTTATGTTGCCCTCTATAAATCCATCTTTCTCCCTCTCTCTCTCTCTCTCTCTCTCTGTCGTTCTCCCTTAGACATCCATAAATCCACCTCGCTCTCTTTCTCTCCCTCATCTAGATGCCAACATTCAAAATGCTGCCAAGCCAAGCAGAGGGTTCCCAGGTTTCATAAACTGCATGCTAGAGTTAGCGCCACACCAAGGGTTCCCCCTTTTTTTTTAGATGGACACTAGCTGTGCCTATTTACAATCGAACTGCCACTTGTCAGGAGGACCACTGCTGGGGAAAGTCAGACAACTTCTCTTCCTACCCAACAGAAAAAAGAGATAAAATGACAGAAGCTAACCACACTGGGGAAACATTAACACGCATCTATCTGTTAACTAACTCGAATGCTAGAATGCTAGAACTGTGCTAGAAAAAAAAGACATCACCAGAACATCACCACCACAACACAGAGATATGAGCATTATCAGAATCTTCAGAGTTATCACCACACTTCTACCTCCATCAGAACAAATTTAAACCCTCCTTCTGGTAAAACTCACACTAAAGGTTGCCATCGTACACTGAACAGGTCAAAAGACATTCACCAACACTATAAATATTGAGATCCTTTGGTTGGAAATGCTAGAGTTGTTTTCATATGGGAGCTTTGCCAGTACTCCATTATGGATGTTTAGAAGTAACCATTGTTTACATAGACACTCATGAGAAAGAATGCAATGCCTCATGCTGCTATGTACTGTGTGTAGGCCAACATAAACATATTGAGTAACGTGTGACCAAGGGAAATTCTTCAGAAAAAATAACATCATGTATTACACAGATAAAACTATAGTTCAAGATGCAGCCATCCTCTCCCCACGGCCCAATGCTGCCTCATTCATTAAGGCTATGTTAGCGAGTCTGACAGTTGTTGTCCAAGCAAACTCTTAGAAATGCATTTGTTGCAGTGTTGGTCACCTAGGGCTTGGTTTCTTTGTTGCCTGCCTGCCTGCCTTCCTTCCTTCCTAGCATTCTCACCTGGTCTGATTACTCTATGACTCATGGGGGTGGATCCAAACAGTGCAAAATGAGTTCCTCTGATATTATCTGCACAGGCTGCGCTGATATTGAAAGAGACAGTTTAAGCAAGTGCATGCAAATGTTCAGCTAGTTAGTCTGCAATAATTTTACAGATTTGCAGACAGTCTTTGTTGTTTTGAGCATTCACTGCTGTTTAACAGGTGGTTTGATGAATATGGTCGCTGAAGCAAAACGGTTTAACCACTTCAGTTCAGTGTTTTGATCTTTTTACTGTCTGTGCACACCAAACTGTCACCTTGTAGATAAGCAAAGTAGGAATACAGGAAATGCCTCACAACCAAGAGGGTGTTTCACAGCATCTACAATCTCTTATGTAATATTCATCTTAACCAACAGACAAAGCTGCCCCCTGGCTAAAAAGCAAACTATGTCAAGCACAATTACAAACATTCCTGGAACATTCACAGAGGTGGGGAGTGGAGTAAACCAACCGGTTTTCCTGCTGCCTGTAGGTTGTTCAAACTTGAAATGCATGTAGACCTTAGTGTAGAACATACTAATCTTAGGCCTTGACGGAGCCACTGACTGTATGTTGATGGCTGTCCTGGTTGAGATAACACGACTGTGGACATGGCCGTGGACACTGTGCTCCTGCTCATAGTTTACAGCTACAGACAGAGCTAATTTCAGAGTGACGCCTTAAGCTGACCCCACACTACACGATTTTATAATCTTATAAGATTTTTAAAAATGGGACTACACCACTACAAGAGAATCTTAGCCGATTTTTTTCCTTTCCCCGATCGTATAACATTTTAACGTTCAAGGGAACACAGCACACTACAAGACAATCACTCCATTTTAACATTCGGTCAGACTCATCTTTTGCGCTCAATTTTTATAATAGCTGATTAGGTGTGTTAAGCTCTCCGAACACATCTGTGTAACGGGGTTGCACCAAGAGTTGTCTGTACATGTCTCTGCCCTTTAGATTATATCCACTGGGCCCTTCAGGAATTCAACTGCCTATTCAGCATGGCAGTGTGCAGGCAATGTGTGAGCACCAAAAGAATAAAGTACAGAATGAAACACAGTGCTTTGAATTTCTGCAGAGTTTAAAGTCATTAGTTTGTCTCTTAGCTGCAACCTGTCAACCACTTGTGTCTATATTATTGAGTAACTAAAATTGTGTAGAACCAACACACAGGATGTCATGCAACACTGGAATGGGCTGCAGGAAGTCTCACCAATTTATTATTCAAACTGCTGCAAAACATTTGGCAAGGTTATCATTGTCGAAACATGCACATGCATAAATGTTTGCCATCCTATAGTGAGATGGCAAAGGTTATTTTTAGGTCCTTTATGACAATGGGTCATGGAATGCTGAGGGCAGTTGCAGTATCTCTGTTCCCTACTTAGATAATATAAGGGTGCTGTGCTTGTACTGTGAATGTGTGCTTAATGTGTCAATGTGTGTGTGTGTGTGTATGTGGGAAAGAGAGCGTGTCCAGCTGCCTATCAAAGCTATCTGTCTGCCTGTTTATTATTATGTGTTTGTTTGTGCTGGTGCAGTGTGTGTGTGTGTTGTGTGTCTGTGTAGGATTACCCTTCCCAAGGTTGGGTGTAGACTGCTGCTTGCGAAGAGGTGTGTCTCTCCTCTTCATCTTGCCAGTGAATGGAAACTGCACCGAGCCAGATAGAGTATGACATTTGTGAGATGACGACCAAGACCATAAAAGGTCCTAGCTTACGTGTCTATGCCACCTCCAACATACACAGTATCCAATGTTTAAGCACAACAGACCTTGTTTAATTTTGTGACTTTATGATTAAATATTTCACATTTTCAGAAGGGAAAGCCTTTTTTTACTGTGAGAAATAAGTACAGGAAGTGAATGTGCCAGCCCAGCTCAGATCAACATGGCATCCTTTTAGTCACATATCTCACTTAGCTCTTCCTGTAACATGTCTAAGACTAAGCTGTGGTCAATTAATATGCCTATGAAGTGTCACAGCAGTACTGTCAGAAAGCTTTAGCTGTAGACCTCAGCAAAGCACTTAGTCAAGAAGAAGAACCTCTTAATAGCACTTAAATCTCTCTCAGCCAGCTAATGGCTACCATAAAACTGAACAGATGGCCTTCTGTCCCTGATTTTCATTCATGCATGTAAAAAAATATATTAAATTTACTGCTCAGAAGTGCAAAGACATGCAGTTGTAGATTACAGTAATTCTTGCCCCTGGCACACCATAAGTCACTTCACATTGAATTTCAAAATGTCAATTTAACTGTTAGAACTTCACTATACAATTGACACTTACTATATCTTTACATGACAACACCCACACGAAAAGGGGACACATAATACTTTCACTGGTTTTCTCATAACTGCAGTTAGTTAAGCAAAATGAAACTGAACAATAACAGTGGGTTAAAAAAACACTCATTAATTTGAGAGTGAGTTCTGTGACAAGGTGCAGAACAGCTGTTCGCTCACCTGTTTCGATGTTCTTTGCTGTGTTAATTGGTGGATGTTAGGTAGGCTACTACACTTTCTTTGACTATGGGCTCTTCTGTTGATGCTTCTTCCTGATTGCCTGAGAACGTTTTAAGACTAAAGGCGGCAAGCCAGCAGTGCATGCCACAACTAGTTAACTTGTTCAGTGCCACAGCGAAACAACAACACCCCTTTTAGAGGAAGACACATTTTACGCAGTTTATATCAACAGGCGGCATTGTTGTGAAATGTGAAAGACCTATTTTAATCTAGGACGGGTCTATTTAACACACTTACCAGGCCGACTATATTCTGTCTAATTTGTAATGCTGTCATGGTCGTAAAGTTTAGTAGTTCTACTGTGCAAAAATATAAAAGTCCGTTATTTCTTCTAGCCTGCTACATTTAATAGGCTAAATTACTTAATGTACTTAAGACGACTTACAGCAGTAACAACTGTAGGCAGCTGAAAATAAAATATTGATTATTAACTAAATGTATGTGCACAATTTTAGCTTCCCCTTACGAAAAAAATGCAGGTTTTATGCAACAATGCAGTATATTTGGTCCAAAGTAGCCTATTGCATTTACGGTATTATTTAAGGTCCTGTTTTAGCTTTTCCCTCGTTGTTTTAACTACAGTGCCCCCTACTGGCCATCGAGAAGAATCCGTTTTACTGGAGCAGCAGTTAAATGTCAACAGTGTGGTCATGCGCCCTAAATGTCAAGCTATTAACTGTGGGTATGATAGAAATTTTCGTGACAAATGTGTGTCAGTGACTGAAGACAATCTGGGAGTTAGCTTTAAGTGACAGGTATGACACTGATTTTTTGATTTAAACAAACAAACTAGTCTTATTCTAGGCCCAGACAAACGAAAGAGCGTAACCTACTAGCATACTGTTACCGTTACCCTGCTACTACATAATTGTGTGGCAGTTATGTTTTTTCGCTGTTTATGTAGATAATTAACTTTCTCCTCAGATTAATTGGTTTTACTACTGCCACTCTACTGCCACACTGAGTTCAAACTTTAAAAATGTTCAAACTTGTAATAATTTAAGTAGCTATAGGCTATAAATCAAACTGAATTTTTAATATAACCAAGGACAAACAAACACTGAACAAGCCTAATGGAGTTGGACTGATAGTAGTCTGAAGTTAATAAAAAAATGATTTGGCTGTAGGCCTATTTCTGTAAATTCATCGCAAACTATAAGGACGCGTTTTAGATGTAGGCCTGCTAGCCGGACTTACGAAAGATATGGAAAACAGTTCTCCAAATCATTACAGTCCAAACCGTTTAGTCTAGCCTACACAGTTTTGAGATAGACCTTTCCATATTAAGTAACACTCAAAATTTTCAATTAATACTCAATATTTTGGTATTCCGAGATCTACTTAGTATTTCAATACTTACCAAGGGACATTAGAACTGAACATCTCAACAGTTGTTCATGAACTTGACATGATCTGTTTTAGCTCATTTTTGAGTAGCTGTAGTTCCATCTTATTCAGCTAGATGGTGCCACAAAACCTAGTTTGTGTATCTGAGAAAGCTGACCTGAGAGCTTTGGTACATTCCTCTGAACTTGCCATGTTTCCAATAGACACTAGAAAATGAATCCAAGAGGAAAGTTAAGTTTCAGGCCAGCACTTCTGGAATTTAATTCAACCACTGACTCCAATCCATGCTCTGATAACTGCAAGATCATTATTGTCATGCCCCCCTCTTAGACTTTACCTTCTTTACCCTTGGCACAGATTTGGACGCATACACTCAGTGTGTTCTGTTAATGCTCAACTGTGTGTGTGTTGTATTAAGTGGTGATGACTTTCATCAGGTGGGTAGCCGATAGCAAAGGATCACTATGTGGTCTTTGTCAAACCCTTGTGTGGTATTAATGTGTGAATGTGAATGTGCATTTTGCACACCTAACTTTTTTACACAACTTTTTTTCACAAAGGTCAGGATTTTTTTTAGGTATAGACTCAATCAAACAAGACACATCCTGTAAATGTTCCAACACATTCCAGGTACCTGTGGTTTTGAGAACTTGTTGCCATAGATACATCTGTGTACCACTGATCTGAGTCATTGTTTTAAGACACTTGAAGAAGAAACAGCCTCTAGTAATCCTGTTTGCAAAAGTTTAATGATTGATTTTTTCCTTACTGTAAAAAAGGAGTATGAACAGTGTTAGAAAAGGTTAAAATTAGATTGTTAAGGAAGGGTACAATGTTAACATACATACTCAATATAAAAATAGTTACTTCTTACAATTACAATTACATGTGTATAAATATATGGTATTTTGTATAGAAAATATTTATAACATAATATACATATAAACATATAATACACTTATTGCACATTCCCCTTGCTATACAAGTTTCAGTTCAAGTATAATATTGCAGCAGCCAATTTAGTGGACTTTACAGTATCTAAACACAATGAGCTTCATAAGTCTGTTTTATCCCGCGTCTGTAAAAACAGTCCTGTTGAGCATCCACCCCAGCCCTGTCCAAAGGTGAATCACGCTGTACTTGGCATGTACGTAAAAGCAGTCACTGATAATGATTTATCTCTCTGGTTTCTCTTCCTCTTGTTTGTCCTTGTCCATCCTGTATTACCGTGATCATCATCATCATCATCATCATCATCTTGGCAAAGTGCTGGTAAAGTCCAAATAGGTTACCCTCCCCCCACTCAAGTGTCCGTCTGAGGAGGCCAGTGGGAGCACATGTTGAGCTGAGGGAGGAGAGAGAGAGAGGCTGGTCAGCTCCTAGACTTGCGAGTCTCAGAGGTAAGACACATTCACGCTTGCACCCACATGCACACACACCACACACACACATGCACACACACACACACACACACACAGAACACCTGCAGTCACAGCAAGCCACATTCAAAGTCACATTCATGAGCTGAGTTCTTCTCTCTCTCTCTCTCTCTCTTTCTCTCTCTTTCTTTCCTCGCTCCCTTTTTACTCCCCTCTGCACCCCAGGAGTAGGGGTCTAGATCGTCTGTCTGTCTTCCAGGTGTTGATGGCAGAAGACAAAGAGATCAGCTTCCCAGCACAGCTCAGTATGTGCTTGCGGCCCTCATTTCCCCCATGCAAGGTGAGAAAGAATACCCCTAGAGTTTAGGAGACATCAGTAGCATGTTGCTTTCAACAACAAAATAGAAAAAGAAAAGACAGAGAAAAGAGAAAAGGCACCCTTCTTTCTTTCTCTCTTTTTCTTTCTTTTTCTTTCAATCTCTCTTTCTTTCTCTGTCTTTCTATTTATTCAATCTCCCCAATTGCCTCATGTCTGTCTGAAGGCTGTTGCGTGCGTGCTGCTGCTGTTGCGCGCTCTCGACCGTAGCGCTTGACTCCTCAGGGACGCCAGCAAGGGGAACAGCTGCTCAAGCGAGCGTCTCCGACGGCGGCCATATCCATTGGCACCGATCTTGTGAGGGGGGGCTGACTCAGTCTTCTGCTTGTTGATGACCTGCAGGCGGTGGGCCAGGTCATGGACAGAGCAGGTGACCAGGTTGCACCCAATGGAGCTTGACGTCCTCTTTACTCTAAAGGGGAGGAAAGCAGCGAGGTTTAGGACTTTGCACCTTTTTCAGGGCCCGGTTGAGGCAGAAATAGAAACAGGAACAATCATCTTTTCATATCATCTGTCATCTGTACCTAATATTTCTAATTACTTATGTGAAAAACTATTTCAAATCCATAATGTGATGTTTTATGTGGAGGTGTTGGGGAGTAAGCTGTAAGATAAATGTGTTGACAGAGCCTCCCGGCAGACACTGTAAATTTGTTAGGTAGAAGTTTCTCACCTGAGGAGGGGGATGAGAGGTTTGCTGCTCCTGCTCTCCTCGAGCTTGTTGACTGAGTCCTCCTCCCTCACGCTTAATCTTCTGTGGACGTCTCGTCTCACCAAACTCTGCAGCCAGACGCTCAACCTGCCAAGGAGCGAGCAAGCACACACAAAAAAGGGAGGGAGTCAATCAAAGAGCCGTCATCGCCGATTGAGGCAGAGTGAAAAAACTGCCTCTGTGTTTTTTTTTTTCTTTTTTTCTTTCTTTCTTTTTTTTCTGCTGGGTGTTTAGCGTACGCACCTCTTTTTGCTTTCTGCGCTGAGCTCTGGCCGGGTGCTCCTGGAGCAGCAGACAAGTGTGGCCAGCACACACCAGAAGACGACGCATTGGAGAAACAGTTTCATTTTGGCAGGGCCTGAAGTCGAGGCAGAGATAGAGGGAGAAAAAGAGAGGGAGAGAGAGTTCAGTTAGTCAGATATAGATTTCATCAAGAACACAAATAAACACCCACCAAGGTATTTTTTAATCATGTCTTGTGTGAAGTTGTTCCTAGAACAACATGCACAAGAGTTGAAAAGTGAGGTCAGTCTAACACTAAATTCTTTTAATGTTGCTATAATTTATTTGTTTTAGATTAGAAGCAACTCAGTTGAACTTTCATCTGCAGTGTGATCTGACAGAGACCCCACATAACTCATTCTTCTGTGCTCTTCTCAGTAAACAAAAATAAAAATGCACAAATGTAATCTTTTCTGAACATTGTGAAGAGCTAGACAGACAAAATATAAATATAGTTCCATATTGCCCTATTGTATCAAAAAATATTAAATAATAATACAAAATTAAAATGTCCATAATCTCACTGCACTCCTAACCATACACAGCCCACAGCCCCAAAAGATACACACCTGTTAATTATTGAGCTCCTTGAAGGTTTCTTGAGAAATAAGACAAGTCCAAATATGTATAACAGGGACTCCCTGTAAAGCTTTCGTAGTCAGTAGACAGTGGATGACAGAGCTAATGGTCTGAGTGGCTAAGGCAAACCTGGTGCCTTTATACTTTACAGGGGGTGGAGGGGGGAGGAGCAAGGGGCGAGTGACAGTCAGCCACATCCACATCCTACTCCAGCCAGCACATCACATTCTTTTCCACTGACCGACAGAACAAGAGACATAAATTACCGTTAATTATCTGTGTATGTTTGTTCATCATTTTAAAATGGTGACAATCCTCCTGGACTGCATTCAAGTGAAGATTTACACTAGTGAAACATATTTGATTACACATGGTTTTGATTTGTCTTTCTCTCTCTCTCTTTGGGGATGTTACTCAATTGGACAGTCACAAATATAGTAACATCCTGACAGAAATTGGAACAGTTGGTCTAAGTTTAGATGACAAGCTTTTGTCTCAGACGGATTCTCTCTCTCTTTCTCTCTCTGTGGACCCTACAACGGATACTGTTTGTCTAATTGTGACAAACGCTGCCCTCGCCCCACCAAAATCCCCCTCCACCCCCGACATTCCAAGCCACCTCCACATTCTCTCAGCATTTTGGGAATGCTTGTTATTTTACTAACAGAGGGCATTGCTGGGCACAGCTTATTTGGATGCAGCTGTCTTTTTGGTGTGATTTAGGAAGAATCGCATTCCTAAAATTATCACTATAAAACGATTTCCAACCAGTTAGTGCAAATAGCCAGAAGTGAAAATTTTAATGTTTTGACCATTTGCTCTTTCGCATGGTTGTCACCCGGTGTAAAAATTACTTCTCGTGCAAGGTCAGACCTTGCAGACTTGTGTGTGTTGACAACGTGTTGAAACTTCTGAAATTCATTTCTCCACATTTCCATCAGTTTAATCAGAAATGAAGTATAGCTGTTGTTTTGGATTGTGATCAGTTGGAAAGCCACATTGAAGTCTAGATGTATTGGCAAGCAAAGACAATGTTTTATAACTTGTTTCAACACTGAAGCAGAATGATGGGGAGTGCAGCGGGTCCTCACCCTCATCTCTGGAGGCTGTCTGAGCCGCTATCTGTGAGTTTGCTTACAAACAGTGGTTGCCTGCAACAATATATGTGATGGGTCATGAAGCAAAGGAGTGCATGCATTCTCAGGTTGACCTAATGACTTACGCCTCATTTTATTTTCCCCTCATCTTTTCTTTCTTTCTTTTTTTCATTCCTTCTCTCTTTTCCCTTTTTCTTGAATTAATGCCAGATTAAAGACTAACCCTCTTCTAACTATGACTTTCCCTGAATGTTCAGGCTTCCATAGGTTCTGCAAACACAAGTTTGTTTTGTTTAGAAATGCAGTGTTCCAGTACATTGAATTGAACGACCTTCACTGCCAAATGGCCTGACTTGTAAATAAGCACTCAGCCTCGCGTTGCTATGGTTACAGCACGTTAAGTGTTTCGTGAGCTCTGTCAACGCAATCTAAAAAGCTGATAAATGAACATCTGCACGTGCTCAAGTAGGGTCCATCACAATATATTTTTTCAGTCTCCATCATGATAATGTTCAAACAACCCAAGTGAAAAGTCTCAAAAAAAAAAAAACAAATTAAATATATATATATTGTGTTAATTTTTGGTCATGGATTCTTCATCTCTCTGTTGTTTCAGAGGTGCCTACTTAATCAGAATCATCCCTCTTGTTCCTAAGGAGGCGTGTCAACAGCATGGAAAGAAGCCATTGGCAGAAACTGATTTATCTCTCTTCTGATTGGTCGGATGGACGTGAAGCGCTGTCCCAGCTGAGATGTCTCAGGAGGGTGCTCACAGGTAAACAATGTCCACAGTCTCCAGACTGCTGTGGGTGCAGAGAGACAAATGACCGTTTTAGAGCCTTTGGGACAAAATGTTCTGTGATGCTGTGCTGCACAGCCAATGCCGGTGTTTTCTGTAGGGTTTTTCCATACAAAAACTAAAACTAGAAAGAACAGCACGCCAGACGCTGCAGGGGTAGGAAGGAGCTGCCCTTCCTCATACAGTTCTCATCCATGTGTCAATATGGCAGGATTAATGCATAAACAACTTGTGAAATTGTTCCAGTAAATGACATCACTTCAGGTGTGCAAAGACAGAACAGAAAAATATGCAGGTTGAGGCAGCGATACAACTAGCTGTTGAAGATTCACAAGTAGGTGGACAGGTGAGGAGTTTTTTTGCATTTGTTGTTAAGGTGAGTGCCATGGAGACAGAACAGGTAAGTGATAGACAGGTGTTAATTAGGGTGTGCCCTTGCTCAGGTGTTTGTTGTGAATGTAGAAGCATCCAGGTTATTTGCTAAGCATAGAAAAGGCAAGCACGGAGATGTGAGTCAGGTGAGAAGACAATGGTTCAGGTAAATGTAGATGTCACAAAAGTGTGTGCACATGCATTATGAAAGCAGAGTTCCTGAAGATATATTCGAGATCTTACCAGTTAAGTGAGTCATCAATGACTGGTAGTGTTGGTCAAGAAGCTGAATAGACATAAGTGGTGTTGTTCCATGTACTTTACTCAGAAAGCTTTCATAATGCTTATTGGAACTGATTCACCTCTCTACTGAAATTGCCTTTGATAAGGCCATACATATAATTATTTTGAAACAATCAGTAATGTAGTCATCAATAATTCTATTGACTAAATTCACTCTGGGTAAGGTGGAAGATGGAAATTTCACAATGTTAGAAAGACAAGGAATGTCCCTTAGACAGCTTTAATTCCATGGCATCCACTATCCACTGTTGATGCTCGCTTGTCTTCTTTGTTGATAAGCATGGGATTTACTCTGTGTCCAGGAAACTCTCTGGCCAGGACTGAGAGTGACACACAACCGTAACCCGTGTGTCAAGCCTCTGCTTGGTGTTTCATTAAATCAGGATTTTGGAGAGATTTGCGAGTAGTACACTTCTTAGGCCACAGTTCTCCATCTTCTGACGAGGCCTTAATTGTTTCCTTGCCGCCAAGTGCTTTTTGAAGCTTTGCCACTTTGTCAGCACATTATTTCTGCCATCACGAATGACTAGAACAGACTGAGATGGATGTTTTCTCTACCGAAACAAACAGGGTCATAATTTTTTTTTAAATCTTGGTGACATCAATGCCTTCAAAATTATTATATAAGGAACCTGAAAAAAAATGCACTGAGGCCAGCTCTTGCTTTACCCTAACCAGCGTTCTTTCTTTTTATGTTTACTCTGCTATCATGATTATTCTAATGTGCATAGTGCGAACATCATTTTCGTGCTGTGAGAAAAATCAGTTACAGATCTGCCCCTCTTTATAATGCAGTTTTTCATGAGGAGGGCCTTGCCAAAACCAGAGGGCTGGCTAGATACATAAATAAATAAACAAACAAAAATAAAAGCTCATTATGTGTGGCATTCCTGGGTTACAGAAGAGAAACGGAGGGCACTTAATTGCATGCTATAACCCCTGTTGGTATAACCCCTTTTATGCTTTCCTTTTATGATGAATACCTTTCATTGACCATCTGACGTACACTGAAATGCTATCTCATTGCCCCGCCATTGATATTAGTCTTGATTTGTGTGCTGTGAGCATTGTAATGCTAAAAATTGCATAACGTCTTTCGAGGCAGGCATCAAGGAAAGTACACAGCATTCCAACAAGGAGACAAATGCTTCCACATGCTAAGAGCTTTGCCTCTCTGCACACACGCCACACACACACACACACACACACACACACACACACACATACATACACACGTGTATGTATACTTGTATCTGTTCCTAACCCTCATCCTCTGAGGCCTCCTTAACACGTATACACCAATGCAAAACACACACGCACACACAAACACACAGAAAATCATGCATACCCTTTCACACGAACACACTCACACATCCTCACGTACGCACCCTTCTGACCTTCATGTTAAGAGGAAAAATGTGCAGGCCTCTGATAGAATGCTGTGTCGTGATATCAAAAACAACTCCAGACATTGTTTCCGAGTCCATTTATCTACCACTGAGTGCATTTCTATTTTAACGATGCTGAGCTAATAGACACCATTCTTGCTGTCCGTATGATTTGCATGAAAGACAACATAAAGAAAACAATAACAAGGTCAAATGTATTTTTTAACATCAACTCTGCAACACATAGACATTTACAAGCTCTGAGTGGTTGTGAAATCTGAGCCGGTGTTTACGGGAAACAGAGTGATTACGAGCACCTGAAAGGTTCTGATAGCATCCCTCTCTTCCTTGCTTATGTGTCAGCGCTCGCTTAAACTGACACTCTGTTCGCATGCTATTTGGTCATGTCATCACTTCATTCCAGAGGCATTCCTGCTTTCTGGAACCACTTAGGTCTAATTCATTGTGGCATTTTATCTTCAGTGCTTTTGTCTGGATTTTGATCAGTCGCAGCTTCATGGAATGCCACAGTTTTCGCTGGTCAGTCGCTACTCTTGTCAAATTGGATTTTACAGTACGACAAGGGAGGCTGCGAGAGGAGCGAAACGCACAAGCACACACACACACACACACACACACACAGAGAAAACAAACATGGCAAGCTTAAAAATGAAAATACCACAGAGGGAGGAATTTTTAATGATGATTTCTTGGAAGTGCAAAAAACGTCAGTCCCCTGAGGTGGGGCCCAGTGTCCTACTCGCATGGCTTGTTAATCATACCCAAGACAAGTCTCCCTGTTTTGATGGCGTTCTGTTAAAATATATCAGTGTTTCATTCTACTTCTGTTATATAAGCGCTCCACTACAGAGGTCACAGCTCCGTTGGTTCAATCTTTCTGTGGTGTCCCATTCAAGCTCCAACTTACGTTGGTGGAGGTTTTCAGTTGTAGAAGGCAGAACTCCTAAAAATGTCCAAATAAGGGGGGTGGCTGTTGTTACATTTTGTTGCCACGCATTATTATGGAATTCAAACGCCACAATGTTCTGAGGTGCTTTCCACATGTTTTGTCAGTTCCTGTAATTTAAGGAACTAAATTGGACCCCCCCACTGGCTCTGAGACCTGTTCCAGTCCCACTCTACATTCCCTGTGTCCCACGACAGCTTTTTATCAATGACATGCCTGACCCGCCCATGTCACTTCTTCATTTATTTCCACCCATTATTTAATTTAATTAGCAACGGCTCCGCTCCCCCCTCCCTATGCAGGCCTGGCCTACTGCCCTACTGATTGAACTCAGAATACCTAAATAAGACCCTCTTGAGCACAGGCCGTCAGTCCCATTCATCTCTTTCTCTTCAGCCAAAGCATTTTGTGTTGCAGCCCAATCACTCCTTTATTTTGTTCTCTTAAATGTTTATTTCACTCTTAAATTGAATGAAAAGGCATAAATATGTCATATCAACAGATGGTTGGTGGTATGGCTGTGAGGATCACTCCACAAGTTCTGTATTTTGTTGTGTGGTCTTAGCAAACGAAAGCATTACAGAGAAACAGGGCAATGGTTTCACTGAAGAAATGGCCCAGTCCATTTCAGGTCATTTTTCCCTCCAATGACACTTCATACGACCCTGTGTTAACTTGTTCCAGTACGCACTCTGTCTACCAAAATTATAAAGAAGTATGACCTTACACACTTTTTGATGTCCCTGGGTTCAAAGTTCAAACTTTTACATGCACACCAAGGGTTAATCATGCACTTGTCCCTGTTTTTGGTTATCAGTTAACATAGAATTATTGATTGATGGAAATAAGTCCATATAAGGCATGTTTAAGTCACCTACATGTAAGTGAAATTTGAGATCATATATTCTGATCTAACATCTGTGACTCAGTACACAAAATTTTGCCTATTAAGCTCAAACATGCAAAACAGAACAGAAGATTGAGTGTTACTTCAGGTTATCTTTCCAAAACATTTTTCAACTTTTTCTTGTAGTTGGATTTTTTTTTTATCAAGATTGTACTTTTGTGGTATGTTTAGGAGATTCAAAGATGAAGCCCAGTTTTAGTCACTCAAGACTTTTGAGAGGTTAGATGTTTTTGTTTATATTTTCTTGCAATTCTGGCAAGTAATATTGACCCAGGGCTCAGGCACGTGATGGAGGAGGAAGCATATGCCATGGTGCAAGTATTTTCCACAGATTTTTTCACACTCTAGCATTTTTTTGTCTCACTCTTGTGTTAAATCCAGCTCTTGGTGAATAATTGTCCCAGTGGGGCAGATGCTGTGGGATTGCTCATAGATTTGGCAGTGCTCTATTTGAATGCATGTTGAAATTGGAAATTACATTTTGGGTCGTGTAAAAGATGTTCGGCAAAAAACCTGTCTCTTATGTCCTGAGTTTGTCGCGGTTTGGTTGTAAAATGACTCATTGTAGTGTTTGCTATTTTGCTAGTTTGCCAGAAAGTTCCCTTCTTTGGCACAGGGAGAACTGGGTGGTTTCCGCAGGCATACATGCTTCTACCCTTATTACTTTCATTTTCTGTGCAGGTTCTTTCTTGGCTTTTCCTGGAAACAGCAGTCACAATTGATTAGGCACAAAAGTTGATAGTTATGCCTTTTTTCCTTTGAAGAAGGCTTTTTATTGCTCTCCAAATCTAGCTCTGACAAATAGACAGCACATCACCAAATCTGTAGGGGTCAGGTTGCAAATAAGATTTGTCATAAGATGATTTTACTATTATTTTGTTGAAAAACTCTTGTAGGCCAAGCGTGAGCATGTTGAGTGTAAAGAAAAACAGTTTTTCTTCCACATCATGGAGGAATGGGGAAGGAAATAAATGACACCAATAATTCTCAGAAGATGATTTGTGATCCATGGCTCATGACCAGCACTAGTATCCAAGACTATCTCTGTTTCTTTTCTCCCTGTCCTCCTGGACAATCCACTGCCCTTGATAATCCACATTTAATCAAAGTCCACTGATATGGCTCTGATGCCTTCTGTGAAGCCTTCCGTGATATGAATCATCGTCAGTCACCGGCTTTGACACTGACCACCAGTGAAGAGTATAAACAGAAAACAAATCGGCATTCCTGCTTTGTTTTTTTCCGTAATGCTGCTTTGTGAACTGATAATCTTAGCAGTCTGTCACTCCCATGGTATGTTTTGTGCCTTACATTCTTCCGAGAACAGAAGTTGTAGCCTATCACATGCACACTTGGTCTTGTGTTTTTGTTTTGAAGTTTGATTTGACACAGTCCTCCTCTTTTGAGCCAACTTTTCAGAGAGAGCAAGGAACATGCTGTGAGAACAGGGACTAAGAGATATTGCTAAACGGTCTTCATCTGTATAACCCTATAGGCTCTATGGTATCTGCGGACGGTAATACATTTTCGTTCTAGCCACTGACTCCATGTCCCACAAGGCATAAATAGGTCATGAAAGCATCTTGTCCCAAACTATTATTTCAACTGTTCTTTTTTGTCTTTTTTTTGTCTGTCTTTTCTTTTTGGTCAGGGGTCTTTCATTGGATATTGTCAGTGCTCTGACTTGATTTCTCTGCTATGTTTAGAATGTTTAAGATGTACCGAGGGGGGTGCAAGAAAAGGATCCCAGGGTGGGCCTGTCCCCTTCTCTTGGAAGAGCTGAGAAGCATCACTGTTGGCCTCAAACCCCTGATATCACCCTGGGGGGTAATAGAGCCAGTGGATTTAATTGCTTTCAGCCCATCCTCGCAGAATGTTCGGAATTCCGCCGTTTATCTTTATAGTCCGACAAAATTGGAGCTTGGGCATTCCGAAATTCCCGACACATGATTTGAATTATCTTCTAGCTCAGACTAGCTGAAGGGGTCCTTCAGCATGTGTGAGATGAGTGAGAAAAAAAAGAAAAAAGTAAGGAAAGAGGAGATGGGCAAAGAAAAAAAAAAAAACAGCAAAAAAAAAGACAGCCGAGGCAATGGTCCAGTCTGTGAGCACCCTATTTCCTAAAGACCTATTTCCTAAAGACCCAAGGGACCTCCATTACGAGGGATTCCTCTTACGAGGGAGACTCTTCTCCACACCAGTCATTTTGACATCCTGTTGACAATATCTGTATCTTCTTCACTAGGTGTCTGTCAATGGATAGACAACACTTCAATAACGCTTTCCCTCTCTCCAATTTAGTCTTTTACGACAGATTTGCAGTTATGCTCTTCCTCTCCAAGTTGTGAGATGTTTTGCAATAGAATACGGCTGACTTTTGATACATAGCATCTGTTAATGTTTTTGTATTCAACTGTCTGTGTGTTTTCACATTGGAGGGTCATAGATTTTTTTTCTCAGTAACTCAGAAATATTATTGTTTACTTATAAGGGAGTCTTGTGTTTAAGGAGAATTCGGAGCATTTGGGCTTTGTTATTTCTATTGTTAAACAAAATGGAATGACCATAAGAATTCTAAATAATTTTTATGCTGCCACTTATCACGTTTGACACTCATTTATCTCTTTTGCTCCTTTATTCCACAGCTGGATCTCCTAATAGGTCACAGTGGCAGGTTCCTGTAGTGCTTCAGATGGAAAGACACTACAAGTTATTCAGGCAGTCTTGATCACTTCAGAACATGAATGATTCACATGTGGCCTTGCAAATGTAAAGTAAATGCACAACAGAGCAGTGTTGTCGCCTAGGTTCACCCTGACTGACATGGCACAGTTCTTACAGGATGGAACATTTGCCACCGAGCTGGACCCTACCATCTCCTTGTAATCTGCTTTGTGTTAACTGTCCATATTCGGTTTCTCACACTTAATCTTTGACCACATTCCTCACAAACATCTTGACTTAATCCAAATCTGTCATTTATTTATGGTGCATGACTGAATTCAGCGAATCAGCCCACCAGATGAATTTTGACTCAGCTTCCTAGAGCTCTGGGTTGGTTTATTTAGCATTTTGGACGTGGTTTGCATTCACTTCATCCGTTTCTGGACTGATCAGTCCGTCTGTGCCCTCAGAAACATCTGCCAAACAAGTAAATATGCAGCATTCCAGTGTCCCCGCTTTTAAATGGTCTTTTCCAACCTGCACTTTGTTTTGCGAAATACATGTTGAAGGTTTGTTTGTCTTTTTGGAGGCAAAGGCAACCATTTGGTCATCGGTACATCAGTCCAGTTGTGTTGCATCATATGCGCTTCCAAAGGCCCTCTGCCCAGAGATTTTGTTTATAGCGTGCTGAATTTTAATAGTAGGTGCAGGTGGGGTGGGGTGGGGGGGGGAGTAGGGGGGTTTCTGGTATTTTGTGTGATTCGTAGTCATCTTAGGTTTCCTCCTGCTGATTGCACGGATCTACTGTTGGACGTCATCCTGTCCTACATGAACCAGAGGGCTTGTTTGGTAGGGCAATGGATCACTAAATGACTGAATGAATCATTGTCTAGCCACACTGTGCTAAGTGGACATCGAAAGAGCAATCTAAGGGGAATGTGAATGCTATCAACTTCATCTGACTGGGGTAGTTATTTACGCCATGTTCTAAAGTCATCTACTTTCTGAGCTGAAATACTAGTCCTCTTTGACAAACATTGATTAGGGTTCATGGGAAACATTTTAGAGATTTGAGTTTGTCCTAGGGAAACAGGGAAATGATAAACCTGCCTGTTTGTTGGATGGGCCTAATGATTTGATGTTGAGCCTTCGCTTAATCTCCAAAAATGCCTCATTTGTTTTGCCTGAGATGGTCTGAAAGGGGAGTACGTGTGCTGGGGAGCCTTAGGAGGGTCCTGGAGAACAAAATAACTTTGAATTGACAGGACCAGTTTATAGAGCCAGGTGGGGTATTTTGATAATTAAAAAGTCACTTTCCACATGTTAGAGTCTAATGCGAAACACATGCTGTGTGATTATTTTCAAGCAGTTTTTTTCCCTTCATTTATTTTGTCGTGGAATTTACATTTTGTTCCTTAAAATGCATCTTGTTTGTTTGAGAGGGTATTTTGGCTGGATTAGATGGCAGATATAACCCACACGTATGCTTCTCATCAAGGATGACATGACGTATGGAATCTATAGAATGAACTTGTGGAATGATGTCTCAGTTCAACAGCCAACAGAATGACTCGTTACCATGACTACCGCTGATAGTGTTTTAAGTTTACTTATCTGGCCTGCAAGGAAGGGCCGAAAGGCAGGTTCACCTTGCCCTTGTTTACGTTAGTCCAGCATGGGTCCTTCCTCACTCATTTTGTGAACCCCTCGCGTAAACCTTATTGCTTGTGAATTGCACACATTCCACAGCTCTCCTCACAGAGCTTGTCAATTAGCCACAAGTGGATTCTGCAGAGTTTGTTTACCCCTAGCCTGGCGTTCCTGCCCAACGTGTCATTGGTCCGATGCTCCAGCTGTGACTTTATTTCCTGGGACTAAAAAAGCCCCAGCAGCTTCTTTACGGGCTCTCTGAGCAAGGGGGGAGCACAATGTTTCTCCTGTTGTTGGCAAGCATTGAGAGATGCCGGCACTTATTTAAATCTGGGGAGCCAGCCTCTTTCATTCTTTCTTTCTTTCTCTCTCGCTCTCTCTTTCTGCAGAAAGATGCATTAGCAAATCTGCGTCTGCTGGAGGCAAGCTGTGACAACAAGCTCTGGCAAAACATCATCTGTCAAATATTCCCCCATAGGGGGCAATTACAGATAAAGAAAGTGAGTCACACAAAGCCAGAAAAAGTGGCCGAGCTGCTCTGGTTTATATTGTCGTCCTTGTCGTCTGTCTTTATTGATGTGTAAATGAAAGGTAGGGCTAAGCTGCGAGAGTAGGGCACCAAAAGATTTATCCTTGCCCTTGTGGAACACTGTGCCAACAGAGGGCCCTCTTCTTGAACTTCCTCCTTTAGCTTGTCATGAAAGGACTGTGGAGCAGTGCTGAAGACAATGGCAATATGTTTTTAGTTAGACTGAATTTTAATGATGTGCTCTGTCACTGTTTTATCAGCAAACCTGTAGCTTTTACTAACCAGAGCCATAAAAATAGCCTGCTGTCTAATTTTGCATGTCTGATCCATGCACACACACGTTCCAGAACTTTGATGGACAGTGCCCAGGGATCTCCATAGAAACGTGTCTGGTAAGCAACAACAAAATAAGCAGAGAAAAATGTGTCTAATCCCTGCACGTACCATAAGCATACAAGCACATGCACAGGCAGCCCCGCACGCAAGCTCATCTCTAGCATGGTGCTGCCACAAGCCATAAATGACTCCCCGTCTGACTGTTTTTAGCATCCAGAACTGTTCCACCTTCTTAGGCACACATGTCCCAAACCCAAGGGTACGCACGCACACACACACACACACACACACACACACGGATATCCACGATTAATCAATATTGCAGTTCTCTGATTGAAAACGGTGACGGAATGATGGTGAAAGAAATAAACGACTTGTATTTGTTGTCATAGCACTGAAAATAAACTGGGAATCAAAAGGAACAAACACCCACACAAAGCATTAGTGACCCCAATCACCAAGCATGGTAATCAAAGCCATAAATAGTGTGTCATCCCCCAGCAAATGTGGGTGGAGGAAGAGGTGTGGAGCATGGTATGGGGTTGGGGGAGTTGGGGGGTGGTCCACGGGTAAACAAAAACAGACTGAAACTTTGGACAAAAACCGCCTCCGACACTCCACGGCATCCCCTCTGTTTCGAATTAGGAGTTCATTCCTCGAGGTCCTGGGGGTATCATAAAGACAACTTATATTACGCCAGAAATAGTCCAGAAAATGTTATCTGTCTGCTGCGCTGTCTCTGAAAGTGTCTGATGGTAGTTTTGATTAAAACGCCTGTCCTTTATCATATTGCATTGCTTTTTTTGGCCCTCTTTTTTTTCGAAGTCCAGTCACATAGCAGCTTAGCGTAAAGGAGGGATAAAGAGACTGCAGCAGGACTGGCCCTTTCTTGTTCTCTCTTTTTTTTGAAAATCAAAGTGTGACAGAGTTGCGATTACATGCCTTGTGCTCCGTTTTTTGCGTGGGCTCACAAGATGTCTGATTTAGGAATCCATTGTGATAATAAAGCCCAATATGAATAATAATCCCTCCCCTGAAGAATGCTATATAGGGGCTTCAGCAGCAGTGAAATGCCTTATTGAGTTAACTTTACTGTTTTGGTGTGATGCGTAGAAAAACGTAATTTAAATTTTTTGTGTTTGTTTGAGAAGGAGTTTATGAGACACGCTACCCCTGGGAAGTTCTCTCTTTCATTTAAAAGGACTTTTAATTTATGTGTGCAAATGGCTCCAATATGTAGTGAAGACTTCTCTTGGCCCTCCACTCCACTGTTGTGATTGTGTTTGGAAACGCACATCTCCACCTCTCACCACATAACAAGAATTTCACTATCTCTGCAACCCCACACATGGAGCGAGTGTGTGCCATGTCAAATGGGACGGAATGTCTGCCATTCTTCTGATGTTTATGAACAACTCTCCAAACAGGCTCATCTAATTGACAACAGCAATCTCACAATAATTGCCACACTTGATTTAAATCAGTTTCCTACAATATGCTACAAACATATTTGTGCTGGCATGGTAAACCAGGACTGTGATTTTTGCTATTTTGGTATATTTATGTCAGCTGGAATGTAAATATTTGATAAAATATGAGTCACAGTATAAACCATAAACACGGCAGATAGCGATGACACTGCATACTGCTAACATAGCATCTCCACACTGCACCTTTGTTTTTTTCCTCAGACAACAAGGCAGCTCGTACAGATGTAGTGAAGGGACCGGCAGACAGTATTGCTTGTAAAAATATATAATCTGAAAATAATAGTGAGAATGACAGGGTTTGTCAGTTAGAGAGTTTTATCGTGATTCTTAGCTGTAGACTCAGCCTATCATCCTTTTGTCAGCCTTTGATGTAAATCTTCAATATAAAAGTCAAAATTGTTCGAGTAAAGCTGCACCATTACTTATTCAGCATACTGTGTATACACCCACACACACACACACACACACACACACACACACACACACACACATATATATATATATATATATATATATATATATATATATATATACATACACACACACACACAGTATATGTAAATGCCAAATAAAACACAACAGAAGCTGTGTTTCGATACAATATTTGTTTTGGAACACCAGCGAACACCACTTACTACTTACAACTTGCTCACTTGAGTTGCACATTTTTGAAAAGTATTTTTTAGGGTTGTTTAGAGGACGGAATTAGGAATGCCCATAGCTAGTCATTCTGAGGCAGGCAGAGGTGATTCTAAATTCTTTTTAAAGTCCTATTTAGACTGCAAGAGGCAAGTGATAAGAGCTCCCGGAGTGTAATTGAGCAACAGCATGTCAAATATCTGTTGGTGACACAGAATGGAAGAATATAATTTAGGTGTGGCTAAGAGATGATGGGGGAAACCCTAGTTAAGAGTTCATAGAGCATAACTTCAAGCCCAGTTTGTCCTTAAACCCATTGAAACCTGTATAGAAAAGTGGCCTCAAGTGCAATGGCACTGGGCAGGAATCAGCATGCACCTTGACAGGTGAGATCATCCCAGATGAAGTCATTGGAAGGTTATGGACCAAGACGCAAGGCGTCAGGACCTACAGACTCTGAGTTTTAGGTGAAGTGTGAAACTAATACTCATCTGGCAAGGACCCAGAGAGCAAGAAAAGTAGAGAGAAAGAGAGAGAGCTGTTCTGGCATCAACAGCATCTACTGTTATGGTGGTAGCAATGTGCAACAGCATGAAGGCCCTCTATTGTCTGTTAGGACTGACGCTTTGTAGCTTACGCGCACATGTCATGGGGGAGACTGGATTTTTTTTTTTTACTTTGGCCGTGTACATCTATCAGTCCTCCCAGTAAAGCTAGACAGAAGAAATGTATAATATCCTCAATAAAACTAGACAATAGAAATGCATAATGTCCTCAATAAAAACATACAGTATCTATATACATAGTGAGAAAATGTACGGCATACAGTATGAGCCAATATATGCTTCAACCTACACATAGCCTACCATAGTATGCAGACCAAATATGTCTGGCTTGTGTCTCTCTTCATTGCGGGTGTTTGTGGGGTTCCTGCTCATAATGAAAACATAGTTGACCTCACAGGACTACTGGATAGTAAACTGTGGCCCAGTGCAGGAATGTGGCATGCTCTTCCGGTTGCTGTGCGGGCCATGGAGATGGGGGTAGGGGTAAGGGGGGTGGGTTGCTTGAGGGTGTTGAAGTGACTGAAATGAATGGTATGGGGAGTAGGTGGGATGCTTACACTGAGGATTGTTGGTCTGGCGTCACGACAGCATGTACCTTGGTCCTCAAGTAATTATTTGTGTTTGCAAGCAGCCCAGTGTGCGTAAATGTGCAAGCCTTTTGTCACTGAAGTGATAGCATGCAGGAATGTGAGATCCTATACGAGTTCATATGCTGTGTCATGATGACTTGCAATTGATGTTTTTTTTAGAACAAGAACGCTGTATATGTGCTTTGAGAACATGTTCCCCTCCCCATCCCCCATTTGCACCTTAAAACTTAAAACAGAGAAATGAGCCTCATTTTCCAAAACCCTTTGAACCCCATGGCCCCCTTGCTTCTCTGTCTCTCTGTATTGTGGTTTTCAGTGCCGCTGTTGCATGTTGACTGAGAACTATATGCCGATGTGTTTTTCACCATTTCCTCCCCTGTCAGAGTTTTTTCCCCTTTTGATTAATGCCGACTTAATGACCCCCCACAGACTCAAAAACCAGTCGAAGTATGTGAGGCATCTTAAACTGATGCAGCTTGTCCCCTTACTCTGTTTATAGGCCACGACTACACGCTGTAAACACTAAGGACTCTAGCAATGGAAAAGTTGATGTTCACTATGGAATGCACAGTATAGCTGCACAAAAAGGACCACTTTTTGTTTTAAGCAAAAAAGAACACGCTAACCACAAAAGTGGTCAAATTACTACGCTTCTTTGTTCTTGTTTGTTTTATTTTAATGGACAGAAAAGCTCAGAGCTTTCTTCAGTCCTTTGAGAATTCACCCCTTAAAACATTCCAATATTTTCCCCGCCATTCTTTTTTACAAAACAAAAGAAAAAACACAAATAAAATAAACAAATTCAAAGTCTGCTGGCCTGTACATACAGGGTATGGGCAGGAATCAGGTACAGCAACATTACCCGTGGTGTTAAATACTCACAAATGACCTCATAAACCTACTTAATAAACCCACAGAAAGGATGTTAAAAGCAGTGAGAGACGGATTGAAACAGCATCATAAAGCTAATTTCTACTCTTCTAAATAAAAACATAACAGACTCTTTTGAATAGCCCATTGATGTCAACACCTACTGGTTTGATACTGAGACTCGTACAGTAATCACTCCTACCTTTGTTGCATACCGTCACATGCATCACATGCAGTACATGTTGGAGGAGGGATCAAGGAACCTTCTGTGTCAGAACCTCCAATATTTTCCAGAGCCTGGAAGACATCTGCTATTCTTTGGTGAAACTTGAATGTTATCGAGTGAAAACAAGTCAAGCCAAAACAATTCAACTTAAGTTGGACTGATAATAAAGTTTGTAAATCTTATCTAAAAATATTTCTGCAAATTTATCGCAAATGGATGCATAGCGGGGGGTTTTGCATCTAAACTCTCCAAATGTTTATAAATAATTGTATTCTGTAGTAATGTATGATCCAGCTACAGACAGTTGAACAGCACTAATCTGGTTTATCTCTATGCATACATCTCTGCTTTGATCTGATTCTTAAACTCCTCTTGGCCTTTTGCTGACTAAAAGGAAAGGCTAAGGAAGGGCTTAACCTGGGGGGTGCTCTTGGACTTGTCCATTTCATTATTTTTCTATTTTTAGGCCATGGGGATTTATGGGGTCTTTTTTGCTCCACTGCTGACACAATTAGAGGCAGCTAGAGAAGAAAAAGAGGCCAGCATCAGAAGTGCATGAGTATGGGCCACTTTGTTTAGTCTGTGAATTATATGCGCCTTTAGACATGGAGATTAAACGCCACCACTTCCCCTCTCTTCGGTACACACAGAGAAAGAGGTTCTCATGGTGCCCCAGAGCATTGCTCATAAATTAGCTCTCTTACAGGCCTGAGGAACCAGTGAGGACAGTGTTGACTGTCTGTACCACTCAGGATAAGGGGTTGTGTGGGGTCTCTCTCAAGGGCTCTTGGAGGGAACGTGATGCAGCACACTGTTCCAGTTTTTATGCATGGATGCTGTATATTATGTCCTGTTTCATTCTGAAACAAACCCTTAAGCTGTGTACACTTCACAGGGTTTCTGCCAAAACAGCTGTCCCCATTGGATGTAGCACTGAGGCCATTGGGGACGTGCCTTTGACAGTGTCTGCCTTAGTGCAGTACTTTGTTAGATGAAACCATAAGAACTGTAGATTTGACATTTGTGAGTTATACAGTATGCATTATTGTAACAATAATTGATGTTTATTTTACAAAGAAGATTTTTACCTGTCTGCACCTGAAGGTAGATAGCTGTAATTATGACAACTGGATGAGGTGACACTTCTGACTCATAATCTCAACATTGCTTACATAGGGACAGTACATATTTAGGCTCAGATACATCCCTATGTAGTCTTATATTTGATTAGCCCTATAGCCCTTGCTAATCGAAATGAAAGTTAAATACTAATAAAGTTAATACTAAATACTAATCGAGCAGCGGTGTTATAGTAGTGTGAGGCTAAGGTTGTTTGTGTTTCCTGGCAGAACTGGTGTTGTACCTGTGCTATGTGCTATGTCTGCATACACTTCAAAGATTGGTGCCAGAGAGTTGCTGAGCAATGATGTTCCACTTAAGTGATGAACTTTACATACATAACCTTTATTTTTGGGGATGCCTCAATAGATGGATGATGATGTGAGTTCATTTGTAAAGAGCAGCATTACATTAACTGTCATTACAAAAAAACATGCGAGTTCAAGCAGTGAGTCAGCGCAGTCTGTCATGCATGCTCACCACCTAGTCTAATCTGTTTATGTTGCACGATTGAACAAAATAATCAACGTTTTTCCCAACTGCAGTTTAGCACTGATACAAATAAGAATGTGTTTGTGAATGTATTTGGTTGTGTGTGTGAGCATGACGAGTACTGCCTAAGTGTACACATCCACGCGTCTCCGAGAGAGTGAGACAGACGCACGCAAGTGAAGATTGGGGTAGACTAATTTAGATCTATGCGTCTTTCAAAATGAACGGAAAGGTTAGGGACTGGTTATGTTCGTCTTTAAGTTTAATTCCGATTTTAATTAACCAGAATAATGCTGGTTAATTCACAAACATTCAGGATCATAACAGGCATTAGCCTATAATGCATTGCATTGCATTCAGAGGTCCAGTTGTGTCACTATTTCGTCCACAAAATTAGACAGCTGATCCTGGTACAAATTCCTATGGATGCTTTTAAATATTAGGTTGTTCACAACCCATACCTTGCAGTTGAAATAGTGAAGCTTGAAGGCTTATCAATCATGCTCACAGGCGCATGGGCATTGCAGTTCTTGAATTTACTGGATGAATAAAGTAGCCTATAATCAAATCTAATCTAAAACTTGGAAACTAAATTCTGAGTGTTAATTGTGAGGCAAACGGGAAGGTGACTGCTAATAAATGTAAAGCTTTGCAAAATGTTTACAGTGGAGCTTTTAGTTCTCAGTAACCAGTGTAATAGGATCAGATGATGATCCAAGGCTATGCAGGCAGGCCACCTCCACTGCATGTCTATTGATGATGACTATTAGTCTTAGGATTGCAAAAAAAAAAAAAAATGACACCAACAGATGATGGAAAAGGGCCTAACATAAGGCAGGCTTCCACATATAGACTGTAGGGCCTATATAAAGTTGGGGGAACAACTATGGATATGTAATGGTTGTGTTATGGTAGTTCCGAGTGCAGTTTGTAATACTCCTGTGACTGGCTAAGTTGAAGACCATGTTATTGTTATGTTTGGCAAACAGTTTTTATGTATTTTGTATTTTATGTTGTGATACATTAATCTCACTAGAACATAAAAGCATATTTTGTCTGTAACTTGTTGACTTTCAGTAGAAATCGATGGATTAGGTCAGATTCTTTGCATGAAGTTTCATGGTGATATCTATTAGTTAAAAATGTTACCCTATTCACCTAGTGTCTCGCCTTAATTGAGTTACAGCAGTTGCAGGCCTTAAATGATGGAAATCCTCTGACTATGATGAGGCTACGTGGGATACGTCTACGTAGACAAACAGGGCTGTTGATGTACGGCACTGTTGCTTGTGCGAATGTGTATACTGTAGGGAAAGTCATAGCGTCTGCAGACGAAGAGCAGACTCTAAACCCTAATTTATGGTCATCCAACTCCATCAGCATGCGGACACACAGAACCTCTCACTGTTGCAAAACCTCTCTTATATGCCCATCGAGAGGTGCTGGGCTCTATTAGTGACGTTAACATCAAGACAAAGCTAAATTACTTGTACCTTGTTATTGTACTAGTATGTGGGTAGACTAGTGCTGCTCAAACCAGGGTCTGGTGTTGTACAGTATGGGTGATTTCCAATCAGCAGTTTCTAATCCCATATTTGTGTTGGCACCAAATACAACACTGGATTTAACTTTATTGTAAACATACTGAGTGTGTGTGTTTGTTTGTGTTTGTGGGGGGTTAGGGTATTTAATAAGAATACCAGTTTGGCTACAGATTATAGCGAGTGACCTTCAGTGACTATTTACTTTTTATGAGCAGAGGTCACAGGTGCTGTGGGATAATATGATTAGGATCAAATACAAAAAAAAGCCTTCCCGTCACTCGCGCCATTGTGTTTGATGAAAGCGAAAAAGTCCCAGTATTTGTTGCTACAGCAGCCACAACAGCAGCCAATCGCTCGCTTGCTGCTTCCTGGAACGCACGGCGGATGGTGTGATGTATTGTCCCAAGAGGCATCTGCTGGGACAGCAGCCTAATGGGCCTGAGCAGTGGACATGGCAAAGAGATCAGGAAGAGCCTTGTTGTGCTGATGTTCCCCACGTTTTTTTGGCACACCGCACTCGGCACACACTCCACACACACACACACACACACACACACACACACACAGGGATCTGACAGAAGTGCATGATGTGGCTCCAATGAGAGTGTTTAATAGGCTTGTGTGTTTAGTGAGCACAGTGGTCATGTGAGAACAAAGGAACATAAAAGAGGCCTTCACAGGTTCCTGGCAATCAAGAGGAGTGGAGCAGGACTGGCAGGAAGCACCTGCCAGAGGATGGCTATCACAGAGAACATCATGTATCTATGTAAGTGTGTGTGTGAGTTTATGTTACTGTTAAAAAGCCTATGTTTGTCTGTGTGCAAGTGAGAGTGTGTGTGTGAGAGAGAGGGAGAGAGGAAGTGTAGATTAAGTGTTTAGTGTGTGTTTATGTGTGTGACAGAGAGAGAAAGTGTAGCTTAAGTGTAATTTTAATGTGGATGTATGTGTGTTTGTGAAAGTGAGAGAGACAGCTTAGCCTAAGTGGGGGGGGTCTAATGTATATATGTTTGTGTGTGTGTGAGAGAGAGACAAAAAAGAAAGTGTAGAGTAAGTGTGTATTGTATCTGTGTGTGTCAGAGAGAGAGAGGATACAGTGGATGTAGGAAAGGTAAAGTAAGCCTATGTATCTGTGTTTGTCAGAGAGAGAGAGGATACAGTGGATGTAGGAAAGGTAAAGTAAGCCTATGTATCTGTGTTTGATGTTAAACTGTCCTTCAGTATTCTAAGAGAGGTCTTACCCCTTCTCCCTTTTAGTTTGGGATGTTCCATCAGTGTGTTTATATAGCAACTTTTGTGGTGGAAATCTACGTCTAAGCATTTCTACTTTTAAGCATTTTGCTGTGGGTATTTATTTTCCTAGGAATCCTTAGGAATCATTTTCAGTAAGGAAATGTGGGTAAAGTAATTGATCATTTCCGCATTTCTAGCTACCATTTGGGAGTCGTTCACACATAATTATTATGATGATGTCCTGTTCCATGTCCTGCTGTTTTAAAAATTCAGTAGAACAAAGGAAAAATTCATCTCCCCACCACTTTGATATGACTAATCTAAAACACATTTGTTTTGTTTAATCCAGCGAAGCAAAAAGTACATGACTGTGCTTTTATTGTGTTAAGAACTTAAAGTACTTTGTAGTTGCTCTAATTAACCTTTCATCTTGCACATCTGTCAGAATCTCGGTGTACTTTAACCTAACATAACCCTTAACGTCCATATGAGCTTGGAGACACTATTCAGCCTAGCCTCTCCACAGCTTGTTTCGTTCCTTACATTTTTCTCTGCTTATGTTTCACTCTGCCTGAACTTTCGTGAATTAATTGATGGTGGCCTTTGCAAACACAAACCAAGCAAGCAGCTAATGACAGATGGCACATCTAACATTTCAGTGCAATTACAGCCCCTGGTATTTTGTGCGTGAGCGAACATATGCAGGGTGTTGTTTAACTTCTGCACCTGTGTTCCAAAGCCTGCACAGTGCAAGGGTGACCTTTCAAGTATTCTTTTTGACAATTTTGACATCCTGTTAGATAAGAGTTTTTGAGAAGGACTGCAAGGAGGAGCAAACACCCACCCTAAGTGTCTATGTAGGCCACACTCGAAGTGGGTTATAAAACTGTTGAGCTATCCATTTTCTCAATGGTATTTTGGGAGCCGGCTTGTCATGAGCCGCATCAAAGTAACCCAACTCGCTTTACAATCAGTCCAATTACACTGAGTAAAAGTCAGTGTCACGCTAGAATGTGTAACTGTCATTCAATTAGCATAGTTGTTTTTTTTCTGTTCTCTTCTTTTTTTACGTTACAGATTGAAATGTTTTGTCCCCTCAAAACAGAAGTGGAGACATTGGCATGTGTTTTCAATTGTTGTCATACTTTTGTGTGTATGTGTTTGTGTACATGTTAGTGTATGTGTACAAAGAGAGAGAGAGAGCAAAGTGACTCTCAGTGACTCTTGTGTGTGTGTGTGCCCTGCAGTGGAAGAAACACCTTGAACTCTAACCTGCCCCGTTTAATCATGCCTGCGCTAATCATCTCCAGCCGTCGGCCCCTTGCCCTCTTAGGCAAAATGCAGACACTCAGGTCCCCTAATGGCATGCTAAAAATATACATCCCTTAAAGCAAAACATGTGTGCTCCGTTGCATAAGAGCACAAACAGCACAATTGAAAAATTTGATGGATTTTGGCACAGTGTGGTATGACCGAGGGGTCGGCCTAAAACTTCTCCTGCTCCTCAGCCCCATCAAAGGGCGCCAGTCGAAACGAGTGCAGTCTTCTCCAGTCCTGTCCTTTTTACCTCTGTCATCTATTGTCACGGATCGTGTTCGTCTCCTTCTTCTTCGTCGGCGTCTTGTTGTTCTTTAGGGTGCCGCACCGTCTTCCTGTTTACTGCCAGGGAGACTCTGGCTCAGTCCCAGTACACCAGCTTGTCTGGGGAGACTTAGGATTGCGCCGTCTCTGGCATGCTGGCATGCTTTGGGTTCATCACATTGAAGGCTGGATGGCAGGAAAGCAGTTAGAGACAAAGCCACTAAAGATGTGACATTTTCTCTTCTGCACAACAACTTTTTCAACCCTCTTATCTCCAACAACAAAGTGCCCTGCATCCTATTTTGCATTGTTCATTTTTATCGACACTGATTAAAACGATTAAGACCAGACCAGGGTATCAGTAAATGAATGGCATAGAGCAAGATGACTGTCTTGTTGCAATGACTAGACTCTTAGTCTGATGCCATTTTCTTCTCTGTGAGCGCACATCACAGACTTCTATATGAGATATAGGAACATGGATCTGGAATATTTCATTAAGTTCTATCATCTGGGATACATCATTGAGGTGTATACCATGATGGTGATGTCAACGCTTCCAGTATGTTCTATAAACAGTATAGTACATTCTGTTTGTAGGTCAACAACATTTCTGTGTTGGGTGAAATTGTGCAAGTGGACTTCAACGGTTTAACACTTTTTTTTTTAATTGTGAACAACATATTTACATTTATACAGTATAGTACATTCTGTGTGTAGGTCAACAACATTTCTGTGTTGGGTGAAATTGTGCAAGTGGACTTCAACGGTTTAACACTTTTTTTTTTGAATTGTGAACAACATATTTACATTTATACATAACATAGACTGTTATTATATACAATCTATGATACATAACCCCTCCCATCCCCCCAGAATTACCACCAACATTTCTGGTTGGGTAAACATGTGCAAACCAACAAGTGATCAGTAAACGTTCAATGGTTTAACACATTTTTTTATTTATTTTTTTACATTCTCCAACATCACCGTCATTTAGAACAGCTGTTACTGATCAGACGTTCAGATCAAATGAGTTGACAAAAATGTCTTTATTCATTAATTCATTATTTATTTTCGGAGGGACACAGAAATGACAATGCTCTCTGTCTACCGGATGTTTTTGTTTTTGTCATTTGGTATTTGGGAGGACAACACCTACTGTACCCAAATAAATAACAGTTAATGATGCTTTAATCTAAAATGGACAGAACATATTTACACAGAATGTAATGACTAAAAAGACTGCTTATTAATATTGATTGGCTAAAAGTTTTTTTTTTACAACTGCACAGACTAATGTTTACTGTTGAATGACTCATATGAACTGGTTACTAAAAACAAGGCATCATTACAACCACATCAAGGCATCATTACAATGTGTCACATACTTGAATCTATCCTACAAATGTCACATCATAGTGACTAGTAGATGAGTCTAGTTAGCTAGCATAACTCAGACTTGTGTTGATCTACAGCTACAAACAGGCTGGTGCCTGTTTTTGTTTACATATGGAACAGAGATACAGTGTCCAGTTATTTGCGTTGGTTGTAACCCTCAAGTAGTACTGGCAATCCATCTCATTAGAGTCAAACAGAACAATAAGGGCGATGAGACAATATTATTGTAAAAGGTGCTGCAGTTGATAATTGAGTTGATTTGAACATTTTTTCAAGTGACTGTTTTATCTCTCATTTTATCTGCTGACAGCTTTGTCCACCTCACTGTGTCCAGAGCATGAAAGGCCAGTCATTCTGATTGTTTAGATAGTGCATTAATTATTAGTGTGCTGGCAGCCAAAGTTTGATTTTATTTGACAGATTTTTTGGATGTTGCGTGAGCATCAGTCTCTGCTGTATTTGGTTGGTTACACAACAGGTCAACTGCTGTTAGACAGCAGCCCAATTTGTTTCCTGTTTTCAGACACTGATGAGAGAGAATGTTTCTCTGACTGATGGCTGCGTTCCTCACGCTAACGCTGGGTTGGCCTCTGCTGGTGTGAGAGTAATGGTCTTCATCATTTGAGCTGGACTCATTAAAATCCATGTGAACAACATCGGAACATTGTGACCTCAGTGTTTTAGTGCTAGCACAGATGCTTCACCACATGGTCCACAATTTGACCTTGAAGCACCTTGGGTCTCGCGCATGTTCTTGAAAAATCATCCATCCTTTAACCATTCCCAGCCAAAAGATTTGAACTACCATCATTTATCATATCCTTAGTTTTTTTTAAGAATCAATTCCCTTGACTCAACCCCACCCATACAATGAGGCTAAAAATAGAGCACTTCCTTTTCCATTTTTTTTTTTTATTTTACATTCATCAGGCTAAGGAGTGATCTTGGGAGACCTAATTGGTCACAGTAACCACAATCAGACTCTGTGGTGAGAACACAACCACCAGGGGATTTAAGTCACAGCAGAAGAGGCTTATTTCATTTTCTGGATGAACACAAGCATGCTTATGTGGTGATGGCAAGATATCAGTGTAGTGTCTGAGAGCCATTGAGGATAACTCTGGCATTTCCTTCACTCATATCAGGGCCATTATATTTTAAAAAAAGAAAAGTTGGCTCTATTATGCAATGTCGTATTTTGGGGTCAAAAATGTGAAGGAAATAATGAAAAACGGAATGTTCTCTAGGCGGTGAAGCCGACAGTATTAATAAGTGGTCAGAAGATGTGTGGAGTTCTATATGACTCTGAGAACTCCTGGACTCCCTCTCTCTACAGCTGTGGCTGAATGCTTTCTCAGGCAAATCTATAATTATCCCTCGGTGAGGCTGCATGATGTGTGGCAATGTCACGCTTCATTACTGGTTGCGCATCCAAGCTTCCTCCAAACCCCCAAATAGTTTAAGTGTCATTTCTGAAAACAACATGGCAAGGCATAAAGTGGGTGAACCTGTCAGTGATAATGGTGTTGTAAAGTTAAATATTCATTTTTTTGTTTGTGTGAGCACAAAAACGATTACTCAAAACGTAATGGATTAATGGTTTTATTAAATAATTTGAAAGGCTGAAAATTTATCTTGCTATTACAGTGTACTTTTTCTCTTTTGTAGTTAATTTTCTTAATTTTCCATTTGTCATTTACATATGACTTTTATCCTTAGAAGGCAAAATATGTTATAAAATTTACCGTTTTTCACATTTTCCCATTTCGTGGGATCTGTTAGCAAAGGACGCCAACTCTGGATCAGAGTAATTGGTCATAAAATGGGAGAGGCGTAATGTTAAAAAGATTACTTCCACACACAATGTGTTTCAGATAACATGCAGTGTGTGAAATGCCTGATCCCTTACGCCAACTTGAGTCTTCTACAAAACATGATAAACCATACACAGTAAATTATTTAGGTCACCTGGGAAATGTCCATTCTAGTGTGAACAGTTGTTCAAGACACAAGAATTCTGTCTTCAAAATGCTACCAAACAAAAGGAATAAATTGCCCATCTTGACATGATAAAATTCTGCCTTTTCCCTAAAGTTAATATACATAAACAACTATAAACATGAAGACAGCTTCATTTTAAAGCAATATCAAATCAATATTTGTACAACTCTATGCTATGTGATCTGGATGTGCACAAATAGCTGAGCATTGTCTTGAATAGTCGCGCACAACCTCAGAGATGATGATCTCCCATGAGGATCTCTGGAAGGGCTCCCGTCTTGTTTGCCTCACAGCTGGGACGTGTACTGGCTGTTTGACAGGTGGCGCGTGTTCGGGAGGGGCACTCCAAGAAGTAGGTTATTAAGAAATCCTGTATGTCCTAGGACTCGCTTGTCTCTACTGTTTGTGTAAAATACGTCAGTGAAAACTCCCAAGCTTGCATGTTGAGGGCAACTTGAAGAGCTAATTTGTCTTTGTGTGACTCACAATTAAAACATGCTGACCGTTTTTTCGGCCATTAGCATGGCGCCTATCCTTGAGCCATATAGTTTGATCCAAGAGTAATCCTAAAAAATGGCAATAAAACCAATGCAACAACACACACTGAGTACATTAACACATGACATGAAAAAATATCTCGAGTCAGGGAATAAAAGTGTATATCTTTAGCTTAAATAGATCCTGACCTAAAGTTATTCAAAAATTCTTAAGAGGTGAGGAGACGTTATGAAACATCGAACCACTTGATAGTCTTCCTGTGGATGAAAGTTTGTCACTTGAGTTGAGGCCATGAATCATTTTCTCTTCACCATTGTGATCGCCTCAGCATCAAGCAGCATCTAGATGTTTTGAGTTAGATCTGGAATGTAAACGGGTGTGCGTGGTTCCCTGTTCTCTTTCGAACACCACTTGAGAAAAGTGCCGCGCCCTCAGTCAGTTCTCGACTAATTTGCACATGCTTCTCTTTGTATTCAATTATCATAAATTTTCCATGTCATGGATGGGGTACTAATAATATCTGTTCGAATAGTTGACCTCCAACATCTCATTCTTCCGTCATATGACCTTATCTGATGATGGCCAGGTTCACAACAGCTATTTTTGTCATAATTACTGATGCATTAATTCCTGACACGAAACTCCAATCTTGCCCAATATTAATTAAGCTTATCTTGGAAAATTCCTAAAGTGATTTATTTGCACTGAGCACTGATGTCAGCAGTTATTAAGGAACCCCTATTTTAAAGGGAACGTGTAGCAAAATAACAAAAAAATGGACTCGCACAAAGCCAGCTAACATTTTCAGACAGAACCACCTGCTTTTGGTGTTTGACCGGCATTTTGGCCCAGATCATTCTTTTCATTTCAATTTTTTTTTCCGTTTAGAAAGAAGGAAATTCCACTTGTGTTTCAGCAAAGCAGACCCTGTGTCCTACTGGATGTAGCTGCATGCAATTATATATTCTCGACTCCAAATAAAAGTATATATATAAATAAATAAATAAATAAAAGTAATAAAGTTCCATACACACTATGTAAGAGATAAATTACTGTCTTTTTTTGTGAATGTATTGATATACTTACTTAAAGCCCTTTAGTTGACCCTAACTACTGAATGTGTCTTTCTAAATGGTACAGTGCTTTTTCAATGAACCCTAACTCACCTCCAGGTAACACTCACGTCACCATGTGTGTGTGTGTGTGTCTGTCTGTGTGTGTTTGTGTTTGATTGTGCATGTGTTTGTGCGAGAGAGAGAGAGAAATAGAGACAGAGCGGGAATGTGATGTGGAAGGGGCTGCACACAGGCCTGTTTTGCTTGAAAGATCATATCGCACCTCAAAATAAGAGCAGCTCACACTCACCCACACCATTATGAGACATGATTGTTTTCATTCAAAACAGAGATGTCTCCACTGCATTTTTTTGCAACTCCTGTTACTGATCTTACCCTGTGGCAAAGTGGGCAGTACAGGCGGGTTCTGTTGACACACGTCTCCAGTAAATGATAGTCACAGTGATTCAGAGCCTTCTTAGACAGCTCCACAAAATCCCAGTGACAGAGAGGTCACATGAGGTAAAAAATGAAGAAATAAGTTAAACAAAGGTCTATTCTGTGTGTCACAGATATCCAGATTCCTTAACTATGTTAGCGTACTGGTGGGTTTCTTCATGAAAGGGGCTTTTCCCCACACTCTTTTGCACAATAAGTTATTTGTACAAGATTCAGCAGTCCTGAAGTCTGCTGGATTTTGGATACTTCTGGCAACTGACTAAAAAAAACTCTTTTAAAGCTAAAGTATTTAAGATTGATACCTGTTACAGGTGGAGTCTGCAGTTTCTCCTTGTTGTACTCTGGCTTTGCTGAGTGTTCGGTGTGTACATTTTGTTTGAGTTGGTTCCATACCTGAAGGCTGCTTTACACTTTCCTAATGTCCCAATGGCAAGTTTTACGAGCATTTTTTCTGCAACAGTTTAAAAGATCTGACATTGCTGAAACATATCAGAAAGCCCTTTCCCATTAAGAGACCTTTCTGAATTGGGCAGTAGCTTCACCACAAGTAGCAAAGATAATAGTTTAACTACATTTCAGAGTAGCATGGGTGTAACTCAGCTATGTTCTGTAACTAATAGCTTGGGATTTGTTCAGATATTTTTGGCCATGCAGTGTGGTAGATTTCCCATAAACTAAATGTTCAGAGCATTAGCATTAATGGAAGATTAGTTCTTTGCAATTTTGTTTTCACTCATGTGTGCAAATAGTGATTTTAAAAACTAAATCTTGTTTAAACCATGCTCTCCTCACCACTTCAGAAGGTGCTCAAATGCCTTTATGTACGTGGTCAGTCCATCACCTTTATCTCCAGATTTCTTGGCAAGACATTGTTTAGGGCCATTATTTTCTAAAACTGCCATGCCATTAATGCATCCCGGATGCTGCCACTAAAATGTTGTCTCTCTAGGACTCTCTAGGCAGTGTCAGTTATACTCAAGCAAGAACTCATGTTGCTAAATTCCACTACTGTTTTGATCAGCTTTATGGTGACACAAGGCCTTTCCGAGACTTTGCCGACACATGAAGAGGTTACCCCTTTTCAACAACCTGGGTCTCTGTGGACTACCCGAGAGGGGTCTATAGTCTAGGGGTCAACTGGGTCTCTGTGGACAACCCGAGAGGGG